>OZ059904.1:27499696-27637196 GCA_964057215.1 Oscheius myriophilus | reverse complement strand
TCAAAACGCAAAAATAATTGTGCTGCTGGGGATCGAACCAGGGACTGAGCTGGCGTGAGTCTGTGCTCCTAGCCAATAGACCGAACTGGCGGAGCGGCGCCGTATGAATTCAGCACTTCTGTCACATATGATCTGGTGGAAATCATCAGTTTTTAAAAATTAATTGAAGTTGAAATCACAGGTAATCGACATTCAAAGTAATTTGTACATCTTTTTCTCACCCTTACCCACCACACCACCCACGCTTTGAATGAACCTTCAAGTCTCTCATGGAACTACCAATAACACCCCCTCAATCCAATTTTATTATTAAAATTGTGCAATAGTGTAATTATGGATATAAAAAATAAGTTATAAAACTTTTATTTAGCTGCTGATGAGTCGACTGGATCCATGGAGAAGCGTCTGTCCTCCATCGGACTGGAGAACAACGAGGAGAACCGTCGCAAGTACCGTCAGGTAAGAGAGAGAGAGAGAGAGAGAGAGAGAGAGAGAGACAGAGACAGAGACAGAGACAGAGACAGAGACAGAGACAGAGACAGAGACAGAGACAGAGACAGAGACAGAGACGTCTCTTTCAGCTCCTCTTCACCGGAAACCCCGATCTGGGCAAACACATCTCCGGAGTGATCATGTTCCACGAGACCTTCTACCAGAAGACCGATGACGGAACCCCCTTCGTGGAGGTCCTGAAGGCTCAGGGAATCATTCCCGGAATCAAGGTTTGAAAAAAATGAAAAACGGAAGAATTATGGAATTTTAGGTCGATAAGGGTGTTGTCCCCATGGCTGGAACCATCTCTGAGGGAACCACCCAGGGATTGGATGATCTGAACGCCCGTTGCGCTCAGTACAAAAAGGTGAGTGAGAAATATTGCAGTTGGTAGAATGAAAAACGCTTTTTAACGACTAAGAGTATGAAAAATCAATTAACTCTGACTCAAAACCAACTAAATACGCTTTCGCGCTCAAAACACGCATTCGCGGCATGAGTTACATTGCGGAGCTGTTACGTCGCGCCAGATCTACTTTCGTTAATTCCCTTTTTAAGATTGAAAATTAAAATCAAAATTGTAGAGTTTGAAAAATGAAACTACGCGTAGCAGAAAATAGCAAAAATGCCTTGGAAATGCAACTTCGCGCCCAAGTATTCGATTTTTGGGCGGCGCGGTCGCGTCGCATGTGTGAATAAAAATGCTTCTTTTCGGCTTTAATTCAACTTTATTTATGCTTTTAAGCAGTTGATTAAACAAAAAATCCAGGGAAATTGAAGCTCATATAGATATAAACGCTTTTAGCGCGGCGCGGCGCGCTCCCAAAGGGTTTTGACAAGAAACCTACTGATTAAACATTAAAAACAGTGTTTTTCAATGAAATAGTCATATGAAAACAACAAAATCCTTATGATTTTGCATTTACTGGCTAAAAACTGGAATTATGGCTTGGAATAGTGGGGGGTGCGGTTTTAGTTCCGGCGCTGCTGCGGCTTTTGCGCTGGCCATACTCCATTAAATTCTAAAATTATATTTTTAAGAGTTTAAAATGCAATTTCAAGGATAATTTAAAAAAAAGAGGTTCGCGGCAGGTGGAAATAAAAAGCGTGATTCAGCAGCGCGTCGCTTTAGCGCAGTGTTCAGGCGCTGCGGCGCGGTCGCGTCGCGTACGCGCATGAAAACCCTTATTTTCGTTTCAATTAAGCTGAAATTATGCAATGAAGCCACAAAAAAGTGCAGTTTACGTTTAACGATAAAATGAGACTTTTGCACAACTTTTTCGTTTTGACGCGTCGCGGCGAGCTAGAAAGTGATTATTTTTCGAGAGACAAGTTAGAGATAGAGAGAGGGAAGAGAAAGAGAGAGAGAGAGAGAGAGAGAGAGAGAGAGAGAAATCAAAGAATCAAATAAAAAGCTATGTGCACTTTTCCTAATCCTCTGAAGCGTCATTTCCGCCCGATTTCTCCGCTCTCGAAGCCTATCCCCAGGCACTCGTTCGACTACGTGCAGTCGGCAACTTAACCCTCTGATTGAATGTGCCAGCCGTGTGCCTCAATCGACTTCGGGCGGAGTTTGTGCTTTTGCGCTCTTCGCGGTTTAAACCAGGCTGGACAGCCGCGGAATTATGAGAAAACAAGGGGCCGAATGGAATATCAGCTGAAAATCGATATCAATCAATATTTTTTCTTTTTTAGGACGGAGCCCAGTTCGCCAAGTGGCGTTGTGTACACAAAATCTCCGCCACCACCCCGTCCCACACGGCGCTCGTGGAAATCGCCCAGGTTGGTCAATAATCCCGCGCCGCTTAGGGACATGGGGGTATAGCTCAGTGGCAGAGCATTCGACTGCAGATCGAGAGGTCCCCGGTTCAACTCCGGGTGCCCCCTACTTCTTTTGCCAGTTGAAACAAACTTTGTAATGTGTTTTTAAATAAGAGGGGATGGCATAAAAGAGTCAATATTTTTTAGGTCCTTGCTCGTTACGCTTCCATCTGCCAGCAGCACGGCCTCGTTCCTATTGTGGAGCCTGAGATCCTTCCCGATGGAGAACACGACCTGGCCCGTGGTCAGAAGATCACCGAGACGGTCCTCTCCTACTGCTACCGGTAAATTTCACAATTTAAATCCCCAATAAAACTCCACTTTCAGTGCTCTGAACGACCACCACGTGTTCCTCGAGGGAACTCTTCTGAAGCCCAACATGGTCACAGCTGGCCAGCAGTTCACTGGAACCAAGCCCACCAACGAAGAAATCGGTCTGGCCACCGTCACCGCTCTCCAGAGGGCTGTCCCTGCCGCCGTTCCCGGAGTCGTGTTTCTTTCGGGAGGACAGAGCGAGGAGGAGGCCACTCGCAACCTGAACGCCATCAACCAGGTGCAGGGAAAGAAGCCTTGGGCTCTCACCTTCTCCTACGGACGTGCCCTGCAGGCCTCTTGCCTGGCCAAGTGGGCTGGAAAGGACGAGAACATTAAGGATGCTCAGGTAAGAGAGAGAGAGGCAGAGAGAGAGAGAGAGAGAGAGAGAGAGAGAGAGAGAGAGAGGGAGAGGGAGGGAGGGAGGCGATGCACCATGTCGCCGGGCGAGGCGGCGCAAGATTTCCGATGCACCATGTCGCCGCTAAGTGAGCGAGTGAATGAGTATCTGAGTTTAAAAATGAAAATAGGTCTTACCCATTTAGGCTGTCCTCCTCCACCGCGCTCAGGTCAACTCCCTCGCCTCCGTCGGAAAGTACACCGGAGACCCGAACGCTGACGCCGCCGCCTCCCAGTCGCTCTTCGTCGCCAACCACGCCTATTGAGCAAGCAATCTCAGATCTTCTTTGCACATAACTTTATTGTAAGCAGTTGATTTCGTCGTCGTCGTGTGTGGTCTAGTCGCTTTAACAGAGACAATGAATGTATTGTGGGAAAGAAAGTTGTAAATTGTGGTTCATACACACTCACACTCACACTCACTCTCACACTCACACTCACACTCACACTCACACTCACACTCACACTCACACTCACACTCACACTCACACTCACACAGGTTGAATTCCATATCGACGGCTTTATTACAACCTAAGGTAAGAGTGCTACGTCGTAGTCTAACATCCTGTAGCCTTAAATGTATTTTCATACATTTTCCTAGGGTTTACTCCGAGTTGCACACGTTTGCTGTGTTGTAGAACCAGGTGTCCATATTTATCTTCTAGCAATTCCTTGCAGAATTTGTTGAGCAGTCTGGCGAACTGACATCGGCTGTAATATAGGTTTTTTACAAGCCAATCTTTATTTTTACAGCGACATTTTTAATTGATTATAAATTTAAAAAGACGATAATATTAAATTACCTTTAGAAGGAGCTTTGTTGGATGGATGGATGTTATCTCGAGGCGAGTGTAGAACGAATTTATGTCGCTGAAAAGTATTAATTAGAAGAAAACTCTCTCCTATATTTCAGCCGTGAATGTGTGAGTGTGTGAGTGTGTGAGTGTGTGAGTGTGTGAGTGTGTGAGTGTGTGAGTGTGTGAGTGTGTGAGTGTGTGAGTGTGTGAGTGTGTGAGTGTGTGAGTGTGTGAGTGTGTGAGTGTGTGAGTGTGTGAGTGTGTGAGTGTGTGAATGTGTGAGTGTGTGAGTATGTGAGTGTGTGAGTGTGTGAGTGTGTGAGTGTGTGAGTGTGTGAGTGTGTGAGTGTGTGAGTGTGTGAGTGTGTGAGTGTGTGAGTGTGTGAGTGTGTGAGTGTGTGAGTGTGTGAGTGTGTGAGTGTGTGAGTGTGTGAGTGTGTTTCACGTTCTGTTATCACTCCCCCGCCCTTTGGCCGTGTGCCAGGGCGGCAACGGTGACCGCAGCAACTTTGCGCCGCTCTTCACTTCTGTTTGCTCCCATAGTGTTGGATTCGGAGAAAAAGAGAAAAACTCCAAAACATGTACCTGAATTAGAATGTTCCCACCGCTTGTGAAAACAAGGTGAAAATGTGCACCTATTTCATGGTCACTTAAATTTGAGCTACACCAGAACACTTGGTGATTGGGGCGACTTCTAGTCAAACCTTTCAACCACTTTAGGTGTTCTAAAGACTCTACTGATGCCACCTCCTCCTGTCTCCCTTCGTTCCTAACGCGTCGGTGGCTGTAAGTCGGCATTTCAAGTATCTACAAGACGGTGGCACGCGATTTGTGTAAACAGTGCGGATCCGGAGGCGGCGGATCCAGTGCTCAACCCTCAGCCATGGCCTCCCTCGTCGACTATATGATGGACCCCGGCTGGCGATACCTACGCCAGCCACCGGATGAACAACTGCAGGTCAATATTGGGAAAACACACCAAACTGTTTGAAAAACTTTGATACTTACTTGCATTTTTCGGTTGTGGGGTAGTTGTAAGTATTTGCGCTCCAATCATAAATGACAGAAATTGGCATTGGAAATAGTTGTTACTATTTGCGCTCCACTTGCAAAAAACAAAATTTGAATTACGCACAACAATTATTTGTTATGTGTATGGGTTATGGAGTATTTGCGCTCCAATCACAACACACAAATGACCTTTGCTTGTTTGCATAATTTATCGGTATCTGTGCTCCAATCAGAACAAGCAATGCCCAAAAGTGGTTTTGTTGTTTTGTTTTTACAGAAATTGTCGGTTATTTCGCTCCAATCGCAATAAACTAATGGCCAAATTTTAGTTTTGGAGTAATTGTCGATAGCTGCGCTCTAATCGTAACACACAACTGACTAGAATTTGCCTTTTTGAACAATTTATCAGTATCTGCGCTCTAATGGCAACACAGAAATAACCCAAATTTGTTTTGTGCAGAAATTGTCTGTATCTGCGCTCCAATCGCAACGTTCTTAAAAAACTCAAAGTCAATCGATTTATCGATTAATCTTTTCAAATTCTTGTTTCCACTTAGTTCCCGTTTTGCTGAATTGCGTATTTAGCCCCATTTCTATTTTTTTTGTTTATTGTCGTTCCTATCTTTTAAAAATACAAATTTATTAAAATAAATTGTTGCAACCAGTCGTAAAAAAGTTATCCCCAACACAATAGATTTTCAAACAGCTGAATTTAAAGGGCCATAATTTTAGAAATTGTCTCAAAATAAGTCGAAAGGAAAGACATTTTTCGGTAAAGGCGCTCCAACCGAAAAAAAAAACACGTATAACTTGGATATTACAAGAGAACCAGCTGGAACTCGGCGTGAAAGCGCTCCAGTCATAATAAAATTTGAGTGTATGAAAAATTTAGCTTCCCATCGTTTCGAAAATAAAAAAGCTGTATGCAGATGCTACAGAAGGCGAAAAAGCGAACTGCGACCTCCAACTGTCTTCCAACCTGCGCAATTAGCGATGACCTACGCCCTTCGTTGCTGGACCTGGAATCGGTATCCGTGCTCCAATCGTACTCATTTCAAAATATCCGCAAAACTCACGTTTTTATGTGTGCTCCAATCGCAATTCTATTTTTTGTTCATTAGTTTGACGTATTAATGCGTAAATGCGCTCCAATCGTAAATTACAGAAAATGACTTTAATTACGCGTTTTTCAGGTTTATATCTCTTTATTAGGGAACAATTTGTAAACGCTTTTGTTTTTTTAGGAACAGGCTGCTCGTAAATTCGACAACAAGACACACGCATGGGTCCCAGATCCCCAGGTTCGATTATGATCTTGTTCAAGATTACAAAATCACATTTAGGAGGGATTTGTTGTCGCTCCCATAGCAGTTCAGGAAGGAAATAATTATAGTTTGACCATGCCCGATGGCACTATGGTAAGTCAACATCGCGTGCGGCGCGGCTGCGTTGCGGTCGCGGCGCGGTTGCGTCGCGGTCGCGGCACGGTCGCATTCCGATTGCGTTTTATCGATTTTATGGACTTATCAATCGATAATCGATCTTAAGAAGAAATTAACCAAAGAAGAGTGCCAGGAGATAAACCCTGCTAAATTTGAGAAAACTGAAGACATGTCCAACCTCACCTTCCTCAATGAGGCTTCCGTGTTGCACAATCTACGCCAGCGCTACTACTCCATGATGATCTATGTAATTTTTTAATCATTTCATTTTAAAAAATATAATTTCAGACTTACTCTGGATTGTTCTGTGTGTTTATCAATCCTTACAAGATGCTGCCAATTTATACGGATACTGTAGCTGCCATGTACGTGGGAAAAAGGAGGTCTGAGATGCCTCCTCACTTGTTCGCAGTTTCCGATGAGGCATTCAGAAATATGATGAATGGTGGGTGGTCTCCCTCTATATCTCTCTCTATATATTTGCCTCTCTCTCTCTCTCTCTCTCTCTCTCTCTCTCTTTGTCTCTATCACTCCCTATCTCGTTTTTTGAAACACAACCTGACGTCATCAATCGATAACCAATATTTCATAAACTTTTCATAACTGACGTCATTCTTACCAAACAAACGATGGTGTTTTGCGCCCCATTTTTATTTAAAATTTGACATGTACATTTTGTTAATAACTAATTTTGATACCGAAACTTTATATTGGTACGTTTTGCTTGCAATTATTGATTGAAACTTCGATTGATTGCTCCTCGAAACGTGAAAAGAGGCGTGGCCTAATTTTATAAATGCGTTTTTATGATTTCGGCATGCCATAACTTTGGATGTAAATAAATGGTCTACTTTCCGCCTGCAATTATCGATTGATCGATCGCGCGCGAAAAGATATCCCGAAAAATTTGAAAGGGGCGTGGCCAAATTGGGCCAAACGTGGAATTATCTGCTAACACATGGAGCAAATGATTTCATCTGTGGGACAAAATTACCGTCGCAAACGTAATTATATCAACTGAGTTCCAATGGGCCAAAAAGAAATCGTTCCGAATTTGAAAATGGGCGTGGCCTATTTTTGATCAAGGGTTGATATTATCTGCGTAGATATGAAACTGATATTAATATCAGTTGGAAAATATATTCGAGCTTACGCAACAATCTACTGATTTCTAGCCCGCTTGAAAATATTGCGTTAAATTAAAAAAAAGGGGCGTGGCTTAGTTTGAAAAATGTGTAATTGAAGTTAATAAAATTAGGTTGAGCTCCTCTGCCTCCCTTATTTCTGTTTTCAGACCACGAAAACCAATCGATGCTAATCACCGGAGAATCAGGCGCTGGTAAAACGGAAAACACCAAAAAAGTCATCGCCTACTTCGCAACCATCGGTGGCAGCGGGAGCAAGGAGAAGAAGAAAGCTGTACGCTTCGAAGGCCTCGGAGTGCGATTTATCCTTGACTTTTCCCTCATTAACACCCAAATCCTTACCTCTTTTCCCTTGAATCGATTTTTCAATTTAAAACTTCATTTTAGGGAAACTCCCTGGAGGATCAGGTAGTTCAAGCCAATCCTGCTATCGAAGCTTTTGGAAATGGAGCAACTGTGAGGAATTACAATTCATCTCGCTATGGAAAATTCATCAGAATTCATTTTGACAAGAAGGGAAAACTGGTGGGAGGAGATATTGAGCACTGTAAGAACTTTTTCGAAGTTTTAACGAAAAAATCGCATTAAACAGGCAGGTTTGAATTCCGACGCGGCGCGGCTACGCCGCATGCGGGATTCCCAAAATTTCAATTAGACCCGTTTTAAAAGCTAAATTTATTTCCTCGCACAATTATGAATAAAAAACCGTTTCTTATGCAAAATGTGTAAAAATGCCTTAAAATAGTATCTTGCCCGTCAAAATCAGATCTCTTGAACTGCGCGGCGCGGACGCGTCGCGTGCGCGAATGAATACGTATAAGTTGCGTGCGCGAAGCGTTTGCGTTGCGTGCGCGAAGCGATTTTCATTCAAGTCATTATTTTAAAAACTAAAATGACGAAATCTACAAATTTTTGTAATGGAAAACCACTTTTACTACAAAATTTGTAAAACTGCCCTCAAAGAACGCGCCCCAAATTAACGCCAGGCGTCATGCGCGTTGCGGCGCGTTCCGTGAAAATGAAATTGGCGTTTTGACGCGTCGCGGCGGGATAGACACGAGGAGAAACAGAGAGAGAGAGAGAGAGAGAGAGAGAGAGAGAGAGAGAGAGAGAGAGAGAGAAAACCAAACTGATTCACAAACATTCAGATCTCCTGGAGAAGTCCCGCGTCATAAAACAGGCTCCCGGAGAGCGGTCTTACCACATCTTCTATCAAATCATGACCCAGAAGAAGCTTCGAGGTCGGCTTCAGAAACCATTTGAATAAATCGGAAATTTCAGATCGTTACCAGTTGGAGGAGGATATTCACAAGTACAATTTCGTCTCTCAGGCAGAGATCACCGTGCCTGGAATGGATGATCGGGAGGAGTGGAGAATCACCGATGTGGGGAATTTTACATTATTCTAACGTTAAAACCCATTACATTCTTATTTATACAAATATATTATAAAATTGCTTAGTTCAACAAATTTTGGCGTAATTACGCTGCGCGACCGCGCCGCCCCAGGTCAAATAACTAATTTCATTTTGTCATTAACGTTAAAAATTCACTAAAACTATCTTAAGATAAGAATATTGTGATAAAAACGCGTTATTTAAGTTTTTGGGTGGATCCGCCGCGCGAACGCGACGCCGCCGCGAAGCCATATATAGTCTGTTTCCAAATAAAGGTCGGCGACTTTTGAGCGGCCCTGATAATTTGCTGTTTTTAACCACTCACGAATTGAAACATTGATGTGAATAGAAATAAAATAAGCGAAATAGCACTGTAAAAGAGGAGTGCGCAGAAAAAAAGGCAATCGCGGCGGGACCTAATGTACCATCCTTTAACCGAACCGGTGCCGTTTTTCGGAAACACACTATAAACCCGCGCGCCGCCCCAGATTGAATACCTCAGCGGAATCCTGCAATTTCACGGAAAATCGATATTTCTCCGTTTAGAACGCCTTCGATGTGATGTCTTTCTCAGAAAGAGAGAAGGATGACCTCTACAAAGCATGTGCAGCTATTATGCACATGGGAAACTTCCGCTTCAAGCAGAAGCCAAGAGAGGAACAAGCTGAAGTTGATGGAATGACGGGTAGCTTCTGATGCACTGAAGTCTTCATTTCGCAATTCAGACCCAGAAAAGGCTTCAAAACTGTTCGGTGTGTCAGCCGACGCCTTTATCCAAGCTTTGACTCATCCGAAGATCAAGGTTGGAACTGAGTGGGTGGTCAAGGGACAGAACCTCCAGCAGGTAAATTGTGGTTTAATTAAGCTAATTAGGGTACTTAAGGTTGATTGGGCTGTTGGAGCCCTGGCAAAGGCGGTTTATGCCCGAGTCTTCACTTGGCTCATTTCCAGGGTCAACGAGACCCTTCGGGCCAATATTCAAGACTCGGCTCACTATATTGGAGTTTTGGACATTGCAGGATTTGAGATCTTTGATGTAAGAGAGAGAGAGAGAGAGAGAGAGAGAGAGAGGGGGGGGGAGAGAAAGGTGAGGTGAGGTGAGTGAGTGAGTGAGTGCGTAAAGCGACATCAAACCCCTCCAATTTCAGAGAAACTCCTTCGAACAACTGTGGATCAACTTTGTAAACGAAAAGTTGCAACAGTTTTTCAACCATCACATGTTTGTGCTGGAACAAGAGGTAATTTCACTTTTTTAAGTTTTAAACAATTTAAATAATAACATCGTTTTTTAAAGGAATACGCCAGGGAGGGCATTCAATGGACGTTCATCGATTTTGGATTGGATTTACAGTCCTGCATCGAATTGATTGAAAAGGTGAGGTTGATCTCTCTCTCTCTCTCTCTCTCTCTCTCTCTCTCTCTCTCCCTATTCTCTCTTTAACGGTCTAAACCGCGATGCCTTGCATTATTGATTAGTCGACTGCGCGCGTGCCACGCCGCGCCCGCTAAACAGCGTACAAGACAATTTTCAGCCCTGATTTGCCTATTTGTCACCATTGGCATTTTTTGGATTTTTTTATGTTCATTTATTCAAATTTTCAGCCCCTTGGAATCATTTCCATGCTCGACGAGGAATGCATCGTGCCCAAGGCGACCGATATGACTTTCGTTGACAAATTGACTAATCAACATTTGGGAAAACATCCCAATTTCCAGAAGGTTCTATTTTTAAATTACAAATCAATAAAACAACTTTTAGGCCAGACCCCCTAAGGGGAAACAGGCGGAGGCTCACTTTTCCGTCGTTCATTATGCAGGAACCGTTCGCTACAACGCTGAACAGTGGCTGGATAAGAATAAGGTTAATTTTGATTAAGGCCTTAACTTCCCTAAGTTTTTAAGGATCCCTTGAATGACTCAGCTGTGGCTGTACTGAAGACCACGGATAAGGAGAGCATGCTGTTCAAAATTTGGGAAAACTATCAGACAGAGTTGGATAGAGAGGAACAGAATGCCAGAGGTAGGTCAAAAGTAACAATTAAGAGTTTATCGATCGATTTAGGTACTATCGATTGATTATCGTTTCGGTGCTAATTAGGCTCATCGTCTTTAGTTTTATCGATTTATTTTCGTTTTTGTGCTCAATACCTCATTTATTGCCCCCAAATCAATACCGAACAGTTATATTTTTTGTCGCCGCACGCAATAATTTATTTATCGATTAATTACCATTTTGCCTTTATTACAAACTTTATCGATTAAATGTTTCCGTGTTCGTTCCGAAAATTTTCCCGCACTGTAATCGATAGTTTTGGTGCGGAAATCATTCGATAATGCGCGAATCATTCGATAATACGTGAATCAGTCGATCGATAAGACTGGCACGCGAAAAATCAATCGATAATATGAAAATCAATCATTCGATAAGAAATGGCGCCCGTCAATCGATAATAATAGCGCCCAAACCAACAGAAATGCGATAACAACAGCGCGCGAACTAATAAATCGAAAATAGTAGCGCACAATTCAATCAATCGATAATAATATCGCGCGATTCAATAAATCGATAACAGAAGCGCAAATCAATAAATCGATAAGAATTGGGTGCGAATCAATCGATCCATAACAATAACGCGCGAACCAATCAATCGATACCAATAACGTGGGAATCAATTAATCGATAATTGATGTTTCAGGAAAAGCGGCTGCTGGAGGAAAGAAAAAGGGAAAGTCGGCCTCCTTCCTCACGGTTTCCACCATGTACAGAGAATCTCTCAGTAGTCTTATGACCATGCTCCACTCCACGCATCCTCACTTCATCCGTTGCATCATTCCGAATGAGAAGAAACAGAGTGGAATGGTAGATGCACCTCTGGTTCTGAATCAGCTGACATGTAATGGAGTTCTGGAAGGCATCCGCATCTGTAGGAAGGGATTCCCCAACAGGATGACCCACGACGACTTCCGATTCCGCTATGCTATTCTGGCTGCGGATGAGGCTAGTGGGGGAGACCCGGGAGAGGCTTCGAAGAAGGTTTTGGAGAAGTTGACTGTGGATGGAAAGTTGAAGGAGGATAACTACAAGTTGGGATCGACTAAGGTTAGGGCGTGTGTTTTTGCGTGTATGAGTGTGTGTGAGAGAGAGAGAGAACATCAACTCACTGATTATCGATTGATTTGGATATTATCGATTGATTTTCTTTTTTGCGCGCTGGGCCAATGTGAGGGTCAGGGGTGGACGGCCCCGGCCCCGGCCCGGGGCCGGCCCTGCAGGGCCGGGGCCTAACAGGGCCAGGGCCTCACGGGGCCGGGGCCGGCCCCCTAGGCCCCGCGGGGCCGGCCCCCTAGGCCCCGCGGGGCCTGCGCGGGAACTTGAATTTTTTAAAAGATACAATATTTTGTTGAGAGAATTTATAATTATGCAGTATTTATTGCAGTAAAATTACTATTATTTCGCCACGGAGAAATATCACGCCTTTGCTTCCCAGGAAGCGCGATTCCCGAAGTTGTTTCCATGAAAATCTGGCTTTCACGAAAGCAAAAGCTTATGTTGTCCTACGCTCCCAATTGTCTAAGATGTAGAACTTCCAGTGACTTTGTATTGTATTTTTTTTTTTACAATAACCGCAAGTTTCGTCTCATTTTGCATAAAACAAGGTCTCCAATTTGTTCACAACCCGAAAAAAATTTTATAATTTTTTTTAAAAGTTTTGTAAATGAAAATGTCATAACGTAATTGATTTTGAAGATACCATTCCATAGTATTTTCAAAAAGTTCAAATTCCCGCGCAGGTCCTGCGGGGCCTAGAGGGCCAGCCCCGGCCCTCTGAGGCCCCGGCCCTGCGAGGCCCCCGTCCACCCCTGGTGAGGGTTACTGTGCCCCCAACGCCCTCCATTATCGATTGATTGTTACGGTTTGATAATACAGAAAACAACACTATTGACTGGTTTTTATACACAATTGTGAAAAATTATCGATTGATCCTCTTTCGCGCCGTTACTGTAACAATATATCGATTAGTGACAGACTTACGCGCCAAGAATGCATGATCTATCGATTTTCTTTAGCTCCATTACTTCAGCGCGTAAGTTCTCTAGCATTATTCATTCCCTACCTTGTATTATCGATTGATTGTTCTCTCGCTAAAAACCTTCAATATCGATTGAATTTCCATCGCGTAGCAGCTTGCTGATTGATTTTGTGCCATAACTTCAGCTAGTGGATACTGTAGCGTTATTGATTGCTTGACTACCAAGCCAATCTCGAAAAATTATCGATTTTTCTAAGGCACGTACCATGAAATATGAATTTTCTCAGCAGCCATTACTTTAGATTTATCGATTAATTTCTCTTGCGCTATCACCACTTTATCGCGCCATGGTCAACGCATTGATTATCGATCGATTTGCGTATTATCGATTTATTCGTGTTTTGGCGCGCGGAGCCGTTAATGTAGCCCAAATCGAGTATAATCATTTTTTATCGATAAACGGCGTCAAAAACAATAATTCGATTGTTTTTAAGTGAGATAGATCGGAAATTTTAAGCGAGAATGGAGAAAAGAGCGAAATGGGACGTGAGAAGGGAAGAAAGAGAAGTGAGGCGGTAAGGGAAAGAGAGTGAGGAATGAGAAAGAGACATAAAAATGAGGAGTGAGGAGGGAAGAGATCAAATCTGTCTCCAAGGTCTTCTTCCGAGCCGGAATCCTCGCCAAAACGGAGGAACTCCGTGACGAAGCCATCGCCAAGATGGTCATCAAGCTCCAGTGTGCCTGTCGCCAACATTTAGCTCTTGTAAATTTAAATTTCAATTAAAAGCAAGAAATTTTACAGATTGATTATCAGCGTCGTCTTCAACAAGACGAGGCTTTTGCTCTCCTCCACGAGAATATCCGTCAGTGGCTGAGACTTCGCAGCTGGCCGTGGTTCAGACTCTACAGCCGACTGAAGCCCATGCTAAAAGGAATGAAATCCAACGCTGAAGTGGAAGCGATGGAGAAACGTCTCAAAGAGTTGGAGAAGATCTCAGAGGAAGAGGAGAAGGAGAGAAAGAGGGTGGCGGATGAGTTGAGGCAGAGGGACGATGAGTTGAATGAGGCGAAGGCGGCTCTCGACAGGGAGAGGATGTTGATGAAGAAGAGGAATGAGGAGATTGAGGAGTTGAATAAGCAGTTGAAGAGTGAGGGAGATAAGGGAGATGAGACGGCCAAGGCTCTCAGGGAGATGGAGAAGGAGATGGGCAAGGAGAGGAAGGAGTGGAGTGAGAAGGTGAGGAGGGGGTAGGAGTGAATGACCGCGACGCAACCGCAAAATTGCAATTGCGACCGCGACACAACCGCAACGCTATGGAAATCGTTATGAGAGCCGCGTCACGGTGGAAATCGCAACGGCAACCGCTGCGCAACCGCAACGCAGCCGCGATGCGATGGAAATAATAACTGCGACCGCGACAGAGCCGCGACGCTATTGAAATCGTAAAGGCGACCACGACGCAACCGCGACACGATGGAAATCGTGACGGCAACCGCTGCGCGACCGCAACGCGATGGAAATCGCAAAGGCAACCGCGACGCAGCCGCGACGCGATTGAAATTGCAACGGTGACCGTACGCAGCCGCGACGCAACCGCGACGCGAGGGAAATCGAAAGGGCCAACGCGACGCAACCGCGACGCAACAGACATTATAACGGCGACCGCGACGCACCCGCGACGCGACTGAAATCGTAACGACGACCGCGACCGAACCGCGCCGTGATGGAAATCATAACAGCGACCGCGACGCAACCGCGACGCAATTGAAATCATAGCTGCGACCGCGACGCAATCGAAATCGTAACGGTAACCGCGACGCAGCCGCGACGCGATTGAAATTGTAACTGCGACCGCGACGGAACCGCAACGCGTTCAAAATCTACCAATCGCGACGCGACCGCTTTGCCTACCGCTCGTGTGCGCATCGCGGCCGACGGCGCTCGAGTGTAATTTACTTTCCAGTCAATTAAATATTCGATTGATTGGCAGTGTTATTGTTTGTTAGACCAATTACAAACGCGCTCTATGGCCTATTCTTGGAGGGGTGGTTCAGGTTAACGCTACCTTTAACTTCTTAGCAATTTTACGACTAAATAAATGGGAATAAATTAAAGTTTTAAATCTTATTTACTTAACTTTTTCATGGATAGTACTAAAAAATGGATCACTTGCATATTTCAAACGAGAAAAACAAGCTACATTGGCATCTGTTCGGCCTGTATTTGTAACCGCGCTCTAATGCCAATCTGAGAAGGTGTCGTTATATATTCCAAATTTTGTTCTTGCTGGGTTTAAAGTTAATTTTAACTATAAATTTTGAGAAACGAAATGATGACATTCAAAATTACAACAAAATGGGAGGATGGCGCATGCCTGAGGGGAACTTAAGGTTGTGAATCAATCGATAACCTGCGGATCTAATTTCAAAAATGCAGGAATGTTAGTTGTGGGTGGTATCAAAAGTGATCTGCCGACTGCGCTGCGCAGTGTTCTCGCTTTTTCTCGAGCAGGCATCGAGGGCTCTGATCAAACACATCCTCTCTCCCAAGCCAGCGATCGATGACTGCCTCTGCTATCCAACTTTCCCCAGCTATGGAGGTTCAAATTTACAAAATTATATGAAATTTTTATAGAATACAGTATCCTTGTCACTTTTTTCATCGATCGATTTCAGGAGAAGCGGCTTCAATTGGAAGCCGAGTCGGAGAGAAAGCGCACGGAGACTGAGATCGCCAAGCTCAGCATTGAGTTGGACAAGTTTAGGGCGGAGAATGAAAAGTTGGTTCATACGAGAAAGACACAGGTTGAAAAATCAGCTAGAAGTTTGAATTTTGATTTAGGAGTTGGCTAATGCTGAACTTATGGATAGGCTGGACATCCTGCAAGACAAGTTTGACAGGTTGGGAAAGAGAGAGAGAGAGAAAGAGAGAAAGAGAGAGAGAGAGAGAGAGAGAGAGAGAGAGAGAGAGGTGGGAAGAAAGAGAGAGAGAGATGATGCACCATGTCGCTTAAGTGAGTGAGTGAGTGAGCGAGTGAGTGAGTGAGTGAGTGAGTGAGTGAGTGAGTGAGTGAGTGAGTGAGTGAGACATACCTCACCTCTATGCTTTTAGAGCTGAAGAACAGCGCGTTCAGCTGAGAGATGACCTGGAAGCGGTTGAAGACAAACTCATCGCTGAAGTTCGTGCCAAAGACGAGCTTATCAAGGCCAACAAGAAACTGGAGCAACAGCTGAAAACTGTAAGAAATCAGCTTGAAATCATCACAAAGGACAAGCACACGACGGATCTAGACTGCAAGAGGCATGGCTTTACAAAACAGGTTTATAAACCAAATTCAGACGTGAGGAAGATATAGGAGAACTCAAACTGCGCGCCACCCATGATGCCAATCTAATTGCCAAGCTTCAACACAACCTCAGGAGACTTATTGACAGAATTCAGGAATTGGAGGAGGAGTTGGATAATGAGAGGAAGGGGCGGGCGAAGAGCGATCGGTTGAGGAGGGAGCTGCAGGATGACCTCGACGCCATAAGACAGCAGATGGAGGAGGCGAATGGACAACTTGGGGCACAACAACATATCAACAAGATTAGGGCTGAAGAGGTAGACAGGGAGAGAGAGAGAGAGAGAGAGAGGGAGAGAGAGAGACAGAGAGATCCTTTTTAGTTCGCAAATCTGGCTCGTGAACTGGAAAAACGCAACCTGACCCACGAACACTACATAGCCGACCTCTGCACGATGCAGTACGCCACCGTGAACAACCTTCGCAATCTGAGCCAACAGGTAGTTCTCCTTCTGAATCTTCAAATATGACTTTTTTCAAGGCCGCTTCTCTTGAATCGGAGGCCACTCGTGTCCTGGACGTGCGTAACGCCATGAGGGGAGTGCCTGCCGTCTACGTAAACTACAACGATGACAGTGACGCAGAAGCGTCGATTTGAGTTACACATGAACACTTATAGAGATACGTGGCCTCAATAAAGATTTTCACTTATTGATCAGGAGTTTAAAGCGGTTCTACAAATTTGTTTCCAGAGACAAAGCGTCTGCCAGTTATAGCTGCCGCGACAAAAAGGCCGAAATGCAACAGTCGCGCTATACGCAGGCAGAAATAGTTTGCAAATCGCGTAGACGCAGAGAAAAGCGACTTTTTCAGCCGGTGTTTTTTTGCCACAATCGGAACTCCAATTCCCAAAAAAAACTGCAAACGAACCAGCTAGTCAGGATAGGCTAACCAAGAAATCACAGCTCGCCGAGGTCGGCACATTAAAGGGCGGAAAGCGTCTGATGGCGTCCCGAAAATAACTATTTGATTCAAGATTTGAAAATTAAAAATGCTTATTTTTAATTGTTTTAATATCGAATTTGTTGTTTCGTTGTTTCAATATTTAGAAAATCGTTCATTTAACTTAATTAAATAGAGAAACCGGCCGGAAAAGATCGAATTCGCGACAGACAGCTGGTTGAAAAACACAAACTGTCCGCCACAAACCTGGACGTTTCAGCCGTTTTCAACAACCATTCTTTCTGTCAACTTTCAGCTCATTAATGCCTTATGTGGCCTGAGTTTTTTCTCTAAAATTCAGCGACCGGAAAATAACGAAAAAAACAAAGAAACCGTATTTCTTTGACTGTAGACATTTTTGGGTCGGCAAAAAACTCAGGCCAAATGATAAAAGTGTTTTGCATCAACTTTTAAAAAGAAATCTACGAAAAACACCCCAGAATTCTCACATTTGCGGCGGCCGTATTTCGGAAATGCGCCGTTTCATTGAAGCTGGGTCCCGCCACGAAAACCCTGAGGTTCAAGCAGGTGAAAGAAAACGGGCTTTTAAAATTCATTTTAACGTGTAATTTTTCATTTTAAAGCTTTAAACGAGAGAATGTGGTCCAATACGCTAAATTATGTATATTTTCAATAGTAATAATCGCTAGATAAGCTTAATCAGGGGTCTTACCGTACTGAACCACTAAACAACGGGCGGCCTGCTAAACGTCGAGCTGAAATTGGCGGACACGTTTTCTCAGCGAATACTGCATCAATTTTGACGTTCTAACCATGAAATAGTAGCACACACATGCTTCTCTTGGAATGAGTTTTGGCACCAATAGTTGTCCAGTTGGTTTATGAGAAAAACAAGAAAAACCGTGCCTTTCGGTTTGTAATCACTGTTGTACCGTGAAAAAACTCATTCCAAGAGAATCGGAGGTGCTCTATCGATCTATGAACTCAGATTGTTAAGAAATACAGCAGTATTCTCAGGTTTGTGTCCGCCAGTTTCCATTGTATTCCATTGGCATTGGAGCACGATTACGGACGGTGCCGTCGCCGCAATGGTTGCGGCGGGGTGTGAAATAGGTGGCATGTGGTCCCGCCACGAATAGCTGTGGCAAAGTGCCAAACTGTCAAAAGTGTTGAATACGCCGTTTTTGGCATGACACGAGCGCTTTTCGTGGCGGGACTCTTTGTCCAAATACAGGAAAAGTAGCGGGGTTTGGCAAAAATTTTGTTTTTGTTATGAAACGAGTTACGTGTTGGTAAGGCAAAAGAAAAAGGGAAAAAAGTAACTTGAAAATCAGCATAAAAATTGCAAATTAAATAGGTAATGTCATGCAAATAAAGAAATTAAAAATTAATTATGAAATAAGTAAAAAATTCCGGACGGGTGAAATAAACCCTGGCAAATTGCCAGCCAGGCGGATGTCACTCACAATCGCGGCGGGACCATACACACCCAGTCCTTCAGGAAAAATCCGGGCTCCAGCGAAACTTATTTACAAAATTGGTCTAAATAAGTACATAAATGTGGGCAAAAAATGGGCGCGCAGTCTCACGAGAAAGCGGCTGACAAAGCCGCCGCCCGCTGTGAAACGTTGAAATGTGGCAGCCGCTATTTCACAGTTTTAGCGTGAGATGTGGGCGCATTTAAAGGGACCATCAGGGACCTTTTTTCTGGACCATCAGGGACCTTTTTTCTACAATTAAAACCAACATCAGAATACAACATTACGACTTTATCAGTTACTTTTCCCTTTGTCAGCAAAAACCATTTGCACGAGAGAAGAACCGAACCTGGGACCGTTTGGTTACCAGCTACCGGCGCTAACCAGTTGGCTATGAGGTCGATGGAAGTTCAGCACTGCGCGTTCCTAATCCCCAGCGGCTTTCACCTGGGACAGCGGGCAGATGGTGTGAAAAAACGTAAGCTGGAGCCCGTTGGAAAAAATTAATTTTGAGTTTTGATTTGAAATTACGGCTTTTTAGGAAAAAGGAGTTGAAAATGATAAGTGGATAATTGATCAACTAAATTAAATTAATTAATTAAAATAAACTTCAAAAAGGACCCTGATGGTCCCTTTAAGAAAAATTTACTTAAAAATTCATTTTAAAGGCTAAAAATAAATAAAGTTAACTTTATAGATGGAAAAAGTTGTTGAATAACTGTACCTACATAAAAATTTGAAAAAGGTAATTTTTGGATTTATGGCATAATCGTTTGTAAATTACTTATATAAGTTCTTATTAAAAATTGCATTTCGCTTAAATGTGTCTTTAAATTACATAATAATATTGAATACAACTATTTCTAACGATTTGACACTAAGTACGACGTTGGGTGCGGAAATCAGCAACAGTGAGCCCGCGGCAGGGCACCGCAATGGGCGCCGCGCGTTCTTCTTTCCGTTTTTTGGATACCTTTGGGGCCTGCAAAAAATCTGGAAAAAACATATTTTGTATTAAACTAATAGCTTAACAACATATCAAAAAACTGCGATACCCTTTTTTGATTCAAAGAAAATGATTTCATTTTTGTGACATTTCAAACACATTTTGGCTTCAAACGTTTTTCTACGTGGGAAATCGAGTTTGAAGACAATTTTAATCTTTGTCAGCATGCAATTTTCAATCGATTCCATATCTCACATGTTGAGTTTTCTCAAGTTTGAGGATACTTACAGTACCCCGAGGTGTCGATTACCGTAATCCGACCCAAAAATCGATAATTGGTTTTCCATGTCATTTTTCATGTTTGAGTGTCCTAGATAGCTTCTACACAAAATATGAGCCCAATTGGACCATTTTGAAATTCTATGACCACAGGGATTCTGTCTCTCACTAGGGAATGTTCCCAAAGGTCCCCCAGCCAATCCGGATGAGGGTCATACATATCAATAGAAAATTCAATGCTGAATAAGCCTGTAAAGTTCGTTTTTGCTTAATGGCGTTAGTTTTCGTGTAATGATCGATTTTATCTGTGGCGTCGCCGACCAGAAGCCTTATGCGGCCTTAAAAGCCCGCAATTGGTGAATGCAAACATGACTTGGCGGCGTGTTTGTAGAGTCCTTGCTTGATAAGAAAAAAGTCACGGGTTCGATACCCCTATGCTAATTTTTTTTGTTGCTTTTTTTAAAAGCTAACAGTTTCAAATTCGAGTAGGGGAGCTTTTACAATTTTTATAAAAACCAATTTCACAAGAAATCCCCACCTTGACAAAATTTTCGACTCTTTGCAATTTCTTGGGCAGCCTCTGGTAAGAGCTCCCCTAATCGCATTTGAACCTATTAGCTTTACAAAAAAAAATATACAAAAAAATTAGCATAGGGGTTCCGAAACCGTGACCTTTTTCTTATGAAGCGAGGAGTCTACCAATACGCCGCCAAGACATGTTCGAATTGACCAATTGCGGGCTTTTAAGGCCGCATAAGGCTTCTGGTCGGCGACGCCACAGACAAAATCGATCATTACACGAAAACTAACGCCATTAAGCAAAAACGAACTTCACAGGCTTATTCAGCATTGAATTCTCTATCGATATGTATGGGTCTCATCCGGATTGGCTGGGGGACCCTTGGGAACATTCCCTAGTCAGACATCGCGTCTTAAGTCATGAACGGTGCCAGCTGCAGGTCACGAGACAGTCTGCGTAATTAGGAGGGATCAGATTTTATCGCAAAAGGCGGTGTCTGAATATCGCTTTATTAAATTAAAAGTTATAGAAAGCCGAAATATCTGTTATGCACTCGCTTTTAGTTATACTTCTCACCAATCGTACTTTGGCCAAAAATGGAACCACGCCCTTTTTGTAGCCGATTATTTTGATGTAGTAATGAGAAATTTAAATAACAACATCGGAATAATCACGCTCGTTTCCAAGAATCTCTGAAGTACGATTGGCAGGCACTATAATGCCATGGGGAAACCATAGTGCCGCGTCCCGCTAAATTAGCATGTGCGTTATCACATTTGAATTTCTACTTCCTCCATTTGCACAATCATTTCCACATTTTCCTCCCTTCGAAACGGCTGTTATGGGTAGTACAGTCACGTAAGTTTAGCTCTTAAACTCTTAAGAACCTAAGTTTCAGCTCCATGCACAGACCCCTCGGCGCTGAGGACTCCGACAACCCCCTTACTGCAAAGGGACCGCCTACCGACATCCGCTCTCAGAGGTCGACTCGTACTGCCACGAGGCAGACGGCTAAGGCTAAGAAGTCTTTCCATCTGCAGAAGGTCGAACTGGGTCCCAAGACATCTGTTGTTACGACGGCTGCAGAATTGGGAAATGAGAAGGAATCGGAGGTAAGATTGAGAAGGATTACTCGCGTCGCTCTAATATCTCCCTCTAGTTTAGCCACATCTCTCTAATCCCTCACTTGTTTAGCCGCGTCGCTCAAATGTCTCCGTTTAGCCGCGTCGCTCAAATGTCTCCGTTTAGCCGCGTCGCTCTAATGTCTCCGTTTAGCCGCCTCGCTCAAATGTCTCAGTTTAGCCGCGTCGCTCTAATGTCTACGTTTAGCCGCGTCGCTCAACTGTCTCAGTTTAGCCGCGTCGCTCTAATGTCTCCGTTTAGCCGCGTCGCTCAACTGTCTCAGTTTAGCCGCGTCGCTCTAATGTCTACGTTTAGCGGCGTCGCTCAACTGTCTCAGTTTAGCCGCGTCGCTCTAATGTCTCCGTTTAGCCGCGTCGCTCAACTGTCTCAGTTTAGCCGCGTCGCTCTAATGTCTACGTTTAGCCGCGTCGCTCTAATGTCTCAGTTTAGCCGCGTCGCTCTAATGTCTACGTTTAGCCGCGTCGCTCAACTGTCTCAGTTTAGCCGCGTCGCTCAACTGTCTCAGTTTAGCCGCGTCGCTCTAATGTCTCAGTTTAGCCGCGTCGCTCCAATGTCTCCGTTGAGCCGCGTCGCTCTAATACCTCCCTTCAATTTCAGCCGCGTCGCTCAAATGTCTCCCTCTAGTTTACGTCTTTAGGACATCGTGAGCGTGGAGCTAGTCTCCTCCGATGGAAGCAGAAAGGTCAAAGTCTCCGACCTCCTAGCCGTCTCCGCATGGGTGAAGCACCAGCACTCCCAAGACCTCCAGCCAACGGAAATCAACCTCCGCGACTTTTCCAAGCACAGTGTGGAGTTCTTCGCTGACTTCATCCAGAAGGGCAAGGTCAAGGGAACCCCGGGCTTCTACACCATCGCTGAGCTTCTGAAGCTGAGCGAGAAGTACGGCATGGAGGGATTGAAGAACGAAGTGGAGGAGAAGCTGATTTTAACTGCGGTCAAGTCGCCGGGTAACGTGGTTTTGGCCCTTTTGGTGGCTGATAGCACGAATGTCTCTTACGAAACAGAGACCTCCCTTCACTACCTGGCTGCTTGGAAGTTTGTGGAGATGGCTAAGACGCCGGAATTCAAGATGATTCCGCCGAACCAGTTTCTCCACATCTTTGGGAGGTGAGTCTCTGTCTCTGTCTCTGTCTCTGTCTTTGTCTCTGTCTCTGTCTCTGTCTCTGTCTCTGTCTCTGTCTCTGTCTCTGTCTCTGTCTCTGTCTCTGTCTCTGTCTCTGTCTCTGTCTCTGTCTCTGTCTCTGTCTCTGTCTCTGTCTCTGTCTCTGTCTCTGTCTCTGTCTTTGTCTCTGTCTCTGTCTCTGTCTCTGTCTCTGTCTCTGTCTCTGTCTCTGTCTCTGTCTCTGTCTCTGTCTCTGTCTCTGTCTCTGTCTCTGTCTCTGTCTCTGTCTCTGTCTCTGTCTCTGTCTCTGTCTCTGTCTCTGTCTCTGTCTCTGTCTCTGTCTCTGTCTCTGTCTCTGTCTCTGTCTCTGTCTCTGTCTCTGTCTCTGTCTCTGTCTCTGTCTCTGTCTCTGTCTCTGTCTCTGTCTCTGTCTCTGTCTCTGTCTCTGTCTCTGTCTCTGTCTCTGTCTCTGTCTCTGTCTCTGTCTCTGTCTCTGTCTCTGTCTCTGTCTCTGTCTCTGTCTCTGTCTCTGTCTCTGTCTCTGTCTCTGTCTCTGTCTCTGTCTCTGTCTCTGTCTCTGTCTCTGTCTCTGTCTCTGTCTCTGTCTCTGTCTCTGTCTCTGTCTCTGTCTCTGTCTCTGTCTCTGTCTCTGTCTCTGTCTCTGTCTCTGTCTCTGTCTCTGTCTCTGTCTCTGTCTCTGTCTCTGTCTCTGTCTCTGTCTCTGTCTCTGTCTCTGTCTCTGTCTCTGTCTCTGTCTCTGTCTCTGTCTCTGTCTCTGTCTCTGTCTCTGTCTCTGTCTCTGTCTCTGTCTCTGTCTCTGTCTCTGT
The DNA here is from genome assembly GCA_964057215.1 of Oscheius myriophilus. NCBI lineage: Eukaryota > Metazoa > Nematoda > Chromadorea > Rhabditida > Rhabditidae > Oscheius > Oscheius myriophilus. The sequence goes on along the minus strand of OZ059904.1, from coordinate 27,613,807 downwards.
CTCTGTCTCTGTCTCTGTCTCTGTCTCTGTCTCCCTCTCCCCTCTTTCTCTCATATGCCTCCTTACATACTCTCTTTCAGCTGTGAGCTAAACGTCCCCAACGAGCTGACTGCAGTCGACGCCGCTCTCCTTTGGCTTTCCAGTCAGGTCAACATCAACTTCCTCGCTCCTGTCGTCTTCAGCCGGGTATATCTCCCACCCTGACCCCTCAACTTAGTCCTTTAAGGTCCGTTCGACCTATCTAACCAAGTTGGAGAAGGAGATGATTGTGGAGAGAACGGAGGCTCTCAACTTCCCAGAGCCCCAGATCCGAGTGCTTCGAGGAATGCTCGACAGTCACAACACCAGCCGCGTGTGTCTCTGTGCGGAGCACACTATCCACAAGTTCCCTCGATGTGGAGTGCCTCAGGAGACGAGTCTGCCTCTGAGCAAGCCTACGTCCACGTTGAACAAGATTCAGAAGGAGATGAGCAAGCTGAAGAAGGAGAAGGCCAAGAAGAGCTTCCAGTTGCTGAGCAAGGAGCAGACCATCGAAGAATGCAGCAAGTTGACCCAGGATTTGAATGAAGCAAGGAATAACATGGATATTGTGGCTGTTTCTTGAAATAAATAGTGGAATACTCCGTTTTTGTCAAGTGAGATCTTCGGATTCGTTTCCACAGTGAACCTGGACCCTTTTTTCATCGAAGAATTCGAATTTAAGCTTTCCCCTTCCTCATCCAATTGATTCCAAGGCTTCCCCCTGAGACCTATTTTTAAATCCGCCTTTAAATTCTAAATTTCAATAGTTTGGAGCGCTCGAGCCCCTTTCGCCAGCATTTTTAATTAAGCGCGCTACTGCGTACTTTTGCAGTTTGTTGTTCTATTGTGATTATTGATCTTTTTGATAAACAAAACTTGTTTTAATATTAACATTTTGATTTTCAGTTGAAAAATAAATAACAATTCATTTTTCCATTGGTTTTTACACTTTGGCTCTTTGAAATCGATCCTTTCGTGCTTAAACTGTACTTTTAAGGACAAACTTACGAATTGAAATTTCGAACATGGAGGGAGAGACTCCGGCTGCTACTACGAGGGTTTGTGCTTTAATCTATCGTAATTTTATTGTTAATTAAGGTTTTCATCGGAAATCTGCCTCTGGACTGTACCACCGCCGACATCGAAGCCATCATGAGGACCAGGGAGTGGTCGGACGAAGTGGTTAGTTTATTTTAGTATTTTTAAATTTAAATTATTGTTTTTAGATCAGAAAATGTGATGTTCATCTGGTGCGTGACCGCGAGAGCGACAAGTTCAAGGGCTTCTGCTACGCGGATGTCGGCACTCCGGAGAGGGCCAAGGAGATGCTGGAACTGACCGGAGCCGTAATTTTCGTTTATTTATTGTTTTTTTAACAAGTTTTCGTTAGGATTTCGCCGGTCGTCGCCTGAAGATTGATCTGGCCACGCCCAAGGACGGTGGTCACCGTGGTGGACGCGGTAAGCATTTTCGTTTGAACGCTCATTTTCTCGAGATATTGATTGATTGTTATCGATTTTAGGAGGACGTGGAGGTCCTGGCGGCCGTGGAGGATTCCGCGGTGGCCGTGGAGGCGAAGGAAGTGGCCGTGGAGGTTTCCGCGGTGGCCCCCCGCGCGACAGGCGCGAGAGCGACCGCGAGCGTCGAGGACCTCGTCCCCCGCGCACCAGTGAGGGAGAGTCCCACAACGCTAACAGTGAGTTTACCGTATACTTTAAAGGACTGGGTGCTTGGACTTTTAAACAATCAAGGCCCGATACGAAAATGGTATAATACGGGTTCTTAATCAACAGCTGAACTCTGTATCTTTCGTGTTAGGGCCCAACGTATTTAAGATTGTTTTCCTGCCAAGGACCTACGAGGACAGGTTACCTTAAAAGGGGTCCCGGTTAAAGAACTGTAATAAATTGGCCATCTGCCAAATTTTTATAAAGCTGTCGCCAAAATGAAATCATATGCTAATTGCGGAAACATGCAAAGAATGCTCTGTCGACGACTGATTAGACTACGAATTTTAATATCAACAGGGGATCACTGGAACATTCTAATGTTATTGGCATGATTCCAATTTGGCGACAGCTATACAGTACGAAATGCGAAATCAAAACAAAGGTTCCAAAATTAGGGTATTCGCTATGAGAACAAGTTAGTAAAAAGACAGCCCTGTAACCGGGATCCTTTTTTCTAGCCTTTCCAGTTTCGTTTTCCCACCGTTGGTCCCCGTGTTGATATGATGATGCCGATGAAAACGTTCCCTAGTTTAGCTGTTGACATTCGAGCTTCTAAATGCTAACAGCCGAATTGTGGCATTTTCGTTTCGGGACCCATCATATCCGCAATTTTCTCTGTCCAAACTAGCTCCGGCTACCGTAATTTTTTTTCTTGTCGTGACCCACTCTTTGAATGGCTGCAGAAGGTCGAATTGGCAACGAGCCAGAACCAAATTTGGGGTGATGCAAGTGCCGCAAAAACCAGATATTCTCGCTGAGGGGATGGCTTAACTTAAGTGATCTTTGCCTTAAAGGACTCGGCTCTAAAGCCTTAAAAACTCCCGTAATCATTTATTTATTTAGACAATGTCGCCGCCGACGAAGCTCCGAAGCCTGCTGGCCGTCCTCGTCTGCAGCTGAAACCGCGCTGCACGGATCCCGCCGAACTGGAGGCGAAGCGCCAGCGCGAGGCCGAAGAAGAGGCCGCCAGGAAGGCCAAGCTCTTCCAGGCCTAAGGGGCCTAAATTGTTGATTCCTTAAGGCCTTAGCGCCTTTAAACTGATCGTTATAGCTGTTTTGTTTTACTTCACCCTGCCTTGTTTCGTTGATTTTTCTGTACAAATTCTATCCAACTTGCTCAGTCTGCTCTGAGCAGTTTCGTCGTTGCCGTTAAAATCACCGTTGTTGCCTTTTCACTCTTTCGATAAACAGCTTTTCTTGTGTTTGTGAAGTGGAGAAATGTGTGTTTCAACGCGTGGATGTACTTTTTTTTATCGCCTACGGGGGTAATTAACAGAGATTTCCCGAAATTGAATCATTCCCTTGCAAGCTTTTCACAATTTCTTGCCTAAAGCTGATGGGGGAAATTTACGCCACGCCTACTTAGCAGGAGCTTTTTTGGTCCTACCGCGAAATGTCTTTTTTGATCATTGAATGTCCACAGAGAAACAACAGCACGTTGGCGCCAACGGCTATGGCTGTGGTTTGATTTGAATTTTCCATAAATTGAAGCAGTTGTGTTCTTCACAGCGAAACAATGGATCAATTTTTGTTTGTTTTATGGTCATTTTCAGTAATGCCGTCAGAAGCGGAAGTCAGCGAGCGTCTCCAGAAGCTCAACCCCATTCATCTGGTTAGTTTTCTATCATTATTATTTTTTTTAAAAATTTAAATGCGAGTTCCTATTTTTAGGAAGTTGTCGACGAGTCCGACGGTTGCGGAGCCAAGTTCAAGATCACGGTGGTGTCCGACGCCTTCAACGGAAAAAGGGTCATCGAATGTCATAGGTGGGTAAAAGTGTGTTAAAATCGGTTTCACAGCGATTTTTAAAGGTTTGTTAATGCGTTAAAATTGGACCCGAAACGAGATTGAAAGGTTTGTGGAGCATTGGGTCCCACAACGCTTTCATTTTATTTTTTCTTTCTTTCTAAAATTCCGTTTCAGGTTGGTACAAGAAGCGATTGCCGAGCTGATGCCGTCCATCCACGCCGTGACGATTCAAGCCCTCACCCAGGCCAAGTGGGACGCCCAGAAGGCTTAAATATTGTTATTTTTTATTTGTTCATATGAATTATTTCTATTCAAATTTTGCTTTTTTTTTGTTTAGCTCGGTTAACCTTCCGCTTTTCTACCTGGACTTGAAAAGATGAAGTTCGGCTGGTTGTGAGATTTAAAGTTCGCAGCTGCAGCTTCCGCTGTGGGACCCGTGTTCACATTTTTGAGGTAGCGGGTCCTGTGTGGAAGAGCCTATGCCCCGCCTACTTTTTCGGTGATTAAATGTGCCCTTGCATTATGCAGAATAGGGCGGTTCTGGAGACTTCACGACCTTTTCACTTGGAAACTCGGGTCACTTTAGAAATGGAATTTTGCCAAACTCCGCCTCGTTTCCAGCATTTGGACAAAGAGTCCCGCCACGATAAGCGCTGGTGACTTGCTGAAAACCGCGTGTTCATTGCGATTCGTTACCTTGGCACTTTGCCAATGTTATTCGTGGCGGTACCAAGGCAACCTATAACACTTTGTTCAGGGTTTTGGCAAAGTGCCCATGCCGGTTTTTTTGACAGCTGGAGTTCCTTCAAACGTTAAGGAGGGAAAGGCTGTGTTCGGGTTGCCAGGAATTCTGGAAGTTTTCCAGTTGGACCCTTCCGGCGGCTCCAATTTTTTTTTTCTGGTTTGCTTTTCTACCCTTCGCCTCGCTCTTTCGTTCGGGCTGTGTACGAGATTCTCCGCCGACCAGGTGCCCTCTGACTCGGCCTTGTTTGTCTCGTTCTGATTCAGTCGTTTTTGCGCATCTCCGCCAGATGCGCACATTGTTTGTGAGAATGGAGGCACCTGCTAGCGGATGATGAAATTGCGCGGCGCCTGCGAGCCGGCAACGATAACATTGTCACTGTTACTTTGTTTCTCACATGGCCTTTCCCTCCTTAACGTTTGAAGGAACCCCTGTTGCCAAAAAACCGATATGGGCACTTTGCCAACAGCCAGAACAAAGTGTTATAGGTTGCATTGGTCCCACCACGAATAGCATTGACAAAGTGCCAAGGCAACGAATTGCAATGAATGCCCGGGATTTCAGCGCTTATCGTGGCGGGACTCTTTGTCCAAAAGGCTGAAAACAGGGCGGAGCTTGGCGAAATTCCAGTTCTGTTTTTTGAAGTAACCCGAGTTTCCAATTGGAAATGCCGTGTGCAAACTTCCAGTTCTGTTTTGATTTCCAGTTGGAAAAGCCATGTTTCATTCATTCTCTAGACTGACGGTGGCTGTGCCCAAAGGGGCGGGGTCAGAGAAAGGGAGCGCGCTCGCCGCGACATCACTATCCCTGCGTTGATCGCTCTTCTAGACCAAATTTCGCAATATTTCGGCCATGTTGTCATCCAAACTTTTTTGCTTTGATTTCTTTAAAAATGTAATTCAATATAATGGCGTTTAAACAAACATTTAATAGGGATCACTTTTTGGCTAGACAGGGAACGTTGGGGGTTGATGCATAAGCCCCCAAATGGTTCCTCGGAGGAAAAGTAAGTCCCCCATTCATGTGTGTTACCAATTTCAACCGCACGCCGAATTACGTAGGTACCCCCAGCACCTCACGTCCACCTATGGTCCCGTAGTGAATTAGTCGCTTGGGCATAAGAAAAGGGTCCCGCGCGGAACAAAACAGTTTCCGCCCATTTTATCGAATTTTTGTCATACGTGGACGTGAGGTGCTTGTGGTACCTACGTAATTCGGCGGTTTGTTGAAAATTATATCAAAAATGGAATGGTAGGCTTGCATTGCCTCCGAGGCACCATTTGGGGGGGCTTACGCATCGAGCCCCCAAACGCTTCCTGTCCAGCCATGGGTTATGTAACACGGTTATGCAATGAATTAAAGCACCAATATTGATTAAAATCCCTGCTTTTTCAGAAAATGTCCACCCATAAAGAGCTCGGTGATTCGTGGAAGAAGTGGGCCGGCGTGAAGCTGGATGAACACGTCGAGCCCGAGGAAGAGGAATTGGAGCCTAGTAAGTTTTGCGGACACGCCGTGATAATTTGTTTCTATGATTTCAGTCGAGGTAACCGAGACCCTCATCAGGAGCCGTCTGGAGCAGCTCAAGCCCTCCGTTCTTGTAGGTTTTTGTTTGATTTCTTGACGAAATCGTGATTTTCAGGAGATTGAACAGGAGTTCATTGATGATGAGAAGAACGAAGACCTGTGCGGAATGAAGTACACCCTCGATATCGTTTCGGAGTGCTTCAGGGGACAGAACACGGACAAGCACAAGTTTCAGTGCCAGATGTGAGTTTTTGGTCCCTATTGACACCCGGCTGACACAAAGACCCAGTTGACCTTATTGACACCCGGCTGGTGGGTAATAGGATCACTGTTGACTACCCACGTAGTTTTGATTTTAAATACTGTTTAGTTGTAGGTCCGAAATGAACTCATTATGTGCCCGGAAGCTGCAAAATATAGTGCACGGCCTTTCCATTTTGTAAATAGGATCATTTTGTTACAAACATGGCAAAATTTAAGGCCGGGCCCAGTATTTGAAATCCGGGCCGGGCCGAGAAAATTTGAAAAGGGCAGCCCCGAAAATGTTTTGTTCTCGTTTTCTTTGATTTTTACTTTGAAAAAGGCATAGATTTTCGTTTGAGTCGGGCCAGGCCGGGCCGTGAAAAATTTGGTGAAAGAGTCCCGACCGCGGCGTTTCCTTCCTTAACGTTTAAAGGAACCCCAGCTGTCAAAAACTGGCATGGACACTTTGCCAACAATCCAGAAAAAGGCTGCCTTGGTCCCGCCACGAATAGCATTGGCAAAGTTCCAAAATTCCAATTCTGTTTTTGAAGTGACCCGAGTTACCAACTGGAAAGGACGTGCGCCAAGAAAAGTGCTGGCGAGTTTCCAAAACCCGCGAGAGTGCTTAGGGAATAAACTCGCGCTTTTTCGCATATCGCCAGGGTTTTTCGTGGCGTGACTCTTTTATTTCATGGCTGCATTTCAGGGCTGGCAAAAAGCCAAGTCCGTTTTTCCTGCTCCTCTAGTTGAGACACTTAAAAAAAATCCGAACGTGGGGGCTCGATGTGCTAGTCCCCCAAATGGTACCTCGGAGGCAACGTAGGCCCGTTTATAATTTTTGTTACAATTTTCAATAAAACGCCGAATTGCGTAGGTTCCACTAGTACCTCATGTCCACGTATGTTTCCAGTTCCCCGTGGGGGGTTACACAATTTGAGGTCCCCAAAGGCAGTGGTGTTTTTTTTTGGGGGTCCCACCACGAAAACGGCATGGTGAAAAAAGGTCAGACTCGCTGTTCTGGGAGTGTGTCGAATCTGCACGCTCCCAGATAATTTTTTGGCATATTGGGCTCACTGGTATCACCGCGAAATTCTCCTCCACTGAACAACTTATTTTCAGGGCTGTGAACGCTCTGATCGTCGATCTGTTGCCCTTCGTTCACGGATTCGAAGTGAGGACCTTCACCGCGTCGCAGTGGGAGAACGAGTTGGCTGAGAGGCAGTGGAAGCGCGAGCAGGAGGAGAAGGAGGCGGAGGAGAAGCTGCTGCAGGAGCAACAGGAGGCGGTGGAGGACTTCCGCAAAGCCGTCGACAAAGTGGTGCGTCCGAAGAAGAAGAGGAATCAGCCCCAGGAGGCCATCGACGCCCTGGTGAGGGAGGAGGCGGAGGAGAAAGAGGCAGGACCGTGCTGCTCGAAATCGCTCATGTGATGCAATCTCATCGAAAAACGGCGCATCGGGTCGTTTCACTGGTCTCGCCACCCCCGTTATCTCAATTTGCATATTTCCCCGTTATCTCAATTTGCATAATTTGTACACTTGTGACTATATGAACTGTTTTTTCGTCTTTTCCCGCGTGTTATTGCTCATTTTTGGTTGTCCCCGTTCAATTTTTAATCAATATCTAATCGATACCAATCAATTATCGATTAGGCACATGTTTGTCGTGTACTTGTCCCAATGGTTTAACAAACCGGAGAAAAAGAGGGAAGTGCCGGTGGAAAGGGAACTGGATGAGTTTGGAGACCCAATCGAAGATGAGGATTTGGTGAGTTTTCGGTTGTATATATACTTTATCCAACGGAAAGTGTAACAAGAAACAAAACAAAAGAACAGGACAAATAGGGAAGGACAGGTGAGGGGGGATTTGAGGTTTTTGCGCTACAGGTGCCCCGGGGTGGAGATGTGTGGAGGAGAGAAGGAAGTCGAGGGTTATTTTCTCCAGGCAGAGGTTTTCAGCGGTTCGCCAGGCCGCTCGTGGGGTCGCCAGTCCCACATAGGTATTTTCCTTTTCATACCTAACCTCTATGGAATGCCTGTCGACGGTAGGGACCCATACCCGTCACATCTGAGAAGGAGGCTCCAAAGTGGGATGATGAGCGTCTCGGTGGGACACCTGTAGGACTGCCGTCAAGGAGAGGGGAAGAAAGACGGAGCTACTTGGAAAATGAGGAGGTTTAAGAGCAAATGGTCTAATGGGTGACAGAATGGAGTTAGGGGGGGCCAAGATCAACAAGAACTCCCCCACGGGAGCGGAGAGGAAATCACCCTATGCAAACGGTGGTCATGTGGTTTATGCAAAAGGGTGAGAAGCTCCTGTTTTACGGGGCTGCCCTGAGTTGCCGATTTTCACAAGTATGACCAGAAGCCAGAGAGGCTTGTGTTCGAAAAAGGAAAAGAGAAAAAAGAAGGCAAACAAACCCATGTGTGTGGAAATTTAAATTTGGAACCACTGCTGTATGAATCAGAGGTGGCCGATTGCGAAAGAATGAATCAATCAAATACACGGAGAAGATCTGGATGCACGGATTCGAGTACCTCATCTGAAAGTCCGACGGTGGGCTAACGGTTCTAGGGCAAAGATTTCCAGTCTTTGGCGATAGCTAGGGTGGAATGGGGGCCGGAAACACTTGCGGAAAGCAATACGCGTGAACCTTCTCTGTACCCTTTCAATTTCCTTAACAGCGAGCAGTGCAGTCGGTGACCAAACTTGACAGGCATATTCGAGAATTGGCCTGGAATAGGTCACGAAGGCCTTGCGATAAACTGAAACACTGGGAACCTGGAAGGTACGGAGGATGAGATTAGCAATATTGTGGGCCCATTTGCATATATCGCTAATGTGGGTACTGAAAGACTGATTCTCCCCAATCAGAACACCAAGATCTTTTACAGAGTCAGAGAAACGAGGAACAGGGACACCATTTAAGTCATAAAGGGGAGAAAAGTGAGGTTGGGGCTGAATCTCGAGAAGTACGCACTTCCCCTCATTGATACCCAGTTTCCAGGCCTCTGACCATTCTGCAACCTTAGTCAGATCCTCCTGGAGAGCTGTCTGATCTTGAGGATCCTTAAGGGACCGAAATACCTTAAGGTCGTCAGCGTAGATGGCAGTGGGAGAGGAGAGATTCCAAGAAATGTCGTTAATGAAAATGAGGAAGAGAAGGGGACCTATGATGGACCCTTGGGGCACACCGGAAGTTGCCTTGTACCTACTAGACTCACTCTCACCAACCTTCACTTTGAAAGTGCGGTTGGACAGGTATTCAGCTATCCATTTCCTAGTGAGAGTATTAACACCGTACTTTTCCAGTTTATAGAGCAAGAGGGGGTGGGATACGCTATCGAAGGCTTTTGCAAAATCGATATACACACAGTGGGTCGTTTCACCTCGTTGCACCGCATCTGACCACTGGGTAATACAGGTGAGGAGGTTGTGAGCTGTGCATTTGCCGGGGAGAAAGCCAAACTGCATGGGGTTCATAAGGGAGTTGCTAGTGAAGTAACTGAGAAGGGGCTCGGATAGGATGATTTCGAAAATCTTGCAAAAGGAGGAGGTGAGGGAAATTGGTCGATAATGTTTCGCTAAGAGGGCTGTTTTTTTCTTAGGTAGGGGCGCAACTAGGGCTTTTTTCCACTGAGATGGAACGAAAGACTGGGAGAGAAGGGCCTCGTTTTTCGTTATTTATGATTTTCACATTGAAATAAGGCATAAATTTCCTGTCGGGCCCGGGCCGTGAAAATTTTGGCAGCGGGCCCGTCCGTTGCCTTGCTTGACTCTGGCGATCTAGTCAAACTGTCACCCATGCGACCATGGTTCGATCCCGGTTGGGGCACTTAATTTTTGCTTACTTAGAATTAATTCAAACAAGTTTTATAAAAGAATTTGCAATGATTCAGAAATTATATGTAAGCAGAAATCACGATTTTAAGAACTTTCATGTCTATACGTTTACAAACCAGGCCGAAAGAGGCCGGGCCGATACTTTTCTCGGCGCGTTTTGGCCCGCTGACCGGTCCTTTTAGTGAGAATTATGCGCCCAACCTCGTTTTTGATTTGTTCTGTTTAAAAACAGTCGTTTAACTGGAGTGCAATTTATGCCAGACGTGAATCACGGTAGCTCGGAGCGCATACCGGCAGGCAAACTTGGTATTGGGCAAGATGTCAGTAGGGGAATTTCGAATGGGAAATACCGTTTTATAGTATAAGATGAGATTACGGTAATTTAAGGACTGCTTCAGACTCCGGAGCAAAGAGAGATTGTGGACAAGTTCAACGATGCTGTAAACGGAATGCGGGCCGTCGCTGGTGCGTTGGAAAGCGACGTTTTGCTGGAATTCTACGCCCTCTTCAAACAGGCCACGGCTGGGCCGGCAGGTGAGAAAACGGACACTAACACGCACACACGCACACACACACACACACACACACACACACACACACGTTTCTCCATTTTTCAGCCTCTCACCCCCGCCCCTCCGTGTTTGACATGAAGAACAGGACAAAATACGACGCGTGGAACTCGCTGGGCGAGATGGACAAGTACACTGCCATGGACTTGTACGCCGAGTTGATGATAGCCGTGGCTCTGAAGGGAATTTCTCCTTCGGAAGCTCAGAAAGCGAGCCAGGGATTCGGGCTCCGACCCAGCACAATGCAGATGCTTGAGGTGGGTAAATGAGGGTGATCACTTCATGCCTAAGAGTAACTTGTATCACGGCGGAAAGCCGCGGAAATCGGGGTGAACTTGGCAGTCGCTATTTCAGACGCTTACAGGGTACAGTGTCGGCTCGCACGAATGAAAACTTTTTTTTTACAGAAACACGCCGGACACAGTCTTTCTAACTCGTATTTCCGGTCACTTCAAAAACAAAACTGGAGTTTTGCCAAACTCCGCCCCGTTTCCAGCATTTGGACAAAGAGTCCCGCCACCATAAGTGGTGACTTGCCGAAAAACCGCGTATTCATTGCAATTTGTTGCCTTGGCACTTTGCCAATGCTATTCGTGGCGGGACCAAGGTAGCCTATAATACTTTGTTCTGTGCTGTTGGCAAAGCGCCCATGCCGATTTTTTTTTTGCATGGGCGCTTTGCCAACAGCACAGAAACTTCCTTCAAACGTTGAAGGGGGAAAGGCCGCGCGGAGACGCCGCACGTACAACGCGGGAATTTCAAATTTGTTTCATTTTTGAAACATATCCTTTCCCGCATTGTTCGTGCGGCGTCTCCGGCGTGTTTATGTAAAAACACGCCTGTGACAGCCGACAACTTTAACCCCTAAGAGTCTAAAATAGCGACTGACAAGCGCATCTCTTCTTGTTCGCCCCACTTTGTTAGTAATAGTTACGATTTAAAAAATATAAAATAAACGATAAAAAGCATAATTAATAAAGAAACCTATGAAGAATATTGTTGTTTTCACAAGTCAATATTCTAATCTTCAGGATGAGAACGCTTCCGACCCCTCGAAAGACCCAAATGCCACGTGGTTCTCAGCCGCTTCGTCGGGCAACGTGGAGGAAATGGCCGGGCAGCTGAGCCGGTCCAAGGCCCTTCTGGAGGCGAAAGATGAAGCCATGGGGGTGATTCTTTTTTATAATTTGCATATGAAAATTATATTCAGATGACAGCTCTGCTTTGGGCAACGGACTCCGGTCACAAGGAGGCGGTGGAGTGGCTTCTGGAGCAGGGAGCTGATGTGCTGGCCTGCGACAGTGAGGGAAACTCCGCTCTTCATTTAGGTTAGAATTTATGGGGGGCTCTTTTTTGTTACCCCAATCCTTTTAGCCGCCATCTGTGAACACAAAGAGCTGTTGGAGGTGCTCCGTCAGAACGGAGCAGATGAGGAAATGGTGAACCAAGACGGGCAAACGGCCAAGGATCTCCAGTGATATGATGATAATCTTGTATGATGACGGTTTTATTATAATAAATAAGTAAACAATAAATTATTACAAAACAACGTTTATAGTGGACCCATAAATGAAACTAGAGACAACGAGAGATATTTTTGTGGAAAGCGGTGGGGAAAGGGCTTAGCTGAAGAGGAAGCTGTAAGGGTATCCGCGGTACTTGCTGCGGAAGATGGAGAGCAGCAGGGAGAAGAAGATGACGACCATTGCGAGACCGCCCCAGGCCAGAGCTAAAAACCATTCGTTTTTGAAGAACTTGGGTGTTCCAATAGATGAAAAAACAATGACTTACCATTTCCACCGATGCCGAAGAGCAACTTGTTCTTCTTCTTATCGCCCGACTTTCCTTCATCAGCAGCTTCGTTCATGAGGATGAAACCGAGGGTGACGAGGGCGTACATGAGTCCAACAATGTAGGTCTCAGAAACCAGCTGAAATAGCGAATTTCAGAAATGTAAAAGGTAGAAACGACTATTCGGTCGATGATTGGAACATGAGCATAGCTAGAACCACCCAGTCACTGCAAAACTTGAAGGCCGACATGATTTTGCGACGGGCCGGCTCGCTGCTATGGTTGTAGCCACCCACCTGGTACTGGGTGGATCCGTGGATGAAGCTGGTCTCCTTGGTGTTGGGGTTGGTCATGACGAAGGGAGGACCGCGGATGTGATTCCACATCTGTCCGGAGAGGAAGATAAAGGTGAAGAACTAAAAATCACCAATTTTCTCTAAATTCAAGCAATAAACTAACCAAGCAGATGGATCCCCAGGTGGTCTTGTTGTACAGGAACTCGAGGCTGTTCCTCTTCATGTAGAGCAGACCCAGTACGAGGGAAGCGACGAGGATGATGATGACGGGAGCGGCGTAGTTGGGAGGACGCAGCACGCGGATCTAAAGAAGCGTTTAGCCTTTTTAAAAACAAACAATTCTACCTGAACTTCGGTCTGATCAGCGATGAAGCGGGCAATGGCGTCGGCGTCGAATCCGTGGCGCTGGAAGTCCATCTGATCGGGCTTCTTCTTTCCCTGAGTCTTGGGTCCGAAGTGGTAGAGCACGGGGGCAGTGTTGAGGTTCATCTGCTGGAAGATCTGAGGAGCCTCCTCGTAATCCACAACTCCGAAGTAGAGAGACTTCAACTCAGCGTTCTGGTAACGGTGCGAGTTGGCCGTGATGATGAACTCATCGTAAGCAGGCCTAAAATTGATTTTTACGGAATTACTTTGCTAAAAACTCACTTGCAAATAGGGCAGTTGACGCTGGAGGAAAGGGCGGTGAAGAGGACGATCATACTGTAGTTCCTGGGCTGCTGGCGGACGAAAGTCCTCCACCTGTCCATGTTCATCTTGACAACCGGCTGGCGGTAAAGCATGTCCTGCAGCGCTCCGACCTAAAACTTGGCATTATTCCAAGAAAACGAGGAAAGCCAACCTTCTCATCGAGGGTCTGAGGCTGGGCTCCATTCGACAGAGTGAAGAGGCAGAGGGCGCCGATTACCAAATAAAGAAGGCGATTCATGGTTAAAACCCTAAATCAGCGTTTAAAAACAAATACAATAAGATTCAGGTAAAATGGGCAAACCCCGCAAGGCGAGCAAGAAAAAAACAAATGGGGAGATCTTTATACATGAGAATTGACTTCATTTCTTGGAGGTGCCGAATCCTCCGAATCCCATCATGCTCTGGAGGTCCGGGTCGAGGTCGGCCACGTCGATGGGGTCCGCCTTTCTCTTGCGCTGCTCCGGCTTTTTGTCCTAAAAAGCAAGATAAAAATTGTATTTCTAGGTCATTCATAGTTTAATCTCATGCTAGATTGATAAACCAATTTTAGACAAGATCATTAGTGTAATGAGAATTCCGACTAGAAGAGAAACTAGCTTAGAGAATAAATACGCTATCCACCCCTAAAAATAACCTATTTTTATGTAGGATTTGCGTTTTTGTGAGCACCAAGCAACAGAGGAACATCGTTCAAAACAAACCTTTTTGTAGTCCTTCATCCTAGCCTCCTCCTCGTGAACGTCTTCCATCATGGCCTCCACACGTTCCTCCTTCTTCAAACGCTCCTTTTCCACTTTTTTGAAGGCGAAGCGCGCCTTGACGTCGTCAACGCTGCTTTTCTTCACCTTCATGGACATTCCCATATTTCTTAAGTAGACATCTTATAACCAAAACGTGGTATTACGTACCTCTGATGATTCTTTCCGTTTACGTGATCGAGGAAGTTGATGGAGTCCTTCATCACGCAGTCACACACATCGCAGTAGAAGCCTCCGCTCTCGGAAGAAGGGGTGGCCTTGTTTATCACCACCGACTTTCCGACCTTCGATTGGAGATCCAACTAAATCACAAATTAGGTATTTTAATGGGAATATTGTACCTTGTATTCGCGTGCTTGGAGCATTTCCCTCTTGATTTTAACGTCGGATTTCCTCTTCTTGCCATCTTTGATATCCTCCTCCTCCTGTTCCCTCTTCATGCGCTCATTCGCCCTTTCTTCATACTCATTCTAAAACGGGATTTTTGATTGTCAAAAACGAAGAAACTTACATTATCCCAAGTCTTCCGTTGAGGTCCACTAGCCGTGGAACTGGACTCTTGTGAGTCGTAGAAAGACATCTGAAATTCAGTGAATTAGCTTTAAATCAATCGAATCGTCGTTTAAAATTCAAGGGTCAAACATAGTGTACATTTTAATGGTCCCAGCGGGGTGGTTCTTACTTCAATGTTCAAAAATCAAATTTCTGTTTACATGATAACCTCAACAAAATAAACAGAAAATAGGCTTCCATAAATGATCACAACAAAGTATGGTCGCCATTCGAATAACAAAGAGAATCGAAAAATCAATGGCACCTATTTTCGAAAGGATATTCGAAATTACACGCCCTGTGTATCCCGAAAAAGCGAATTTAAATGTTGATAACAATAATAAACTTACAAATCGGCTAATTATATATTGATTTTCACATAGTGGCCTTGAAATAAACAAATATCTAGTAACGTAAACTTGTAAAATAGCAAAGCAACGTGGCTGTTCCCAAGCTCAGAATACGCAAACGTAAAATCACGTAAACTGCTACCGTAGTGAATATATTGTTTATTCCCGGTCCCGCACGGAAAGTTTTGCCGTCGGTTAAAAGTCTGCAGCATTTGGCATCCGCAGCCGTTTTTCCTTCAAATTTTACAATTTTTCTTTATTTTAAAGCATCTGGAAAATCAGAACATGTAAAAACAATTCATTGATGTGCATGAACTTGATACTGTACCCGGCTTTGTTTAACAACGGGTGGGTATCGAATTACTCTTAACTTTGGTATAACAAAGAGAATGTTTGTTTGTGTCATTGATTGAACTTCGAACCCGAGCTTTATCTATTTTCACGTGATTTTCAGTAGTATGTGGAACACGCGATGCTGAAACGATTTGGAGGATCTTCAAATTCGCTGTGGAAACCGAAAAACCCCCACTCGCTCGAGTACTTAAAGTGAGGCTTTTGTTTTATCATCAGATTCTTCGATTTTTAGGTACCTCCACGGGGTTCTAGTCAAGAATGAAAAGGTAACGGATAGTAATAAGAAGATTCTGGTGGAGGCGCTGCGCGCCATCGCGGAGATTCTGATATGGGGCGATCAGAACGACAGCACCGTTTTCGAGTTCGTTTTTAAAGTTATTGCATATAGTTTTCGGTTTTTAGTTTCTTTTTGGAGCGGCAGATGCTGACCTTCTTCCTGCAGATTATGAAGCAGGACAGTGGTTCCCTGAATCTACAGCTCCTTCAGACGCTGAATATTCTCTTTGAGAATATTCGACATGAAACCTCTCTTTGTGAGTCCAAAACGAAAATCATTCCGTGGAAAGCATTTCTTTACGCTGTGGCATCATCGTGAAGTGGCTACTGTGACCAAGTACCCCCACTGGGCTCATTTCCGCAATTGAGCTGTTTGGGGCTACTCACACCGATAGAAAGTGGCCTGAGGCTCTATGTGATCTCATTGACGGTTTGGTTGTACAGGCCGTCGATTTGAAAACCTTCATTTGTTCTGCTAAAAATGTGCTCGCCAGCAAGGAAAGACTGAGGGATAAGATAATGTTATGCCGGTTTCGGGCGAACAGCGGTATAAAGCGGCTCACATTGGAAGAAAGCTGCCTGAGGCTACTGACAGCGGTAGAAAACGGTCTGAGGCTACTCACATTGGTAGATAGCTGCCTGATGCTGCTCATAGCGATGGAAGCGGCCTGAGGCTACTAACAGTGGTTGAAGCGGCCTGAGGCTACACTGAGCGGTAGAAAGTGGGCTGAAGCAACTACCAGCAGTATTAAGCGGCCTGAAGCTACATACAATGGTTGAAGTGGCCTGAGGCTACTCACAGCGGTAGAAAGCGGCCTGGGGCTACCCAAGTTGTGGAAAGCGGCCTGAGGCTAGTAACATTGGTTGAAGCGGCCTGAGGCTACTCAATTCGGTAGAAATGGGCATGGGTCTACTCATAGCGTTAAAATGCGGCCTGAGGCTACTCAAAGCGGTCCGAGGCTACCCATCGATACAGGAAGCGGCCTGAGGCTTTTCACAGCGATAGTAAGCGACCTTCGGCTACTCACAGCAGTATGAAGTTCACTATGTAATTCAACAAACCACCATTTTCCAGACTTCCTCTTGAGCAACAACCAAGTAAACTCCATAATCTCGCACAACTTCGACTTTGACAACGAAGAGATCATGGCCTACTACATCTCCTTTCTGAAAACCCTCTCCTTTAAACTCAACGCCTGTACAATCCACTTCTTCTTCAGCGAGGTAACTCTTATTCGTCTTCATTCGAACAATTCTCCTCTTAGACGTCTTCTAACGAATTTCCCATGCTAACGGAGGCTCTGAAACTGTACAATTCGCCCGAGAGCATGGTCCGCATCGCCGTCCGCAACATTGTCCTCAATATCGTCCGGGTCAACGATCCAACCATGCTGGATTACGTTAAAATCGCCATAAAAGTGAGATTTTCCGCGTTTTCTTTATAAAACTTGTTTTCAGGGTTATATGTGTGATCTCATTGACGGCTTGGTTGTACAGGCCATCGATTTGGATACCTTCATTCGTTCTGCTGAAAATGTGCTCGCCAACAGGGAAAGACTCAGGGATAAGGTGATTTTTATGCCGGTTTATGACAAAAATGTGGAATTTGTAGGTGGACGATCTCATCGACGTGTTGCACTACATCGGGGAGCTGCTGGACGTCCCCCCGATGGCAGAAAAATTGTCCGAACTCGTTATTAATAGGTGGGTTGAAAGCTTTTTTTTTGCCTGGGGCAGAGCGGGGTTCTCAAATGACGGGCCGAGCCGAGAGATTTTTTGGGCCGCCCGGCCCGTTTATGAAAATCAAAATTTTATTTCTGTATAAATCGGTACAATAATTTTTACAACTGTTTTACATAACTATTTTAACTATTTTGTTTGTTACAGGCATAAGTCAATATTAGTTAAACTTAACTCAGCTTTAGACAGCGACCTTAGGTTATCAAAAGCGCCCTGATGTTGCCCAAAGCGGTAGGAAACGGTGAGGGACGACTCATAGACGTAGTGATAGCAGGGGGCGGCCTTAGGCTCCCTTTACCAAGAGAAGCTACCAAATGCTACCGATAACAGTAGTAGGCGGCCTTGGGTTCCCCTTTGGTGCAGAACGCGGTTTTTATACCAACCTTAGCTGTGGGCAGCGGACTTCACTACTCATAGCGGCCTTAGGCTACCCTTAGACCTTGGAAGCGGCCTGCGGATACCCGCGTCGTTAGAAGCGGCTTTGGGCTACACACGGTGATAAAAAAGCGATCTGAGGTTGCCGAAAGCTGTAGAAAGCGGTATTTTTGTCCGATAGTGGAATTAAACCGCCTTAGGCTGCCCTACATCAAAAGAAAGCGACCAGTCTACCCAATAGTACAAGCGGTAATCGGTCTAAAAAGCGGCCTGAGGCGACCCATAGCGGTTGAAAGCGGCCTTAGGTCACCAGACGCCTTTCATATCACATAACTTTATTAGTTTTTAGGTTCCTAGTGCCATTGCTACTCAACAGTCTGGCTCCTCGCCGGCACAACTCGTCCGTCTTATTGACACCCGTATCCAGTCTCTTCTTCTTCTCCGAATTTCTCATGGCAAGCTCTACGAAATTGCCACTATTACTGTATTTTTAAGGTTGTGTCCCACCACGAAACAGTGCAGTCCTTCCTCTCGGCGTTCATATTCGAAACTGGTGCTATTTCTAAGACTCATTGGGTTCGAGACGAGGATCACTACACGCTTTGCGTGTTTGATACGCCTGAAGAGCACCCGAGGTGAGTTTTGGAGGCGTAAATGCGCGCGACACGCACACACACACACGTGCTGCCGCTCACACACACGTGGTCAGGTTCACACACACACACACACACAAACACACACACACACACACACACACACACACACTCTCTCTCTCTCTCTCACACACCACTTTTAGAATGTTCTTCGATGCATTGCTCGGCGCCTTCGACTCTTCAAACAACGACGATTACCTCTCCTTCTACGGTCTGATGCTAGTCTACGCCATGTTCCAAAACAAAGGTTGGTTGCCGAAAAGTGACAATTCTAACCAATTTTCATGTTCCTCTTCAGCCAGTGAGTTTTTCGTTGTGCTGTGTTGACGATTTTTTGTTGTTGCTTTGTGAAAACACAACCGAATCGAGTCCGTAAGGCTAAATTCGGTTGTGTGAGCGAAAATGCGAGAAGTTTTGTCTACAGTCCTTTAAAGTCACTGTTCCAGCGGAGGTTGGAGAGCTGTTGGGCGCGGCAAAGATTCCCTTTATGCCGTCGGGCCGCCCGAAAAGGAGCAATACCCAGGGAGTGGAGTTTGGAGAAGAGGTGAGTACGCAATCCTTCGTGGCGTCGAAAATACTTATAACTATCCAGAATTTCATATTTCAGGCCCTTCCCGCCACCCCGGCCACTCCTGTTGCCATGTGTGATCAGCGCATCCTCGACGCCTTGTTGTCCGTCATTTCGGCTGCCGGAAAAGAAGACAGCCATCTGCGCCCCATCACCCTCGAACTCTGCTGTCTGGTCCTCCGCCAGCTGCTCATGATTATGGACGCCGATCAGGTTTTGTTATATTGTGTAAAATAATTTATTGTAAATTCGTTTTCAGATGCACAACACGATGCAGTCAACGGCCAGCCGCGTGAGGTCTCTCCTTTGCGATCGACTGGGCCACTTTGTCTTCTCCGAGAATCTCTTCCTCGAGTGGTTTGAGGACGAATACGCCGAATTTGAGGTGATGGGAAGGCAGGCTCAGCCCGCTCTAACTGATTTTGGTAATCGTAGGCCGCTGTAACTGATTCAGGCAACCATTGGCCGCTCTAATGGATTTAGGCAGCCTTAGGCCGCTGTAATTGATTCAGGCAACCTCAGGCCACCGTAATTGATTCAGGCAACCATAGGCCGCTCTAATTAGTTCAGGCAACCATAGGCCGCTCGAATTAGTTTTGGCAACCGTAGGCCGCGTTAGTTGATTCAGGCAATCGTAGGCCGCTGTAGTTGATTCAGGCAGCCATAGGCCACTGTAATTGATTCAGACAACCCCAGGCCACTGTAACTGATTCAGGCAGCCGTAGGCCGCTGTAATTGATTCAGACAACCTTAGGCCGCTTTGCGGTATCGAGACTCAATTCATTGTTTTATTTACAGGTCAACCACATAAAGTTGGACATCATTGGCTACGAAATGCTTCTTCCGCCTTGTGCTACAGCGCTTTCGGGATTGCCACTGCACAAACGACTGCCGTCCGGATTCGAGGAGAAAATACGCAGTGTTAGTTTAATCGGGTGGAATTTTTGGGGGCGGTCCGTGTATGAAAAACGATTTTTTGATTTTTGTAAAAATCGATTGGTTTATTAATTTTCTCCAACACCACACCAGGAAACGGTTTCTCACAAAAAACCGTTCAAGATGTCGATAAATGTTGAAAAGCCCCCTGACAGTTCCTTTAAGTATCTGCCCCATTTTTGGCTCAGAATTTTACGTACGGGTACGCTATATAACGGACGTATGGCCACTTTTTCACGTTACGTGGCTTTTTGGCCCATTTTCTCCTGTTCTTTTGGCAGCGGTTGTGACGGCAAATTTCCAAAGAATTTTCATTTTTCACACTCAAAAATCATTTTCAGATGGTTCAACTGTATTTGCACGCAAGGAAGCTGGAAAAGGATCTGCTGGGTGAATCAGACACGGAGCTGCCTCTTTCGGTCACCAATGAGGATGCCGTGAGCGTGGGAGATTGCATCAATCTGAGTGAGTCTCTCTACTCTCTCTCTATCTCTCTCTCTCTCCTATCTCTCTCTCTCTCTGTCTCTAAACCCTTCACTTTTTCAGACAACTCCGATCTGCTCTCATGCTCCGTCGTGTCCACAAAAGGAGACCGTCAGTCCCGCTTCCTTGTGACAGACAGACTGCAGCTGATCTTGGTGGAACCGGATTCGAAGAAGGCCGGATGGGCCATCGTGCGATTCGTCGGGTTGTTGCAAGACACCCAGATCAGCGGAGACCCGTCGGACTCGCGGGCTCTTCATGTGGTGGTTGAGGGCCAGCCATCGAGGACAAAGGTGGGATAAAGGGGACCATCAGGAGCATTTTTCTGTAATTAAACCCAACAACGCTACATCAGTACAGCGGGGTTCTCAAATTACGGGCCGGCCCGAGGGAATTTTTCGGACGGCCCATGCATGAAACATACTTAGGCAACCCACCGCGGGGATCAATTTTGCGACAGCCCCTTCTACCACAAAAAGTTTCGAAAATTTGCGGCGGGCCCCCTTCTTTAACAAAATTTGACGAACACCTAACATTGCGACGGCCCCATCGCCGCTTATGGCGGAGCTTGATAATGTATGGTATGAAACTCAATAAAACTTGTATAAATTGGTAGAATAATGTTTTAAACTGGTTTAAATTACTTAATAATGTGTGTTACTAACATATAAGTCGATATTAATCGTACAAAAAAGAATGTCACCGACCGGGATCGAACCCTGATCGTGTGGGCGGCAATCAGACTGGGTCCCAAGGTAAAGGGGCCGAACGGTCCTCGCCGTCCCCCAAATAGGAAATTAGGCTCGGCGCGACCCCCTGCCGAATCTGCGGACGCTTGTTCATCTATTATCGGAACTCAGTAAATTAAACTGTCCTTTCCAGAAGAGACAAGCCATTCTCACCGCGCGATTCATCTTCGACGACCACATCCGCTGCATGGCTGCCAAGCAACGCCTGACCAAGGTATTTTTATTTTTAGCGACTTTTATGCTTTCTTTTCTTGTTTGGAAATAAATATTATCTTTCAGGGCAGGCAAACGGCTCGCGGTTTGAAGCTCCAGGCGATCGCCGACGTTTTGGGAGTGCAGGCCAATCAAGCGGCTTCTCCTCGGGCGAATCCCTTCCGGATTGTCAGAGGATGTGCGCCGGGGAGCGTCCGGAAGCAGGTGCGTTGGGTTGACAGCGGCCTGAGGCTGTCTATATTGGTGGAGAGCGGCCCGAAGTTGCATAAATTCTTTGAAAACAGTCGTAGATTGCAACGGGAAGTTTTCCAGATTCCTTGACGGAGGTCAGAGGTAACATAGATTCTTAGATAGCGGCCTGAGGCTGCCTAAGTTTGTTAAAAGCGGCTGAACCACCTTAAGTATGTCGAAGGCGGTGTGAGACTGTCTGTGATAGTGATAGCGGCCTGATGTTGCCTATATTCGCAGATAGCGGCATTTTCTGCCAAACTCGTGGGTAGCGGCTGAAGCTACTTGGGTTTATAGATAGCGGCATGCGACTGCCAAAATCCGTTCAACGCGGGCTGCGGCTGTCTTTGTTCACCGAAAGCGGCCTGAGAATACCTATATTCGCAGACAGCGGCTCTAGGCTGTAGCCTAGATTAGTTAAAGCGGCCTGGGACTGCCAAGGCTCGTTTAGCGCGAGCTGAGGCTGCCTGAATTCGTTGAAAGCTGCCTGAATTCGTTGAAAGCGGCCTGAGGCTGTCAAGGTTCATCGAAAGCGGCCTGAGGCTGCCTATATTGATAGCGGCCTTAGACAGCCAGATTCGTGGGTAGCGGTCTGCGGCAGCCTAGATCAGTTGAAACGGCCTGAGTCTGCCAAGGTTTGTTGAAAGCGGCCCGAAGGTGCCGAAATTCGTTGAACGCGGCCTGGGGCTGCCTATATTTGCAGATTGCGTCAGATTCATACATAAAGACATGCGGTTGCCTTCATTTCTTGAAAGCAGCCTGATGCTGCCTTCACAGTGTAAATCTGTCCAAAATATCATAAATTCTTTTTTTTCAGCTGGCCGTCGCCGACCCAGTGTCGAACTCCCGCATCTCTCTGAACTCGATTCCCGACGACCCAGACCACAGCAAGGGAGGAATCAAGCACGTCTGACACCCATTTGTCCCGTTTTACCCTATTTTTCTCTCTTCAGGAACCCCTTTCCTCAGCAATATCCTAGTCCGTGGTGTACATAGTCAGTCCCAGGTTGTGATCACATGTCTTTGTATCTAGTATTTTAGAAGTGTGCAGCACGAGATATTAAATGGTTGTTTTTATATTATTTTTCGTTTTTTGATGATGTTCAGTCATCATTTATACATTTAGTTTGTTTGTTTTTGTAGTTTGAACTTTTCATTTAGAATGGCCGCGTCTTCTTCAGAAATGCCTCCCACTTCGTCGGCCGAAGGACAGCAGCAGCCGCAGGGACCCAACCCGGACCTTCCGCCCGCCGTTTTGGTGCTGGGAATGGCTGGATCGGGAAAGACGTCGTTTGTCCAGGTAGGGGGGGGGGGGTTTTTTAATGCGGCCTGAGGTTGAATGCGCTGGAGCTGTTTAAGTACTTGAAATACGGCTTGGGCCATAGATGAACAAGCACCCGTAGATTCGGTAGAGGGGGTCGCGCCGAGCCTAATTTCCTATTTGGGGGAACTCGCGCCACACGTCTCATTTGTATTGTGGGGGTCGCGCGAAACGGACCCCACAGGTAGCTTGTTTATGTATGGCTTGGGCTGTCTATCTTCGTTATGAAGAAGCATTATGTTTCCTTTATGTATTGAAGGATGTCTAGATTTGTTTGAGCGTGAAGGCGGCCTGAGGATGCGTAACTGCGCTGAAAGCGGCCTGAGGATGTCTAACCGCTTGTAAGTTGTCGGCAGCCTGAGGCTACCTAGATACGTAGAAGACGGCCCTGAGGATCCGTGAACGCAGTCTATTGCATTCTAAATCACAATTTTCAGCGACTGACCGCCCATCTTCACGCCAAGAAGACCCCTCCCTACGTGATTAACCTCGACCCCGCCGTTCAGAAGGTTCAGTTGCTTCCTCTTGTGTTGAACAGACGGTTGGTTTAGGTACCGTACCCGGCGAATGTGGACATCCGCGACACTGTAAAGTACAAGGAGGTCATGAAGGAGTACGGACTGGGTCCCAACGGAGCCATCATCACGTGTCTCAATCTGATGTGCACTCGTTTCGATCAGGTGAGTGGGTGGTTTCGGTTTTAGCATTTACTGGGTAAAGCTCCGCCGCTTAGCTCGTGGCGAGACTCGCCCTTTAAAAATGACATATAGAGGAAACTAGGGATACATCCTTTGTACATAAAAATCTTCTTGGCGTGATCCAGAGCCGTCAAAGTTGGGCTAACGTCCATGTATGCTCAAAGGTCATAAATACGTAACTTTGAGCTCTATTGACACCTGGCTGGCACAAAATTCGGTTGGTCACCCATGAATTGTGTAATTTATTCCAAAAGGTGATGCGGATATAGCGCTAACCTTCAGCTCATGCCTGTTCGGAACGTACCTCTCTGTTCAATTTGCCTAATAGTCTTTTTCATCAATGTAGTGCAAAAATGATGAATTTTTGCAGCTGTGGCGAACTTATTGGTACATGCCAATGGGCTGAAAGTTTGCGGTATATCCAATATCCAGTATGCACCGCTCTTTGTAATATAATGTGTACTTCGTGGATGCTCTAGTGTATTTCGTGCCAGTTGGGTGTCAGTAGAGCCCAAAATGACATCATTTTGACCGTTGGTGCAGCATATCTTTGTAATATAACTTTAAAAATGCAGTGTACGGCCCGTTGCCGATGATATCAATGTGCGACGGCTATAGTTTTTTTTAAAATTTGTTTTCTCCTATGAAACGCTAATGTTTCAGGTCCTCTCTTTGGTCCGTCAGCGTGCTTCCCAGTACTCTTACTGTCTCCTGGACACGCCTGGTCAGATCGAAGCCTTCACCTGGAGTGCCAGTGGTTCCATCATCACCGACTCTTTGGCCAGCAGCCAGCCGACTGTCAGTTTTTTCCCACTTTTTTTTTAGACCGACTCGTAGTTTTTTCGCATCTTACCCCCATTTTTAGGTCGTGATTTACGTTGTGGACTCGGCCCGTGCCACCAGTCCCACCACGTTCATGTCGAATATGCTTTACGCTTGTTCCATTCTCTACCGCACCAAACTTCCCTTCATCATAGTTTTCAACAAGGTTCGTCTCAAAATAAGAAAAAATTGTATTTGTTGAATTCAGGCTGATATTGTGAAACCGACGTTTGCCAAGAAGTGGATGACGGATTTCGAGAAGTTCGACGAGGCGCTCGAGGAGTCGCGTAGCTCCTACATGAACGACCTCAGTCGGTCTCTGTCTCTAGTCCTCGACGAGTTTTACAGCGATCTCAAGACGGGTGAGTGTCTAAAAGAACCTATATTTCGACATCATTTATGCAAAAATTCCCTTCTGGAGGACTTAAAGTTGGCAACATACATGAACAAGCTACCTGTGGTGTCCGTTTTGCGCGACCCCCCATAATACAAATGAGGCGTGTGGCGCGAGTCCCCCAAATTGGAAATTAGGCTCGGCGCGACCCCCTCTACCGAATCTACGGGTGCTTGTTCGCCTATGGTTGGCAATTTGTGTTTTTTAACGATCCCCTTTCTTTAAAAACCGGCAATATCGATCGTATTTTTGTGCAAAATCGGTCGAATTTTGTTTTATTGATGAGTATTTGGACCCCCAGTTTATAATTGCAAACTACGGCACACGCTTTTTATTTTTTCATGGGTGGTCTACAGTCACTTGCCCAATCCGGGTGTCATTTTGTATAAACACTACGTCATTATGACAGTTGACTCACCCTGTCGCCAAACGACAATCGGCTGGGTATCTTCAGAAAAGCGACTTTTTCTCCAAGTCTTTCCTATTTGAACACTCTCGCCTGAGTATCATACGCGCGTTAGAATGACATCGTTTTTGGCAGGATTCTAATCTTGAAATAGTATAACTACGTAATTACGGCTCTATTATTTTTTTTTAAAAACATGTTGGATCATGATCATTTCTACCGTAGTTCCACTGGTCTGCCGTATTTCATGCCAGCCGAGTATCAATAGGGCACCCCAATTACATTTTGATGATTGAAGCACCTGGTCAACGTACCACAGGGGGATTATCTTGCGACAGCCCCTTCCATTACAAAAAGTTTCATAAATTTGCGGCAGACCCCCTTCTTTAACAAAATTTGACGAATAATTAAAATTGCGACGGCCACCGCCGCTTATGGCGGAGTTTGCCACTCTCTGCCTCAGCCGTTGGCCAAGCCGCTCTCCATTGTATTAACACTTTGAAAGTGCAACGTTTGACTCATGGCTGTCTGGTGTCAAAAATTGTACCCAACTTGGAAGCTGAAAATTGCCAGGCTGCTGATGCGAAAACTGATTCTTCCTTTCCTTTTGAATAACTTTATTTTGTTTTTAGTTGAGGTCTCTGCAGCCACCGGCGAGGGTTTCGACGACGTGATCACGGCTATCAACGAAAGTGCGGAGAAGTACAAGACTGAGTACATCCCCATGTACAAGAAGGTGCTGGAGGAAAAGCAGAAGATCGACGCCGAGGAGGAGAAAATCAAAAGAGAGGTGACTTTTCCCCCAATTCTTCTCATTTCAAACACCTCTTATGGTTCCTTTAACCTTTCAAAATTTTGTTTAGGTTGTGAAGGATAAGGAGCTTTTCACCACCAGCGACGAGATTCCCATCGAGAGGATCCACATCGGCGGAGTGGACGAGGAAAATCTCGAAGACGCCGATATTCCCCGCGTCTGATTGTTATTTTGATTACATTGTTACCTGATTGTTACTCGTTCGTTAGCCCGATGAATATTTGGCACCGGTGCTACATTTTGTAGTTTGTTGTTTGGTGATTGCCAGCTGTTGTACCTACTTTTTCCTTTTTTTTCAGCGAATTGTCGACCATTTTAGGCGTTGGATGGGAGGAGGTAAGACCTTCCACAAGGCCTCCGTCCTGCTGGGCAAGACGGAGTCCGCCCCTTCGCTGGTGGAGGCCGTGCAGTTCCACGGAGTCAACTTTACCAAGCAGGATGCCCTCGTCAAAGAGGTCATAGTCATTTAAAGCCATCCTTTAAATTTGAAAATTAAGGTGTCTGAACTGTACAAATCGGCCACTCTGCACGAGTTGGTGGAGAAGTCACATCTGGCCGCAAGGCATTTACAGGTATGGATTGTTATTATTTTTATAAAAATGGGGGACCTCGGTTTTTTTTTTGGCCTATCACCAATCATGGCACGGTCCGGGCCGAGAAAAAAAATTTTTTTCGTCATTTTTGATTTTTACATTGAAATAATGCATAAATTTTTGGTCTGGTCCGGGCCGTGAAAATTTTGGCAACGGGCCGATCCGCAGCCATGGTTGATCACGATCGGCTTGCCTCCCCCTAGTGAATGTCTTTTTATCAATACCCGTAGGTTTTCGGGCCGGTCCATTTTTAAAGTCCCCGTTTCGTCTAACCACCCAGTCGGTCGGTGATGTTCTTTTTTGTACAGCTAATATTTACTTTTGTGTTAATAACAAGCATTATTAAGTTATTTAAAGCAGTTTAAATAATTATTGTACCAATTTATAGAAAATTTAAAATTTTATTTTTCATATCCGGGCCGGGCCGTCATTTGAGAACCCCACCAGCCAGTTAATGGCTGTGGTATATTGTACCAATCATTTTAACCCCCAAGTTCTCACTAGAAGGGCTGGTCCGCGGGAAAAATGTCGGCCTGGCCCGGTTTGAAAACTTATCAATTCAAATTTTTCAAATCGCTATTTCAACTGAGGTTCTCAAATGACGGTCCGTTTATGAAAATCACCATTTTAATTTTTATATAATTCGCCACAATAATTTTTAAACTCTTGTAAATAACTGAATTATCTTTGTTACTAACCAGTAAGTCAATATTAGTCGTACAAAAAAATGTCACCGACCGGGATCGAACCCTGGTCGTGTGGGTGGTAATCTGACTGGGTGGTCGGGCATTTTACTAGCTAATGGCTTGGCGTGGGGCTTAATTTGATTTATCAACTTTTTTTTGTTCAGGAAGTGGGTTTGATGGAGAACGCTGTGGCGCTCATCGACACTGCCCCCACGAAGGACGGCTACATTGTCAACTTTGTGGTTAAGGAGCCGAAGGTACTGTAGAAATGGAGCGGAATTTTTTACGGAACTTATTTAGCCATATAATCTGGGAGTGAAGGCTGGAATGAGTACGAATGGAGATGCGGATGTTTCGGTGTCTGGAGGAGTGCAGAGCATCGGCGGACGGGGAGAATCCATCAACAGCAGCTACACATATACTGTCAAGGTGGATTTTGAAGGCACTAATACATTTTTTTCTGCTCTAAATGCGGTCGGTTACCCTAATTTTAGGCCCGTGAGCAACTTTTTTCAACATAATTTCTTTACAGACCATTTTTTGAGGTTGTAAACTTTAAGGTATCTCTGCCTTATTTTGTTCTCAATAAGTATGGAGTTTACTTTAGGGTTAAAATTTAGGCCCCAATTTTTAAAAAGTGCATCACTAAAACTGTAGGCCCTGAAAATTATGGAACTCCCTTGGTTGTTTACGGCAGACCTAAAATTTTGGCTCCAAAATTGTATAAGAACCATTACTCTGCTTAGGCCCTAAACTTTAGGATCACTTCCCATTTTTGCCCTGTTAACCCAAATTTTGGGGCCTAAAATGATCGCCCCAAATTACTATTTGTTTAGATTGTAAGATATTTGGGAACTTCCTTATTTTGTTCTCAGTGGGTAAGAAAATTACCTGGGTCTAAAATTTGGGTCCAAGTTTTATAAAGATCATTACTGTATGTTTCGACCGTAAAATTTAGGGAAACTCTTATTTTGCCCTTATTGGGTAAGGAGTTTACCCAAAGTTTTGGGCATAACGTTTGGGCCGAAATTTGTATATGAACCGTTACTTTATCATTAGGCCCTGAACTTTATGGGCGTTTAGGCCCCAAATTGTGTAAAGATCATGATTAGGGGGGGGGGCTAAAATTTAGGCCCAAAGTTGTATAGGGGCCTTTACCCTAAATCCTAGGTGAACTTTCTTATTTTACGCTCAGTTTGTTTACCTAAAGCTTAGGCCTCACAATTAGTAATAATAATAATTATTATTTTTTTACGCAATACACGTGCTACAAACAATGGGAATAATAAGGAGACAATGGTGAATACTGTGAGGTAACAGGAATAATACCTCATAGTAAGACGATCAATGGGATGTAAGGGTGGGGTGGTTATTAGGGAGTTTATCCCTTGTGCTGTATTCTCTCCGAACCTTCCTTTTTTAGGGTGACCACAACTTTAACGTCTCCTACAATAAGCCCTACCTCGGCTGGCAGAAGTACTCCAACGTCGGCATTTCAGCCTACAGGTTTTTTTTTCAATCCTAAAATGGAATATTGACATTTCTGCTTAGATCGCTGGCCTATTTACCTTGGAACCAATCGAATTTGGACGAGAATGCGTTGGTTCTCCACTACAATGGACAGTTGTGGGCCAAGAGACTTCTCCACTCGATTCGCCTCAACACGGTGGGTTTATTGCAATTGGCGTTTTGCCAAACTATGAGGTGTGGAAAATTGTTAATTTCCAGATTTGGAGGACACTGCGGGCGACGGATGATTCCGCTTTCGCCGTCAGGGAACATGCCGGTCACACGATGAAGATTTCCATGGAGAATGCGCTGGCTTTGGACACCAGGGACAGGCCGATCCTTGCAACCAAGGGTCTTTTGGGTAAGACCACAAAAACATATTAAAAATGGTTTTTTTTGTTGAAAGTTTGTGTTTTTTCTTATGCGCCCTCTTCCGCATTAAAGTTCACATTTCGTGGGTGTCTATAGTGTAATTCGTGCCACCCGGGTGTCAGTTGGTCATACCCCGGATGGTATAGTCAACTTACGTCGGTAGAACCCCCCAAGAAAAGCAAATTTTTTTTTAAAATTTTAGCTCAGAAGGCCTATAGTTTGGGGGGAGGGTGGTACTACATTTGTGGCCCCAAAAGTTCGGGGTGGGTCAGTCAACTGACAGGCTCTTCCGAGGTTTGGCCCAAAATGGCTTCATGGCCGTTTACGTACCCTCAACTTGTAATAAAACGAAAAAGCATGGTGTAACGCATGGCTGGACCCAAGCATGGCAACGGGCCGGCCCGCTTCAAAATTTTTCTCGGCCCGGCCCGGGCCGGCCCCAAATTTTACCATGCTTGGCTGAACCTTTACGGCATGAATGAAAACCTTTTGTTATGAAATGTTGACGCATCAGTCGTTTGCAGTTTTCCCTTTTTCTTGATCTATAGGTCATTTCCAATTTTGTAACAAACTACAAATCGCTTTCCATATGAAAGGCTGGCGAATAAGTCGATGTTATAGATTACAAGGACAATAGCAAAACATGGCAGAAACCCTTCTCGATATGATGTGCATTACGGGTCTTTCTCAGCCATGTGTTTTAGAGAAAGCTAAGAGGCCGAAAAATGTATGTAATTGGCAGTTGCCTTTTTTTGCGAGGTTATAATAATAATAATAATAATAATAATTTATTTACGATTGATTCCACCACGAAGGGATACGCCCGACTCGCAAAAATTCTCCCAAAAAAACTACTGTAGATATTCCTACTAGTGCGTTGATTTTGCACCCTCACAGTTGGCAACATTCTAATTCAGGTTCAAGGGATTGGCAAAATTCGAGCGTTTTTTTTAAACCACTGGTCAGTAGGCGCATATCTTGTTCATGTAGCTCTGGCTTGAAGAACTGTGCATTTTAAAACTCCGTTATATTTTCATTTTTTGCCTTTTAGTCCGCTTGTCGCAGGAATTGGCTGGAGCCTTTGGAGATTCCGCCTTCGTCCGGCACCAATTCGACTTCCAGGTACAGTTACAATCATTCACAAAATATCTAAGTTTTTAGGCCGCTACACGTCTGCCTCTCAGCTTCATCCTCGCCGCCTCGTTCCAGGCAAAGCAAGTAAACGCCCTGGGCGATCGCGAGGTCCACCTGCTGGACCGCGTCTACCTCGGCGGCCAGCACGACGTGCGCGGCTTCGGTCTCAATTCCCTAGGCGTTGGTTTATTTATTTTACTCATTTATTTAAGAATAATTTTAGTCTCGATCGGATAACAGTTGTCTGGGAGGAGGAACGGCGATGGCTGGAGTGGTCCATCTCTACCGCCCGCTTTTCCCGCCCAATATGCTCTACGCCCATGCTTTCCTAGCCGCCGGCGGCGTGGCTTCGCTCAGGTCACGGAATCCCATCACCGATCTGCAGGACTCCCAGCGCGTCTCCGCTGGTCTAGGTAAGGATGGGGGTTTGATGGCTGTGCCACATTGCGCTGTGGCCATGTGAAGCGGCGCACAGCGCTGTGACCACCCAGTCAGACTGCCACCAGGGTTCGATCTCGGTCGGTGACTTTCTTTTTTATACTACTAATATTAACGTCTATGTTAATACCAAACCCTATAAGTTAATTTAAGCAGTTTAAATAAATACCAGGACGGTACGCGCGCCTACGACGCGCACCCTCCTTGTTTGCGGCCTACGGCCGCACCGACACGCAGCCTTCGGCCGCAGATTCATGGCCTATGGTCATCTCGTCCTTTGGCCGTGAAAATGCCGTGAAGCAGGTGAAACTCGGCCTACGGCAGAACTCAACAAAGTACGAAATTGTACCCCATCAACTAAAACTTAGTGTCCGTGTTTCATGTGTCCATAATCTCCCCATTTTCTGTTTTCAGGACTGACGTTTGTGTTCAAGAACATCTTCCGCCTGGAGCTGAACTACGTGCAGCCGCTGAAGTTCGTTCCGAATGATTTGATGACGAGGGGCTTTCATATCGGCGCCGGTGTCAATTTCTTATAATTGGCTCGTTTTATAGTCTAGGACAGATTGTATAGTCCGAGTTTAGATCCCCGTGCTATTGTTTACACAGGAATATGAAGATTTATTCTGATATAGCGTCCCTTTATTTCCATGTCGTATCGTTGATCTACCTTTATTTCCAGAATCTTCCTTTAATTGGAGCAGATGAGTCGCGCCGTCACCTTCGTTACGGGTAACGCCGGCAAGCTGCGCGAAGTGAAGGCCATTCTCAGCCATTACGAGGTAATTCAGACATGTCCTCGCGCAACCCGACTACCGTACCCCCTGTCGCTCTCACCTCAGGTCTTCTTATTTGTTGTCCCGAGCAAATGGTTCGTTGCACTCTGTTTACCACTGAAGGGTGTCCGATGTTTAGCTTTAAAAATGCAGAAAACGGTTTCTTCGGACTGGTATAATGGGGGTTTCAGCCGGGCCGGCCCGTGACGGCTGCCAGTCAGGGTTAGCCAAAGATCGGGCCGGGCTGAATTTTCAGGCCGAGTCCTGCCCGGCCTGGCACTTAGGATCGAGCAAATATGCATTATTCTCTCGCGAAGGGCCGGCCTGCGGGCCAGAAAAGTGTCGGCCCGGCCGGTTTGTAAACTTGTCAATCTATAATTCTTTATATCTTTATTGCAGCTTACATTTAAAAAAAATTAAACCTTCCAAGCTTTTTGATATTACTTCTATTACATATATAAATTAAAATCATACTTGGCCAACCTCCGCGATTTTCGAAAAGTTTTTCTAATAGAGAGGGCTGTCGCAAAATAGACCCCCGCGCTGGGTTGCCCAAGTATGATTAAAATGCCCCCGACCAGGATTGAACTTTGGTCGCGTGAGTGACAGTTGAACTATGTCGTCCAAGTAGACGGGCCGGGGTCGTGAATTTTTTTAAGCCGGCCCGTGAGAATTCACTGTTTTTTTCTTCTATAGATATTTCGCGGTTTTAGTGGAAAAACTTGCTTTCAGCAAAATGTCCCGCGGCGAAAATATTGGCAAGAAGGTCCCACAGCGAAAAGCAGGACATAGAGGTCTTATTTTTTACGCATCTTATTTTTTTTAACTGTAACTATCACACGTTTTGCCCTTTACTTGCGCCCGTTAATCAAATTTTGAAAATATAATTGCGTTATTGACGAAGTTTGCGAAACGGGTGATTTTGCTTTAGGTCTGTAAAGTTGCGAAAGGTTTCGAGGTAATGGAGAGATTGGTGAGAATTTTGGATTGGTGAAATAGGTGAAACTTGTAGTCAAATTCGTCTCGATTAAAATTTTTTTGTGTTTCAAAAAGCTGCGTTTAGCCACACCCGCATCTCGGTTTTTTAATGATCTTCCGGTAAACGCGACCATTTTCTGTGTACCAATCGATATCTTGGACGGTCGACACCCCCTATTGCCATATTATTGATAAAACTATTGATATTGATAAAACTAGAAACTGATATAACTATTGGTATTGATAAAACTAGAAACTATGGTCGAGTTGACCGCAAAACTTTTGATTCAAGGTGTCCCAGTCGGCCCGGAGAAAATTTGTCGCTTGTAAAACAATTGAATCTGGCACCTTCAGTGGTAAAATCGCTTCCATTCACCTACCGAACCATTTCCCTAGATCCCCTTGGCTCGGAAGCGCTACGGCGTGGAATGCCGCCTGCTTCACGACGGCCGGATGAGCATTTCCTACTCCAACGACGAGGTCTACGTGATTCCCACCACGGCCTACCGCAACAAAATAAAGAAGTTGCACAACAAGCGCTCCTACCAGTCCATGGTCGACTCGCTGCTCCGCTCCGAGGAGGAATCCCACACCAGGGCTGTGGAGAAGAGGGCGAAGAAAACGGCCGACGCCTCTTTGAGTGAGACATCTTCGAGTGAGGCGGTAGTGCCCTCAGGCCTCTCTACTCAGTCCTCTCCCGACGCCCTCATGATGGCCCAGCCGAGCCTTAGCCAGTTCTCCTACCACCGCCTCCCCTACGCCCAGAACAAGTAGAAATCTCTGTTTTTAGCCCGAATACCCTCGTTTTCAACCCGAAAACCCTGTGTTTGACCCGTTTTTAAAAGCCTTGAATGTTGTGATTTGTGTGAAACGCACTGTGTATCATCTTATAAAGATCTCCATGTCTTCCCCGAGCACTTGCATGTGACAGCTTTCCAGCACGAACCTTTTTTTATTGATTGGATGATGTTAAATTATCGATTGATTAAGGTTGTGAACATCGACGTGGATCTGAATGAGTACCAGGGAGAACCCGAGTACATTGCCGAGAAGAAGTGCCGCGAAGCCGTCGATCATATCAATGCTCCCGTTCTGGTAGGTGAATTCAAAGTTTCACGTTCCGATACATACACAACATACCTGTGGGGCCATTTTGCGGGAGCCCCACCACGTTACAGATGTGGCTTTAGTCCTCCAAGTGAGGAATTATGATCGGTGCGAGTCCTCTACTAATTTTGCGGCTTAGTTCTCATGAAAAGGGCCGGGGGCCGAGAAAAATGTCGGCCTGGTTCGGTTTTTTATCATGTCAAATTAAAATCTCTTTAAATCGTTATTTCAGCTTATATAAAATCTTTCAAACATTCCAAACTGTTTCACAATTGTTCTATCACATATTTGAACTAATGGTAAGTTAGAAAAATCAAATGCACCGACCGGGATCGAACCTTGGTCGCGTGGGTGACAGCAGGGTTGGCCAAACATCGGGCTCAGCCCGCCCCGGGCCGGGTCGGGCCGAGAAAGTTGGACAGACCGGGCCCGGCCCGATCTTGTTAGGATAGAGCAAATATGGTGTAGTGAAACATCTTTGTAAAGGATATTTTTAAATTAAAGTGTTGTTTTTTAAATCTTTTTGTTATATAATTAAACTAATTTGAATTTATAATCAATTTTATAGCTTAATGACTAAAAGTTTTACCTTGACTTGTCAATCGATTTTGAAAACGGGCCGAAATCGGGCCCGTTCGGGCCGGGCCGAGAGGTTTTGGAGACGGGCCCGGCCCGCGACCAGCCCTGGGTGACAGTTTGACTAGGTAGTCCGAGTAAAAGTCAATTTGTCCGGGCCGGGGATTTTTTAAAATTCGGCTCGGCGTGTGACGGAAGCAATATACGACATGCAAATATTGGCACGAATTGTATGCAATTCTCATTAAAGGTCCACAGTTTCGGCCTGTCTTAAAGTAGCCAACAATATCCCGCCCATTTTAAACCATTAAACTGTGTCAAATGTTGGCTTCTGAGCATATTTGAACCCCCGCCAAGAATTACGCCTAGTTTTGCGCCTATACCTCGCGAAAATAAACATACGACGGTCTCTTGGAAATCTGCCAATTCTGTCTCTCTGGGAGTGTGCCAATTCCACACACTCCCAGAAAAGTGGCGGCTGATCTGGAAGTTTACCCTGTCAGTATTGGGCCACAATTACGTCAGTACGATCTTTTAAGCAACCTCCGTTTGTTACCAAAATAAAGGTTCCCACATTGCTGTAGCTTACCGATTTCGAACCCCTGCGTTATACGAAAACATTTCTTTTTCAGGTCGAAGACACGAGCCTCTGCTTCAATGCGTTGGGCGGCATGCCCGGTCCCTACATCAAATGGTTCCTGAAGAAACTCGGTCCCTCCGGTCTCCACCAACTGCTCGGTAACTTTTCTTTCTTTTTAGAGTTGATTTTAGAGGGATATGAGCTTTTTAGAGATGAGTTACACAACTTTTTTTAGCCGGTTTCGAGGACAAAACGGCCTACGCGCAGTGCGTTTTCGCCTACACCGAGGGCAAGGGAAAGCCCGTCCACGTGTTCAGCGGCCAGTGTCCGGGAAAGATTGTGGAGCCGCGTGGGCCGCAGAACTTTGGATGGGATCCGTGCTTCCAGGTAACGGGTACACACACACCGATCAATAAGTATAGGGACACTTGTATCTTTACCGTTTTAGAAAATTTGAGTAGGTTTTGAGCGTTATGACATAATTATTTGATAGAGCGTTAACTACCGAACATAATTCCAACATGAAGTTATAAATTCATTAGCTTATGACACAGAGGGAACAATTTCCCACAGCATACGCAAAAACAGTTTTTCAACTGATTTTTTTCTTGGCCTTAAGAAAGACATCATTGGAAAGCCCTTGAAAAGTTATCTTGAAACGTATTTTTGTACTTTTTCAGAAAATTTTTCTTTTTGAGCAGAAAAGCTGTGTAATACAAAAATTGGATTTATTCATTCCGCTATTAGGATTTGCCAATTTCACATTTTTGATTTAAATACCCAATGTGAATTTTAATTTCACAGCTTTTCTGTTCAAACAGGAAAACTTTTCCGGGAAAATAACAAAACACGTTTGAAGAAAACTTTTCAAGGTCTTTCAAGGCCAAGTAAAACCCATTTGGAAAACTTTTTTTCGCGTATGTTGGGGGAAATTTTTCCCTGACAGGTGCGAACGGCGCGCCGGTAGCTCAGTGGTAGAGCATCCGACTGCAGTTGTTGAGGTCGCGGGTTCGAGTCCCGCCTGGAGCATTGTCTTTTGCGAGTACCTCTGTGACCAATCGCGTTTAGGGCAACGTGATTTGGGGGCCGAACCGGGATTTTCTAAAATGGTTAAGATAAAAGTGTTCCTATAGCTGTCGCCAAATTGGAATCGTGCCAGTAAAATTAGAATGTTCAAGTGATGCTCTGTTGCAATGGGAAATTCGTAGTCTAATCATTGTCGACAGAGCATGCTTTGCATGTTTCCGCAATTAGCATAAGATTTCGGGTTGGCGACAGCTATATACTAATTGAACGGAGTGAATGTATGTCTGTGGATGTTTGTGTACATTCTTCTTTTCAGCCCGACGGCTTCAGTGAGACCTTTGCCGAGATGGACGCCGTGGTGAAGAACAAGATCAGCCACCGGTCGAAGGCCCTCTTGCTCCTGAATGAGTTCCTGGAGGGACAAGAAGCCCAGTCCTAGCCTTGTTGTGATTTCCCATTGTTACATTGTTAAGTTGGCTATGAACTTATTTCCTATTGCGGTTACTGTAGAATTTCGCTGGTCTCTCCATTTGATATTCAGCTAACTGTGCAAAAGGAGGATTCATTGTTAATTGTAGGGTAGAGGGTGTATGCTTCGAGCGCTCACCCGGGTTCTCCGAATGACTAAGACCAGGAATGACCCGGTAAAGAATCCTAAATTCCGCTGATTTTGTAGTTTGTAGGTTGTTTTCGTGACTGGGTGCACGGGCACAGGGAAAAGTGATCTGGGAATCGCCATAGCCGAAAAGTACGGAGGAGAGGTGATCAGTGCCGATTCCATGCAGATTTACAAAGGTTTTTTTAATTGGGGCAATTAAGTTGAAAAATCGTTTAGGGCTGGATATAGTGACGAACAAGGTTACGGAAGAGGAGGTGAAGGGAGTGCCTCACCATTTGATGAGCTTCGTCGATCCTTGTGTTTCGGGGTACAATGTGCAGGATTTTCAGGAAAGCGCCCTTCGTTTAGTGGAGGTTTGTTGGGGTTCTCTCTCCCTCTCTCTCTCTCTCTCTCTCTCTCTCTCTCTCTCTCTCTCTCACTCTCTCCCTCTCTCTCTCTCCCTCTCTCTCTGTCTCTCTCTCTGTATCTCTCTTTACCTAATTACCCTACCTCCGGGGTTCTCAAATGACGGGCCGGGCCAAGTCACGGGACCACCAGGGTATGAAAAATATAATGTCAACTTTGTATAAATCGATACAATAGTTTTTTAAACTGATTTGAATTACTTAATGTTTGTTACTAAGTCAATATTAGTCGTACAAAAAAGGATGTCACCGACCGGGATCGAACCCTGGTCGTGTGGGTGGCAATCTGACTGGGTGGTCCAGGGTAAACGGACCGCCCAGGACCGGGCCGACCACCTGACTGTATACTCTCTTGATTTCTTTGTATCTCTGTGTCTTCCCGGAGCCAATGCTCTCTCAGCTTCTCTGGCTTCAGTTTTCTCTAACTTTCTCTTCGTTCTCTCAGTCTCCTCTTGGTGTGAACTCTCTCGCTCGTCTTGCTTGTCTGCGTCTCACCGAATCGCCAACTCTCTCGCAGTGTCTGACTTCTGTACTCTCGCCTTTTACTACTCTCTCAACTTCTCTCGTTTCTCTTTGCGTTGTATACTCTTTCGTTTTTTCTTCTCTGCGCCTCGCGTGCCTGTACGCTCTTCCATTTTCTCTAACTTTTCTTCGTCTCTGCGTACTGTATCCGTCCCTCTAGCTTCTCTAAGCGTTGCCTGATGGGGCACTCTGTCATTCTATCTAGGTTTCTGTACACTCTTTTACCTTATGTGTCCTCTCTTGTATGCTCTCTCTCTCTCTCTCTCTCTCTCTCTTTCTCTCTAAAATTTTCTTTTCAGGACATTCGCTCCCGCGGCAAGATCCCCATAATCGTCGGTGGCACAGCGTACTACGTGGAGAGCGTCTTGTTCGAAGACAACATGATCAAAACAGATCGTAAGTTCCCCAAATTTCTCCCTTATTTCTCTTTTCCAGGCCGGAACGACCTCTCCCAGTTGGACGACCGTTCGAACGAGGAGCTACACACCCTTCTGAAGCAAGTGGACCCAGTCTCAGCCAACCTGGTTCATCCGAACAACCGTGCACGCGTGCGACGAGCCCTCGACATTTTCTACCTAACTGGTAATCGATAATTTGATTAGAAAATCAATAAATAAGTTTAGGGAAGCCGAAGAGCGCGTTGGTGAAAGAGCAGCATGAGAGGAATGGCTCACAGGGGAGACCGAGGTTCGAGAACATTTTGGTTTTGACGATGGATGCGTCGACGGAGGTACTCGATAAACGGCTGGACTCGCGAGTGGGGAAAATGGTCGCTCGGGGATTGAGGAAAGAGCTGGAGGAGTTCTACGATGAGGTAGGCAGAGAGAGAGACCAAACAAGAGATTTTAGCACAGAGAGGGTCTCGACGTGATCAGCCACGGTGTGCTGCAGTGCATCGGACCGAAGGAGTTCCTACCGTACTTGAGACTACCGAAGGAAATGAGGAATACGAAAGAGTCGGAAACGTTGTGGAACACGGGGTGAGTTTTACAACCTCAGGGCACCCGAGGACCGCGACGCGGTCAATTGCGGTCCTGTCGAAATGAGAAAACAACAGAGGAAGCAGTAAATTCCAAGCTTCATATATGGGAGTAGTTTACATGGCCCTTAATTTGGGGGGCTCAAAATTTGGTAACCCCCCCCCCTAAACTTAACCTGGGAAATCCCCCAAGATATTTCAAACGTAGTACGTTTTCAGCTACCGTAATTGGTTTTGGAACGATTCGAGAGAAATCCTCTAATATATGACGAAGTACGGTAGTTCATGGTTGTCTGCTTTGAATGCCGGGAAAAACTTTCAAACCGTATCTTGGCTTTATTCGTATCCTAATGCGCAGATGGCTGGTAGGATTTATTGTAGACCAATCATCGATTTGTTGTATTCCCAAAGGGGGGAATATAAGGATACAATGCCAAATTGGTATATTTGATGACCCAAAGGTTATTTTGGTTCGACCCCAATGTCAATAGGAATGTCTCGTTTCCCATAAATTGTGTTGATCCCCTATTTGTAGGTCCATATGTTGAAGACGACTACCCTAGCTTATGTCCTAACGTTAAGGGCATAAGGTAGGGTAATTGTGTTCAACATTGGGACCTATTCAAAGGTTATGACGTAACTGAGCGGTTAACGACTGCCGTCATTGGTCTCCCGCAAAGCTCGCGTGGCATATGTAATTCGGCGTTTGGTTCAAAATGGTAACAACTAATTGTAGGGGGCCTACGTTTCCTTCGACGTACCATTTGGGGGGGCTTTGTCACCGAGCCCCCCAAACGCTCCGTGTCCAGCCATCGCGTGGACACTGTACGAAGGGGGTTTCGAAACGTAATGTCCCCCTCCACCCTCCCCTAAAGAATGGGTTTTGAATGTTTCCCTTTGCCAAGCATCACCAACCCCCAGAAACCAAGGTCCCGCAAACACTAGCCAGAGGCGACTATGCCAAAATCTCGACTGGAAAAAATTCACAAAGTGGGCCAGCCCGTCGCCATGATTTGTTAG
Organism: Oscheius myriophilus; assembly: GCA_964057215.1. Lineage (NCBI taxonomy): Eukaryota > Metazoa > Nematoda > Chromadorea > Rhabditida > Rhabditidae > Oscheius > Oscheius myriophilus. The sequence continues at coordinate 27,574,598 of OZ059904.1, read as the reverse complement.
AGGCACTGATAGAAACATAGAATTGATATATCGTGGAAAAACGGCTAAGAATTATATTTTTCAGTTGCTCTGACCTGGAGCTACACACACGACAATACGCGAGAAAGCAGAGAAAATGGGTGAAGTCCCGTTTCTACGGCCGAGATCTGGGAGATCAGGTAATTACCCACAAAATTCCTGAAATTAAATGGTATTTTAGGTGACGATTCGCACGGTGGACTCTTCAGACAAGGACACTTTCATAGACAGCGGGTTGGCCGTGTTCGACGCCTGGCTCAAAGGAGATATTCTACCAGAAGAGGTTTTTTTTACGATAATTATGTTTATAATTAATGCCACAGCGACTTTTTCGCAACGTTCCAATGTTTCGATGTTGTACCTAATGTAATGTGTGCAATGTAGGATACTCAGGCCGTGTACGCAGCCAAATCGGCCCATTTTGTTTTTGCTGTGAGTATCAAGATTGCGGTTTCAGGAGAACAAAGGAACGTTTATCCACAGTCCGCTGGATGGGAATATGGTATTCGAATGCCTAGATTGTGAGAGGAAAATCTGCGGAAAAGCTTGTTGGTTAGTATTTTTATTTTCATGTACTAATGGGAGTGTTCAGGGAAGAGCATCTGAAGGGACGGAGTCATCGGAAGACCGTAGCTGCGAAGAAACGGCGGCAGAACAAGGTCGCCACGGTAGAAGCGGAATAATTGTTGTTTTTGTTGTGTTTGTTAGTTGTTGTGCCTTGAATGTGGTAATATAATGAATTTTTAATGGAATTCTTAGGTACTTTTTGCGTTTTTCTTACTTGACAACAAAGCATGGGAACGGGCCGGCCCGCTCCTAAATTTTTCACGGCCCGACTCAACCGAAAATTTATGCCTTTTTTTCAATGTAAAAATCAAAGAAAACGAAGAAAAAAATTTTTTGGGCCGCTCCAAAATTTTTCTCGGCCCGGCCCCAAATTTTGCCATGCTTGCTTGACAAGATAACGTCAGTCCTCTTGATGTTTATCTCTGTTATCTGTTTCGGAACAATGTGCCAATGTTTTGATGTTGCGCATAGAGTAAAGCGTTGGGAACTTGTAAATCAGTCACTGCTCACGTTATAGCTGTCGCCAAACGGAAATCATATGCTAACTACGGAAACATGCAAATCATGCTCTGTCGATGACTGATTAGACTACGAATATCAATATCAACAGAGCATGGGTGGAACATTCTAATTTTATTGGCATGATTCCAATTTGGCAACAGCTATAATTAGCTTAGATTCGCAGGTACTTCCGGTCAAGGTCTGCATTAAAATACGTTACGTTGAGTGAAATTTCCGTAAAACTGCGACCCCTCCGCTCCCAGCCATTCATTCTCCCCTCTCCTCTCTCCGAAGACGGTCGCCCATGGACAAGGAGATCAAGAGGAGATTCAAGAAGTTCTTCCGCAAAAAGGAGTCAAAAGAGGAGAAATCTCAGCGCAAGGATGAAAAGTCTCATCGGCAGAAGGAGAGGAAGGCTGAGGGAGGCGGTGGCTCGAAGGACAGCGCCCCTCTTCTGAAGAGGAGTCAGGAGGCGACTCCGAAAGTCACAAAGGCTCCGAAGAAGTACGAAAATGTGGAGAAAGCGAAGAAAATTGAAGACGAAGAAAAGGAGGAGTTTGAGGTTGTGCAGAATGCGAGGCCAGCCGTGTGTAGGAACAAGAGGAAGGCGAAGTTACAGTGGAAAACAGGTGAGGAAGAGATTACTGTAGAGTTGAATTACGTAATGTGTTGGTTTAAGGTTGTGAAGTTTTTGAATTACGGTAAAGCCTATTTCCATAGAGGGAGGTTACGGTAGGGTTGGTGGGGGGTTTAGGGTTACGGTATACAGGCTACTTCTACAGTACCAAGGTTACCGTTGAAATGTGTGTTACGGTATGTGTGTTAAAGTTTCACCACGGTTGGCCACGAAAAGATAGGGTTACGGTAGAGTGAGGCTACGGTAGAGTGAGGCTACGGTAATTCAACGGTTTATATTCTTCTACTTTTCTGGGTTACTGAAGATTTCAGGTTTTGGTAGAGTGGGATCACGGCAAATTCAGCTGTTTGCAATTACGGTAGAGCAGGGTTACGGTAGTCCTAGGTTTAGGGTAGAGCTCTGGTTACTGTACCTGAGGTTGCGGTAGACAGAGAAGTTTTTGAGTGGCAAAGTGTTATCGTAGTATTGGGCTACGGTAACTTTTGTAGGTCATTTCCTACAGTAACCACAGTACCGTAGTATTACTGTAGGTTACTGTAGGAGAGGATTACGGAAGTTTGTGGTTACTGTGGAGAGGATATCACGTTACGGTACGGTAGGTATACAGTATTGAAGATACGGCACTGAGATCACCACAGGGTAGGAAAATAGTAGGGGAGGGTCACGGTTTTGGGTTTCGGTACAGAGGGTACGGTAGTTTACTGTGGTTCTAGGTTACTGTACGACAGGCTGTTGTAGAGTCAGGAGGATACAGTACAGCGGGCTACGGTAGGTTCCGGTTTAGGGATTGGTAATTGGGTTGCGGTAGTGGTTACGTTACGGTAGATTACTGTAAAGCAGAGATACAGTAGGCTTTGTAATGTGGTAGATCATGATGGTTACTGTACGGTTGGGTTACGGTAGGTCAACCGCATTTGTTCGCCTCAAACCGCGTACGGTCACTCTTAATCAATCAATAAATTTCAGAAGAGGAGCACAAGTCAGAGTCGGACAAGGTCGATGAGGAGAAGCTGGACGAGGCAGTGCCCAAGGATCGCTCACCGGCGACTCCGCCTTCCTCCCAACTGGGAGCAGCTGTGATTGATCCGTTGAAGGACGCTTTGGCTGATTTGACGGTGGAAAAGAGGCAGTTGAAGGAGACTATCGATCGGTTGAAGAGGAATATCAGGAAGAAGGATAGGGTAAGGTCTCTCTCTCTCTCTCTCCCTCCCTCTCTCTGTGACTCTCAATTTCTCTGACTCACTCACTCACTCACTTTTCTCTTTTAGAGAATCTCCGAGCTGGAATTCGCCGTCAAAGAGAAAGAAGAGCCTTCCTTGCGAGAGAATGAGTGTGAAGCCGACGGAGAGGTTACTGCGTCGCAGCTGAGGCACGAATTGGAGGCAGCGAAGGCGACCATCCGGAAGCAGAAGGAGAAAGCGATGGCTGACGCGGAGGAGATCAAGGTTAGCCTCTTTGCCTCTCAGTCTCAGTCTCTCTATCTCTCTCTATATCTCTCTTTCTCTCTCACCTAACAGATTCAATTCAGAAACTGAAATCGGATCTGGCGAAGGCTGTCATGTTAAAGGAAGACACCACCCAGGAGGAGGAGACAGAATCTTCCAGGAAAGAGGACAAAGATGAGAGGACTACCTCTCTGGTGGCTGTGAGGGTTCTCAAGGTGATGAGGAGGAACCAACTGCTGGATGATGCGCTGGACTTCAAAGAGACCCAGGAGCTTCACACCTTCTTCACTTCCAGCGCCCAGGGGAATCCCAGTGACAGGGTGGGTCTCTCTCTCTCTCTCTCTCTCTCTCTCTCTCTCTCTCTCTCTCTCAAAATTACATCTCCAGATTCTGATGCTCCTCGACAAAGCTATTGGCACTGGAATCAACAAACTCGTCAGAAACGCCCATGAGGTCAATGACGTCATCGACAATTCCATGCGCCAGTTCCTCCTCAAGTCGAATACGGTAATTACAATACATTAGGGTTAGAGAAAATCGTATTTAGGCCAAATCATCTCTCCTGGATTCTATGCTGTGTCATCTGGAGTACCTCCCGGCCGCATGGGGAGGAAAGATGATGGCATTGGCTAGTCAGAGGGCCGTTAGGAAGCTGAAGCACAGGAGGAACGCTGTGAAATCGAAATCGAGTGAGTATAGAAAGAGAAAGAGAGAGTAACTCTCTTTCAGAGAAGTCTTCTGGTGAGAGGAAGTCGTCCGGTGAGAAGAAGTCGTCTGGAGAGAGGGAGAAGCCGGACAAGCGCATGCCTCCGAAAGATAACTTTGTAAGACTGACTTCATACCGAAATTTCAATGTATGTTCAGGCAAAAAGTGCGTACTTCAACATTTAAGAAGATAAGAGCGCCAAGAAGCCGAAGCAAAGAATTCGTTCAAGTCTAGCAAAAGATATAAATAAAGCATGGGCGAAACGTGTTGTTCCATGTGAGTGTTGTGAGTATGTGTCTCTGAGTGTGTGTGAGTGTTAACAAATTTGCAAATTCAGTATAACCAAAAATCGCAAAGCAACATCGAAAAGCAGATGTTACCATCATATGTTCATGATTTGTCGTCGACAGGGGTGGCTACGGGCCGGGCCGGCCCGCTCTCCAAAAATTCACGGCCCGGCTTGCGGCCCGAGGTCAAAAATTCCAAAGTTGAAAAATAAAGTTTTTCGCGATTTATGCGCAGGTATTGCGTTTCTATTGTACCTAATGTATAAACAACTGGCAAAAAAGTTTCGCCGGCGGGGGATCGAACTGTAGCAACTTCGGATTACCAGTCCGACCTCTTAGCCACTCGGCCATGAAAAATGTAAAAAAATGTATATAGGGTAGTTCGAATCCTCCTTCACACAGTATGTTTTGCACAATTGGAACTATGTTTTGCAACAAACAGAACTTAAAAATAATGACTTTGAAAAGAGTTACATTTAAAAATAGATTTTCAAAAAAAGTGGGGCCGGCCCGTTCCTCAGATTTTCTCGGCCCGCTGATCAGCCACCCCTGGTCGTTGATCAACAAAATATTCATTATTTCGTGCATTTTTGCTTAGAGAACAATCACTTCAGTGTTATCTCATTAAATAATGATCACCCACCTGCTTATAAGCTCAAAACTTGATTAATTTTCCCATTTTCAAATGGGAAACTCGCGAGTTTGTACACTTCCGTACCCAAAAAATCGCTCGGCCCGGCCCGTAATTTGAGAACACCGCCCAGAAGGACAAATTGTACAAAGGAGTGCAAAAATTGGTCTCGACTTGACTTTGTTGTGATTTCGTCGTTCGATTTGACTTGACAAATAGCGGACAAACAACATTTTGAACACCAATAAACCCGAAACATTTATTACAACAATATAATCTAACTTCGAAAGCTTATTTTACACGTAACTGCCTTGGAACATTTTCAAATGCAATAAATAAAAACATCGTGCTGGGGCTACTGTACCACGTCGTAGACCAGGCCCGCCAGATAGAATCTGATGAAGAAGGCGAGGAGGGTGAAGACGAACTGCGCCGTCAGCAGTGTGTTGGTCAGCGCTTTTTCGTGCATCCTTCCCCGCCACAAAAGCGCCAGGTTGAGAATGGTGAGGTTGTTGATCTCCACCCATCTGAAATTGAAAATTTAAGAAAATTCGTTTAAAAACCCACTGTTCGCCGTCTTTTTCGAAATCCCTCCTGTGGAGGAAGCCGACGGCGCGGAAAACGGCCAACGCCAATTTTCCCAGTGGCTTCAGTTCGGAAGCCTTGAACTCGGCCATGCTCATTCCAAGCTGAAAGTAACATAATTAAAGGGCTAAAATATGAAGAGCCTACCGTGTCAGACTCCGGGTCGAATTTGGGAAGACGATGGCGTGGGCAGGGCACCCAGTGGAAGAGCTGCGGGATGGAGTAGACGAAATTGACCACTTGGGGGATGAGGAAGATGATCAGGGTCTTGCTGAAGTGGCCCAGGATGGAGACCACGGCCAGCGTCATTCCGGCCCAGTAGCAGTAGGTGTCGCCGACGAAAACACGAGCAGGGTACTGAAAAAGGGAGGTTTAGAGGGGAAAGACGGACTGAGGCTGCCAGGATCTACTCAAAGCGGTGACCAAAATAGTCTAAGGGTAAACCCAAAGCGTTCCGTTAGTTTTGCCACCACGGTATGACGTTGCTGATGGTCACCCAAAGCGCATGAGATTACTAATATTCACCCGAAGAGGCCTTAGGTTACCATTATTCAAAGCGGATTTAGGTTTTCAGTAGCAACAAAAACCAACCAGATGTTTTCAGTAGCAACCAAAACCGCCCGAAGCGGCCTGAGGGTGTTAGGGTGTACTCGAAGCGCCGTGGCATTGAAGAATTCACGAAACGCGGCCTGAGGTTGCAATGTTTCCCTCAAAGTGGTCAGGAACATTGTCAAAATCGTAAACTCAAAGCAGTCTGACGTAGACATTTTCTACTCAAATGATCAAAAACGGGCTGAGGTTGCCATGATCCACATAAGGCGGCCTGAGACTGCCAGCATTCACTAAAAGTGACCAGAGGTTGCAAGCACTCACCAAAAGTGGCCTGAGACTACCAGCATTCACACAAAGCGGCCAAAGATTGCCATCATCTCCACAAAGCGGCCTGAGGTTGCCACGATTCAAACAGTGCGGCCTGAGGCTGTCATAAATCACCCAAAGCTGCCTGAGACTGCTAACGTTCACTAAAAGCGGTTAGAGGATACCACGAACCACAAAAGCGGGCTAAGGCTGCCAGCATTCATTCAAAGCGGCCTGAGGCTGTCACGTAGGTAGGATGCGACCCAATTCCACCAATATCTATTCAAAGCGGCCTAAGGATGCCAAAACTCCCTTACCTTGTTATAGTAGAAAAGAACCGACGAGCAGACGATGAAAGGAATGAGGAAGTAGAGCGAGATACAGTGCTCCCACGCCGACTCAAGTCGCCAAATTTGAACCAAGTTGAAAACGGCGATGCTTCCAGCCACGACGATGGATTGGCCACTCTCAATCCCATTAATTCCTAGAAATTTGCATAAAAATATATACAAGTTGAGTAAACCTGCTACAATGTTAATGGCGTTGGTGCAGAAGATGACCACCATGCCCATGAATACGTAGTAGAGGAAGGAGATGTTGATGGCTGAGGGGAGGAGGAAGAGAGAGGGAGGCACGACCTGGGCGAAGAGAGACCTCGCGATTCCCGGCACGACTACGGTAGTAGAGTTACCTACGGTAGGTTAAGTAATTAGACCTTTAAGAACAAACCGGAGACGTAGTAGACCATGAGGAGAGGGAGGGAGGAGAGGGTGGGGAAGAGGAGTTTATGGCGCCACTTGAGGTCGAGCACGTCGTCGGCGAAGCCGAGGAGGATGGCAGTGCAGATGGAGAGCAGGCCGGAGAGCAGCTCCAGGAACTTGGCGTGGGGGAAACTGGTCCTGGAACGAAAATAATAAGATTTAAATGGGTGGTGAAGGATTATCAATGGGTGGGGCCAAAATAGGCATACGAACTAGCTCAAAGCGGTCTGAGGTTGACTAGAACAGCAAAAAAGGCACTGCTTGGTAGTCCATTGGTTTTTGGTTTTACTTGGGTACAGCCAGAGTGGGCCGAGGATGTCAGGTATCAGCTGGACCGGGCAAAAGCTGCCTGAAGGTTTCGAGGACAACAAAAACAGTCCTGGGAAGAGCGGTCTAAGGCATTTATAGCGGCCCTAGGTAACTAAATACCAAATACGGACTTAAGTTGCCTCGAGCCAGATGTTGACTACAACCAGTGGGAGCGGCCTTAGGTTTCCACGAAATTATCAAAGCGGCCCAGTGTTACTGGAAAAAAAAACATACTTGTTCAAACAGACACAAGTGGCCAAGTCTGAGTGGCCTGATATCCCAGTAAATCAGTTGCAGCGGCCTTCTGTTGCCAAAAACCCATAAAGTGCGGCCTGAGGTTGTTTCACAAACACACCGAACGGTCGAGAAATGTCACACGACAGGTCAAGCGGCCTAAGGCTACCAGCACAAAGCCCAAACGGCCTGAAGTTGTCATAGACCAGATAGAGCGGCCTTCTCTAGTTATAAAACAGTTAGAACGGCCTTCGGCCATCCCAGAGCGGAAATACGTTGATACAAACATGCTGGAGCGGATTTAGGATGTCAAAACAAGCCAACGCGGCCTTAGGGTGCCAAAAACCACCAAGTCAGGGCGGCCTTAGATTGTCTTCAACAAGTGGCGGTCTTAAGTTGAAAAGATCCAGTTAGGCGGCATTTTGTTACCAAAAGAGCGGCCTTAGCGTGTCCCGGATCTGTTGTCCCGGAGCCTGGGGTCATCAAAGCCCAGTTAGAGCGGTAGGCTGACTCAAGCCCACAAGACAGCCCTAGCGTCTCACAAACCTGTTGAAGCGACCACTTATAACTAGATAATGACAACTTCAGGCCGCTATAAACCCGTCAAAAAAACGAGAAAAACTCACTCAGATCCCAAAATCCAGGGCAAAAACGGAATTGGAATGAATATGAACATCACAATGAGGTAAACGGCGGCACATATCACTCCCATAGGCTCGGGAACGGGCTCCTTGCTCACCTGAATTACTTAATTCATAAAATTGAAGTACCTAAAGGACAGTCCTTAAAAAATACATCTAGGTACCAGCCGGCTGGCAGTAATTTCCAGTAAATCAGTGTATTTTTGTTATATTTTAAGACAAAACTAGTAAACCAACCTTACACAGATCCCTGCCGGCCATTTTCCGCTGAATAAAGATAGGAATGTAGGAGCTGATCAGGTTGAAGCAGACGTAGCCGCCCATGGCGCTGATCAGGCAGTTTAACACCAAGTCGATGTGATACATCTGAAAAAATACATTTGTTAATTAATTTTCGGGTTCGAAATGAAGAAAGCGATGGGAATTAGCAGCAGATAAGGCGCAGATAACAACTACACGTGTTATAAACCCAAGTTTCGGGGGACGGCGGTAATCGCGCCCTAATTCAGTTTTTGAATTTCGATTTCAATTTTCAGATTTTAAAACCGGATCCGCGGACTTTCAATTATTGATTTTATCTTTATTTTCTTGTAAATTTAGTATTTTATTTCTTCTTTATTTTCAGGCGAAAATCCAGCCAGAGGCGGAGAGGGAACTGAATATCAACCGCAGATTGGCGCCTAAACAAAAGGCTTCTGGGAAAATGTGGGTTTTTATTTTAAAAAAAAAAAATAAGGCGAATGTAAGGCGAATGGGGATATTGGGAGTGGAAAATGTGGATTGACGACGGCGTAATGGGCGGATTCGAATAAAAAAGATCTTGATGTTTCCTACAACGTGACAGCTGCCGGATTTCTTGTCGTGGTTCACAGAAGCCACAGCTGAGTTTTAACAGCCCACAGCTCTGATTGCTGCATGTTAAGGCCACAACTTGGATTTAAGGAGCCACAGCGCCGTTTCTAAAAGCCACAGATGCGAATACAATGGCCATATGTTTGATTTCGTTACTCCAAAGGGCAAAACTTTGTTTGGTTCTATAGGCCACAGGCTGATTTTATGGGCTAAATCTGTGATGTAAACAAAGGCCACAGCTCTCACTCCCACGGCGGGCCCAAGTATAGGAGCTGGCGGCGGCGGCGCCCTTTGATCGGTGAGGTTGGTGCAGAGCCAGGTTACGCCCCCTTTTCGAATTCCAACGCCGTTTCTAGGCCTTTTCGGGTCCCTGCGCATCTAACTGGTTCTCTCTGCACGATTTATTTTATTTGTTTAATCATTATTTTTCTTAATTTTTAATGTTAAAAAATTGGAAATTGTATGAACTTTCAATTTATATATAAATTTAAGTCAAATAATGAAGAAAATGCAATAAAAAATCCTTGAGTCTCCAAATCATTGCCGCGCCGCGCTCGTTCGGATGCGACGCGGTCAGGGGTGGACTCCCCGCCGCCTTGGGCACGTCGTGCTCCAGAAGCCACATCTTCTGTTTCTAAGACTACGGCTTGGATCCATAATACCACAACCACAACTTTGGAAGCCACAGCGGTGCTTATACATTCTTCTAATTGGCCACCGCGAAAATTTATCTACTGGGCCACAGCGGGAATGGTTCTATTGAGTCATAACAGGGAGTCCTCTATAGGGCCACAGCTGGGAGTTACAAATGGCCACAGCGGGGCGACAGAGAAAGTGCATATAGGGTCCCATCGCAGCTTTGTCTACTGAGCCGTAATGAATACAGCGAAGTACTGACCACAATAGAAAATCGTGCTGCCACAGCGTGGTGTCCCCCACTGTGTCACTGTCACAGTGACTGAATACAAAAGCCACAGTATCCACAACAAAGTGGCTTATTGCAAATTCTGAACCCACAGGCCACAGTTGCGATCACAAAGCTATGTGCAATCGCCACGTTCTAAAGCCGCAGCAGTTATGATTTTAAGCTCGGCATGTGGGTACCAAGAGCCACAGCTGTAACGTCCCAAAGCGGCCTGAAGATGCCAGTTGAACAAGAAATAGGGACATAACCTTGTCATGCCGGTTGTCAGGCGTAGTAACAATGCTATCAAAGTTCTGTCAATATTGTCTTGATCGCTATTTTTTGTATTTTGGTCATTTGTAATTTTTTCCCACATATGCACCATACCGCAATGTGGAACGGTAGGGGCGTCGCAATTTCAAGTTTTCGGCCGTTTTTCTTAGAAAAGGAGACCCGTCGCAAATGTTCGATGCTTTCAACAATAGAAGGGGACCTCGCAAAATTGACCCCGCGGTAGGTTGCCCAGGTATGATATGCAAAGATCACATGCTAACGAAGAGGAGACAAACCTGTCGTGAACTGCCGTGCTTGAAGCTGTATTTGGGGAAACTAAGTAAATTGAGGTGGTACGAATTGCATATGGCTCACGGCTCCCCCCTTAACGTTTGAAGGCACCCCAGCTGCCAAAAAAACCGGCATGGACACTTTGCCAACAGCCCAGAATAAAGTTTGCTTTTCCGCCTCGAATAGCATTAGCATGGCTGGACGGGCAGCGTTTGGGGGCTCGATGCGTAAGCCCCCCCCCCCCCAAATGGTTGTGACCAACAGGATCTACCAATACCCACGGCTATTACTTCCACTGTGGGGTTTTGTTGTGGCCCATTGGATCTACCCAGGGCCACAGGTGTAACTTCATTTCCACTGTGGGCAGTTAAAGCTCCGCTGTGGGATCAAAGTTCCACTGTGGGGGCTCTGTTGTGGTCGATTTCATCCCCTGGTGATCCCACAAAACGTGCTCCGGAATTACCGTAACCCCGCTCCCACGTTATGTTCCTTCATTTGAATTAGTGCCGCAAGAGCTTCACGTCTGCGTATGCCATGGCTAAACACGCGAAGAATCCCTTTGAGCTGACTAACCGGCGTCTTCGGCAGCGGTTGTTTAGCGCCCGTGTTAAGCGCCGTGTTTGTAGCCCGGAAGAGAGTTCCAGTCCCGGCGGATACTGTTTGCCAACCGCGTGCCTCTCTCTCTCAGCACCGCAAGTTCACGGATTGCGATTACCGCCGGCGGTGTCGCAGAGAAACTGGGGATTGTTTGCTTGTGTTGGGCGGGGGCGCAGTGGTTGCAAGGAGACATATGATGGGAGAGGGCGGCCGCGTACGGGTCGTCGAGACGTTCGCCGGCCAGAGGGCCGGACGCAGCGAATTCCACGCACGACACCTCGCCAGAGACATCAGTCAAGGATCCGACGAAGCCTCCATCAACTTTGTCACCGATGACAGGATTCAGGTGGGATCTCTCTCTCTCTCTCTCTCTCTCTCTCTCTCTCTCATTTTACCGCACTTTACCTTTTGCACCAATTTTTAGTTTTATGTTATTTTACTCGCCCTTTTTCTTACCTTCACTGTAAACTTTTTTCACCCCTGTCCCCAATCCAAGCTGCCTCGCCCCGCTGTGGCCCCCAAAGTCAGCTGTGGCTTTTGGATTCACCCATTTTGGCTGTGGTTCCGTAGAGGACCCCGCTGTGGCCCAGTAAAAGATTGTTCACTGTGGCCCAGTAGAGAACACCCTGCTGTGGTCCAGTAGAGGAATTTCAGCTGTGGCCCAGTGCTGTGGATCCTTTGCGGGTAAAAAGCTCCGCTGTGGCGTTTTGGGCCCCAGTGGAACCCTCTTCTATAACATATTCTTATTTCTCACCTTGTCATGGTTACTGTGGCTTTGTTGTCGCCCAGAAGAAACCGTCCTGTGGCCCACTGAACGATTTTCCGCTGTGGCCCATCTGGTTTCTCCTAGCTGTGGCCCTGAATTACAACCTGTTGTGGCTTAACGAGCCACAGCACTGTTGTAAACTCTGCTGTGGCCCAGTAGAGAAATATCTGATGTGGTCCTTAATGCTACCTTTTCTGTGGATTGTTCTCATATTCATATGACTACCTTAGCTTTGCTGTGGCCCAATCATACCTCCTGTAGCCCAGTAAAAACCCTGCTGTGACTCGGTGGAGAAATGTTTGTTGTGGCCCATTGGAGCTTCCCGCTGTGGCCCAGAATAAGAATTTCAGTTGCGGCTCAGTAGAAAAATATCCACTGTGGCCCTTTATCCGACTTCTTCTGTCAATAATTTTCATTTTGTCGTAGTGCGATAGCTTGGCTGTGGTGCAATAGAGACTCTCCTGTGGCCCTGAAATAAGATGGCTGTGTCCTATTGGAGAAATATTGCTTATTATTAAATGGCCGTGGGAAGACTTCCCGCTGTGGTTCTGTAAATTCCAGCTGTGGCTATGAAACCCTCCCTTCCATGAGTCGATAGAGCTATTCTCACGGTGGCCCAATAGAGAAATTCCTGCTGTGGCCCAGCCGAATCTCCACTGTGGCCTTGATGCTTGTAATTCATAACTTTGGTGAACTTTCTGCCTCACTCTTTTGAAATTTTGCTATGCGACCAGTGTGGCACCAAAATCGTTCAGCAGATTCTACCCCCGCGGTGTAAACCATCAACGTCTGTTTGTTCAGCAGTCGTTTTTCCTACAACGAAATGAACAAATGACGCCTGTTCGTTCATTTAACTTCGCTCGCTTATTCATCGCCATCGCCGACGGGAGTCATCAGTCTCCCGGCGCCTTTATTCGCCTCTCTCTCTCTCTCTCTCTCTCTCTCTCTCTCTCAAATGCCTCCATTTTGGCCTTCTTTCTCCTCCAAACACACAAAGTGCCTGTGAGTGCCTGAAGGCGGTGGAATTAGCGCAAATGTCAACATATCATGTGTGTGTGCGGTGGGTTGAATCGACACATCCATCGATCGCCTCAGGGTATGAATGAGGCTTCGGAAGCCTTTGTTAGAGAGAGGTTACGGAGGAGGAGAGGAGATTAGGCGGTGAACTCCCTAATTGACTCCAATGCCGCCAGGCCGCCGTGTTTGTTCCCTGGCCGAGGGCAGAAATCGATATTCTACCAGGGAAACTCCTCCGCCGAAATCCCGCAAATCCAATTCAGGTCACTTCCTCTAAAAATTTCACTTTTTCGCACTAAACGTTCATTTCTCTGTGTGAAAAGGCGCAAAATGCCACAAATGCTACCCGAAAAATAACAATTCACTTGTTTTTTCACATAGCTTATTCCGATTCATGGGAATCCCTTTTCAACCAGGATTTTAAAGGAAAACTAGTAAGAATATGTGCTGAATTTCTTTGCTTTTTAACCCTGAATTTGCGCATTTGCCGCCCAAGAAAGGCCTTTTAACGAAGTTCGCATATGTGTGACTATGGATTTTAACCCTCTGAGCAAACGATGACACATACTGCAATGATTATGTGGAAAATTGCTGACTGTTCCCGGGTGAATAGACTATTACAGTTTTTTCTGTACGAACTTAACTAGACAAAGTGCTTGAAGCAATTCAATTGATCGGTGCTTTGGTAAACGTTGATACTTCTCGCAAACCCAACTTCGACCGTTTGGGCGCGTAAACGGCCTGAGTATCCTATTTTACACGCGTTACTCTAGGAACGACATCAAAACATTGGAACGTTGTTCATCGTTTTGACGAAGTAATTTTGGCATCATCTAAAGAACAACCCCCAACGCCGTCATAATCGAACTGATACCCGTGCATGTTTGGATCCTTGGCCTATTGTAGCTTATTACAGTTTCCCATGTTGGTAGCGCTCAAGACTAATGTGGCCTGGATGTGGACATGCTTGCATATGGTAGCCTAACCTTAAGGGAGGAGGTCATCAAAGTGCCCAGTTTGCACTAAAGATTCAGCGAAAAACTTATCTAAGCTGTCGAGAATACCGTCTATGCTGGTCTTTCGAAGATGTGAGATTGAGAAGAGGTGCGTTGCTTGCCAAGAACAAAAGCCAGGCGGTGAGAAACAAATTGAACAGCTCCCCAAGCGGCCTTAGGCTGCCCCACTCATTGAGATTGGCCTGTGCAAATTGGGAAACTCTTGTCACGAACAATCTAACTTAAAGCTGATTGCGGCTCTCTTTTCTTCTCTGAAACCACGTCCCAAAGCGGCCTGAGGATGCCAGTTGAACAAGAAATAGGGACATAACCTTGTCATGCCGGTTGTCAGGCGTAGTAACAATGCTATCAAAGTTCTGTCAATATTGTCTTGATCGCTATTTTTTGTATTTTGGTCATTTGTAATTTTTTCCCACATATGCACCATACCGCAATGTGGAACGGTAGGGGCGTCGCAATTTCAAGTTTTCGGCCGTTTTTCTTAGAAAAGGAGACCCGTCGCAAATGTTCGATGCTTTCAACAATAGAAGGGGACCTCGCAAAATTGACCCCGCGGTAGGTTGCCCAGGTATGATATGCAAAGATCACATGCTAACGAAGAGGAGACAAACCTGTCGTGAACTGCCGTGCTTGAAGCTGTATTTGGGGAAACTAAGTAAATTGAGGTGGTACGAATTGCATATGGCTCACGGCTCCCCCCTTAACGTTTGAAGGCACCCCAGCTGCCAAAAAAACCGGCATGGACACTTTGCCAACAGCCCAGAATAAAGTTTGCTTTTCCTCCTCGAATAGCATTGGCATGGCTGGACGGGCAGCGTTTGGGGGCTCGATGCGTAAGCCCCCCCCCAAATGGTGACTGGGGGCAACGTAATTCCCCCTTTAGTTTTTTGTTACCATTTTCAAGCAAACGCCGATCTCCGAGAACCTTACATCTAGCTATGAGCATTGGTAGAGTGCCAAGGCAACGAATTGCAATGATAACCCGGTTTTCGGCAGTTTTTGTCCAAATGGTGGAAACGGGATGGAGTTTGGCAGAATTTCAGTTCTGTTTTTGAAGTGACCCGAGTTCCCAATTGAAAATTTGATTTTCAATTCGAAAAGGTCCAGATGGCCCCGTAAAGCACAGTTTTGACATCTGTCATGCCAGTTTCGAGATGAGGGGCTACATTGAATGGCTGGTAAAGTCTATTCTAAATCACCCCAACTTCTTGTTTTCTTGTTTCAAAAGTGACCAAGGAGCACTTCTAATCCTCTTTTCCCACAACAATCCTCCCGTTTTCCGGAAGATTGCGTGTGTGGTGCCATCGCGTCTTACGGCGTGTGCGCGCGGGCTGGTTCCGAGCCTCTTATCCGCGCGGCGCATTCTTTGTTGAATTAGTCGACAAGCGGCCGTCGTCCTGCCATTCAACACCGCTCTCTTAACAATCCTCATTATGTGTTTTACTAAAAACAATCTTAATTTTATTTATAAAATAAGGGAATTTTAGGAGGGGGGCCGTGAATACACGCTCCACCGTTCGGAGGAACTCTTCGAAGAGGAGGAGGAATACGTCGACCATCGGGGACACCGCGAGCAGCGACGCGTCACCTATGACCCCAACGTTTATGGTAGGCGCATTTTTATGGCCACGACACAAACAACCCCTTATTTGTCCTAATTACACCAATCTTTATAAATATAATCAACAAAAATCCTGATAGAATTATTTTTGATACGCAGGCAAGCTTCAACCCCCAAAAATTGTCACTGTGCTGTATTTTATGGTTCATCAAGCATTTCAGTAATGATACGGGTCTGACCAGCCGGAAAAGAATACATTAAAAAAGAGAATACATTATAAAATTTTGGAAACGCAGATATTTCGAAGTGAGTTAAGATAGCCGCAGTTTGGGAACGGGCCGGCCCGCTTTCATTTTTTTTTCACTAAAATGTATGCTACATTTCAATGTGAAAATCACATAACAAAAAAATTTCACGGCCCGGCCCCAAATTTTGCCATTGTTTGTTTTGGGTAAAAACATAGTTTCATAGATTACGGTAGATTACCGTATACCTTGTTATGGTATGATTTCTGTGGAACCCCAAAATTTGGGGCCCAAAATCAACAGATTTTCATGGTTTCACGGCGGGACCTTGCCGTTAGAAGGATTCCAGACTACTTTTAAACTAAAAACTGTCAAACAAACATGATATTCAAATCAAGGCACAACTTCCATTCGATGGGTTCCGAAATGCGCTAGATTCTCATGAAATGTCTACGTAATCCGTCCTTTAACCGGTGCTCAACTTTTGGCTTCTGAGTTTATTTGATTCTCACGCCGTGTTTTACGACATACTTTACCGAAATATCGATTGTTTTCTACCCAATTATAAGCATAAATAGCTAAACTGGAAGCCATAATCATCAAAATTTCAGGCTACGATCGGAACAGAATGGCTGTAGACTACTCCTCGAAAGACTTCCGCCAGTCGTTGGCGGCGATCGACGCGGCCTCGCGCGATGGTTCGTCGCGCATGGACAACGTCCGAGTGCGGCAGCAGGGAGACACGACGATCATGACAGAACACAGGGACCCCTACTCCTTCTACTGGCAACTCGATCAGGTACGGTATTTGGAGGTTACGGTAGCCTCAGTTTCAGTAAACTGGTGGTTTCTTACTGTAGCTAGTTACTGTAGGTTACGGTAGACTACAATCATCCCGAAATCGTGTTTAAAGGTACTTTTCAGCAACGCAGAGAGGCCGAATCACCCCCGCGGAGACCCCCACCCACTGATTACGTCATCGACGAAGAGGAGGTGAGAACCACGCTTTTTTAAAGGTCTATTTTGGTTATTTCAGGTGATTGAGACGGTCTTATCGCCGGAATCGGGAGATTCGGGGGTGGCTTTTGAGAGCCAGTACAGTAGGCCTCAGAGGAGAGAGCCCCTGCCACCACCGCCACCACCGCAGATTTTTGACGAACCGCTGCCCGAGGGCTGGGAGAAGCATCAAGGTGAGAGGGAAAGAGAGAGAGAGAGAGATGGAGATGAGGTGGTCACGGGCCGGGCCATTTGGGAAAAATTTTGTCGACCCGGCCCGGTTCGTCCCGTTTACCCTGGACCACCCAGTCAGATTTCCACCCACACGACCCGGGCTCGATCCCGGTCGGTGACATTATTTTTTGTACAACCAATAATGACTTATGTGTTAGTAACAAACATTATTAAGTAATTTAAAACAGATTAAATAATTATTGTACCGATTATACAAAAAATAAAATTTTATTTTTTTTTATATCCGGGCCGGAGCGTTCCAAAAAATCCCTCGGCCCTACCCGCCGGTCCGGCCCTTCATTGGCCCGGGCATTCACGGGGTTCCCCAATGCCGGGCCGGGTCGAGGTGTTTTTTTGGGACGGCCCGGCCCTTATATTAAATAAAATTTTAAATTTTGTATAAATCGGTACAATAATTTTTGAAATTGCTCTTAGTAATGTTTGTTACTAACATATAAGTCAATATTAGTTGTAGAAAAAAGAATGTCACCGACCGGTATCGAACCCTGGTCGTGTGGGTGGCAATCTGACTGGGTGGTCCAAGGTAAACGGGCCCTCCAGGGCCCGCCCGACCAAAATTTTCCAAATAGCCGGGCTCGTGAGAACCCTAGGCATTGATTGATACAAAGCGGACGAGATATTAGGGGAGATAAAGAGTGAGTGAGAGAGAGAGAGAGAGAGAGAGAGAGAGAGAGCAAACTTAGAGAGATTTCTTTTTCAGACCCGTCTGGTTTCTCCTACTATTGGCACGTGGACAGCGGAACCATCCAGAGAGAACCTCCGGTATGTTTTTGCCCCATTTTTCTGCCAAGAATTTCGTTTTTTTTTTGCCCTGTAGAGCACCCATAACCATCAGTTGTTTAGCGAGCCCTAACCCCTCCGAGAAGGCCCTCCCCTCCACCCGCACCCGTGTACACTAAAACAGGCTACGTGAGTGGAAATAACCCCTCACTTTGATGGAATTTTGGACATTCCGGTCTTTTCAGAGCGTGGGGACGCAGGCGGACGCCCCGGAACCACCCCCGCAGGTGATCCAACTGCCACCTCAACAGCCGGTGATCGAGGAACACGCGTTCAAGCAGACCACGACGAGGAGGAGGATTGAGAATGAGGAGGAGAGCGATGGGGAACAGGAGTTTGGATACGAAAAGGTGAGCATACGGTAGACCGAAGGATTACGGTAGGGTAGCTACTAACTGTAACCGGATATTTGGTAACTGTATGTTTCTTTCTGCTTCCAAGATTACAAAAAGCTGGGTGCTACTAACTGTAGCCATAGATGGTGCTTGCGGAACCTACGAAAATTGGCGTTTGGTTGAAAATAGTAACAAAAAATATAGGGGGGCTTACTTTAACCCCAGCGTTCCATTTGGGGGACACACCGAGCCCCCCAAACATGGCTGGACACGGGGCGTTTGGGGGCTCGATGCGTAAGCCCCCAAAGGAGGCTCCACATCCAACATAAGCCCCCCTTTTATTTTGTGTTAACATTTTTATCCAAACGCCGAATTACGTAGGTACCGCAAGCACCTTACGTTCACCTATGCCCCCAAACGTTTTCTTTCCACCTTTGACTGTAGCTCCTTTTTATTTTTTGGTAGATTTTTTGAAATGTTTTTTTTTTAAATTTCCGTACAGGATTGGGTCGAAAGTTTGCGCTATATCCGGAACGCACCTTTCTTTTGTAATAAATATGGTAATCATACCTACTGTACCCACACAATGTGTGGGTACTGTAGGTATGATTACGGTAGCCTTAAGTAACCAGCCTACGGTAACCCAGTGCATAGTAAGTTACCGTATAACCTGAGCTACCGTATACAGTTATAGGTGTACAGGAAGCGTTTGAGGGGCTCGGTGCGTAAATACGGGTACCGTATTCTTTGTTACTGTGGCCAAGTTTGAAACCTTACCCTAAGAATTTCTTTCTTTTTGCCATATTATTTATTTTCAGCCCATCCGTTTCGTCGTCCGCTCACTTGGCTGGACAGAAATCGCCGAAGAGGAGCTAACTGCCGAGCGCAGTTCTCGAGCCGTTAACAGGTACCAAAATTCCTCATAATTACTATAACCTACCGTATCTTCAGAGCCATTGTGGATCTGTCCACAGGGCGCCACGACGTGATGGACAACGTGAGCAAGTGGGGAGATGGCCGGGAACTCATCATGGAACTCGATGACAACGAACTGACGCTCCTCGACCCGGACACGATGACCGTAATCCATGCGGAGAAGATCCAACAGATCCGCGTTTGGGGAGTGGGAAGGGATAACGGAAGGTTGGTTGGAGAATTTTGCTGATTAATAAGCCATTTTTGTGATTTCTCTTCAGAGACAGGTGAGAAATTGTTGTGAAGTGGTTGTATGTGCTTAGGCTTTGTTGTTTTGCAGCTGTGACCAAATTTTGACCGAGTTTACCCATTTTGGGTGGTTAAATTTACCCACTGTGGTCGTTTTCCGCCGTGACCCATTTTACTTACCCATTTTTCATTTTTTTTTATTTTAGGGTTGAAATTACCTTATATGTCTTTTTTGGTATAACAACTTTGGCCCGTTTTGGGATAGAAATTACACATAGTGGTCCTTCAAAGATTACATTTACCCACCGGGCCCATCTTTACCCACTATCACTGTTTACTCGCTGTGACACATTTAATTTACCCATTTGGATTGAGTTTGTCTTAAATGTCTCATTTTGGGATTTTGGTTGCCCATTTTTACCCATTAGGGGGTAAAAGTTACCCATAGTGGTCCACTTGAAAGTAAACTTTACCCACTGTGATCCATACTTACCCACACTGGCGGTTTTCTCGCCGTTACCCATTTGGGATTGTATTAGCCCAATTTTGGTTGATTTGGGGAAAATTGATTACCCATAGTGGTCATATTTTCCCACCATGGCCCATATTTGCCCACTTCGTCCTCTTTGCGCTTGTTTTACCTGGGTGAGCCGTTTTTTATGTTTAATTTACGAACTAATTTACCCACTCTTTCCTTTTTTAGGGATATATTTACCCACTCTGGCCATTTTGGGAATGATTTTCCCCAATGTAACAATTTTTATCCAATTGTACCCAGTGGGCCCAGTTTGGGACGGAATTTACCCAATATGACTTCGTAATTGCCCAGTTTCCTTCCCCGTAATGTTCGACTCATAATATACTACCAATAGTGGAAGGGAGTAGTCCACCCTCTCTATTGGCATTTTTCAACACTTTGGGGTTGTAGTTGTGGCCCATTTTGCTTGGTAAATGTGGTCCCAAAATGGGCCACAGTAGGTGGCCCAAATGGGCCACCTGCTGTGGCCCATTTTGGGACATTTACCGAGCACGATCAAGTTTTGACTTGAGTCGCTTACCATCCGCTATTGACATTTTCGTAACCTTTTCCTTTCAGAGACTTTGCCTATGTGGCTCGTGACCGTGGCTCCAGACGTTTCATGTGTCACGTGTTCCGCTGTGACACTCCCGCCAAAACCATCGCTAACACCCTCAGGTACCTTTTTTTCCTTTTTGGGCCCAAAAATATGTTTAGGGACATCTGCCGTCGGTTGATGGTCCACAGGCGACCCAGCAGTTTGGCCGCCATCGATGCTCCTGAACGCCGTCTGGTCAGAAGTGACTTTTTTCTTCAATTTTTTGGCCTACTTAAAATTTCAGCTTCTGAAAATCTGTCCACGCCCATTGAGGAGCCGAAGAAGGTCATCCGATGCCACTTTTTGGGAGTTACCCAGGTGCCCAAGGCCACAGGAATCGAGATTCTGAACGAAGCTGTCGATAGACTGGTCTCACAGGTTGGTTAGGTCACAGAAATGGGCCACAGCGCCCCTGTGCTGGCGAATCGGAGGCCACAGCGCACAGCGGTGGCCTTTGTCCTACGAGCCTGTGGCGACATCGCACTTCAGGCCCATACCCTAAATTGGTGGGTGCGGCTGGGTCCGGGCGGAGCCCCCCGGATTTTTTGGCGGGTCCGGTGGGCCGGCGGAACCCCCCGTTTTTACGCGTTTTCGAGGACACAATTTTTGCCCCCCTGCGGGCCCCCTCAGGTTCCCGATTTTCCCCGGCGCACCCCCCCCCCCCGCAGATCCTTACCCCAATTTAGGGTATGTTCAGGCCTTTGTTTTACGGCTACAACACATATAAATTCTCATGTTTTGTGCCTAAACCCGAACCAGGCCGGGGGATTTTTTTTTCAAGACGGCCCGGTCGGCCCGGGTATATAAAATTATATCTTAAATTTTGTATAAATCGGTAAAATAATTTTTTAAACTGCTTTAAATTACTTAATAATGTTTTTACTAACATATAAGTCAATATTTGTCGTACAAAAAAGAATGGCACCGACCGGGATCGAACCCTGGTCGTGTGGGTGGCAATCTGGCTGGGTGGTCGAAGATAAACGAGCCCACCAAAATTTTCCAAATGGCCCGGCCCGTGAGAACGCCGACCCCAACAGGGCGTTTTTGGAAGGCCACAACATTGTCTCCTGGTTTGGGCCACAGCTTTGGCTCAGAGCCACAGCGCTTGACCATTTTTCGTTTTCGGCAACATGAGTAACAGTTTGGCTGTCGTAAACCTATATCGGCGGAAGTTAGCCTAAAAGCGGTTTTTCTCACTGCGCCGTTGCTTTTCGCACGCTCTCTCGTCTGAATATCGCGCACCTGATGTAATAAAGCTGTTTTTGGCAGGATTGCAATTTGGTGACAGATATATGGCTTTATCGATTGTTTTAGGTGCGTCCGGAACGCTGGATCCTCTCCGACGTGGCCATCGCTCCCTCGACCATTACCATCAACGAAGTTAACGGCAACCAGATCGCCCAGTGCCGAGTGCGCTACCTCTCCTTCCTCGGCATCGGAAGGGACATCAAGTAAAGCAACTTTTTAGACTTTTAAGAATTGATCTCTTTTCAGACACTGCGCCTTCATCATGCACACGTCTTCGGAGAACTACATGTGCTACGTGTTCCACGTGGAGCCGAATGCGGCAGCCATGGCGAAGACCATCGAGGCGGCTTGCAAACTGCGCTACCAGAAGGTGCTCGACGCCCATTCGGGGCGCAGCGCGCAGCCGCCCGCGCTACTCGGCAAGGTTTTCTTCTTTTCCCTTGCTTCTACACTAACATTTCTGGGGGAACGGGGTACTAACAGGCCGTCTATGGCTAACAACCACTGGGAGGGTTTTGAGAGAGGGACAAGCTTTTAGGACCAAAGTTTGACAATCAATGACTCAGACACCACAAAAGTTTTTGAATACCACGACGGTTTTTAAGCCACAGCGCTTCATGAAGGGCCACCGCAATTTTGGGGAGCGCTTATGTATCACAAAGCCATGTGGTTCAAGAACAGCTACAGTAGCTGCAGCAAATAAAAAACTTTACATCAGCTCAAAAACGGGCATCTGTTTTCGGAAGCCCTTAGCGGTGTTAGGGAGAAAAAGCCACAGACATTGTTTTGAAGGCCACAACTCTTCATGGACGCCTTCCCATTTTGGAGAGCAACATCAGTTGAACCAGGACACACAAAGAGGCCTACTAAAGGTGTGGGAAGGCAACAGCGGCCAAATAATCGCCACAGAGTTTTGAACTATGTGGTTTAGGACGCCCACAACTTGTCGGGAAGGCCCTATTGGCACTGCCAAAGGCCCCAAATTCATAAATATGCGGAAAAATCTATCGATTTTCAACCAAATCAATCAATATTCTATTCATTTTCACAATTATACGCAAAGGAAAATTTGCTAATTATACCCCTCTCTCAGACCCACCCAGTGATTGCAAAATTGGCAGTTGGTGTTTGTTCATCAAAACAACCTCTGCCCCCAACTCTTCCCCTAACTCTTTCAATTTCAGGGCT
The DNA here is from genome assembly GCA_964057215.1 of Oscheius myriophilus. NCBI lineage: Eukaryota > Metazoa > Nematoda > Chromadorea > Rhabditida > Rhabditidae > Oscheius > Oscheius myriophilus. The sequence goes on along the minus strand of OZ059904.1, from coordinate 27,551,812 downwards.
GGACTGATTCCCTCTTCGGCGCGTTGGACTCGGTGGCGCAGAGGATCCGTCCGTCTCGTTCGATGAACTCCATCTGACCCCCTCTCCTACACCTTTTCTTCGCTTCTTTCGACCCGCATTCACTTGTGCTGCCATACTCGTGTCTCTTTCTCTTGTTTTAGCATCGAGAATCCCTCCCCGCTCATTCGTTTTCGGCCTTAAAACACAATACATAGTTGGGTTGCTAGTTCATTTACACTGAGAGTGCGTTGTAAGAGAGCTTTTAACCGATACTCTATGAAAATATGACCATGTTTGTGTAATAAATCGTGCAATATTTGTTTAACATTCGATTTGTATTGGTTGATTTTATCCGGATAACTTTTTTTTCAGGTATGATCCTGAAGGGAAGATAATTTAACGAATAGTAGTTGAAAAAACCGCGCCCCATTTGCGTTCACATTTGCGCGCCGCATTTTGCAACGAGCGCGCGGTTTTTAGTGTTGTGTTGGCTCGGGACCCACTGTTTTCGCTACGGGACCCATCATTCTCTGTACACAAATATATCTCTTTTTATTTCTGTTATTATCAAATAATATTTATTTAAAACGTGGAAAAACATTTAAATTGATAAGAAATGAAGCTTATTACACTGCTATCTTGGATAACATTATTACAAAATAAATATCGAAAGAAAGCTTTTACTTTTTTTTTAATCGGGTATTAAATTATGATTTCACTTTTTAATTTTTAAATTTAAATTCAATAATTTGAACTTTTTTTTTCGAAACGTGAAAACACACGAATGACCAGAATTCGAAATTTCAAAATTTATGTCCGATGTTTAGCAGCGGGTAACTTTCAAAATCACGGCGAGCTCCCGTTAAAGGACTGTTTTTAATTTGGAAAACTGCTAAATTCCCAATCAATAACGGATCTGGAGGAGAATATAAGGCAAATTAAGTCACGAACCCTTTATGGAAAATCGTGTCATCGATATTTTTTTAGTTTTCATACGAAATTTGGTCATTTTAAAAAAAATATTTAGAGAAAAATGTCGGGACAAGGCGGCGGAGGCTATCCCCAAGGCCAGGGAGGCCAAAATCCCCAACAACAGGTGCCTTATCTCACTTTCTTTGGCTTGTAGTTTGTACTTTAGATGATCTACCAGCAGCAGATGATGCGCGCGCAAATGCAGCAACAACAGGGCATGGGAGGAATGCAACAGGTTAGTGTTGAAGTGAGATGGAAAGCCTCAGCCCCTTAAAAATCGACGGCTGGGATGAATGGAGCATGTCGGAGGATTCGATGGATGCTCGATACAAAGGCTTGGATGAATACATACTGGAGGATCCGATTAATAATCAAACTCAGGGCTATGGCATGCAAGGAGGAGGAATGCAGGCCTACCAACAGCAGCAGCAACAGCACAACATGCAGCAACAGGTGGGCTTTTTTGTTTTTACTTTGTATTCCGTGCCCTTTTCCACACCATATTTCAGGTATGGGCCAAAATTTTCATAGTTTTGTAACCCATCATGCTATATTTATGAACAAGCCTGAAGCAGATTGATTTTGTAAAATCACCCCACACGCTTAACTTTTGGGGTCGAAAATGGGTTAACCCCTTAACTATGCTCTATTTAACGGAAATAAGGCCCATGCCGGCTTAAATTCTTAATTTTTGGTTATCTATTAATTTGTAGTAAACTAACTAAACCCTCCCTCCCTGGGTGGCGCTAATTTTCTAAGTTTGGCATAGAAAACACGTTGAGAGCGTGGCCTTTTGAACCCCCCCCCCCCCAATTTGGGGCTTGAACGATTTTGTATAAATCTATTTTGTAAACTGCATTAATATACTTTATACTATTCGTTGTTAAAAATTTAAAGCAATTTTATATGTACAAAAAAGAAGTTCCCCGACTTATTGTTAGGGAATCTCACATTTCGAGCCCTCCCGGAGCCAATTTCGAGCCAAGTTATCGAAAAAAAAACTGGATGTGGTCAGACGGAATAAATGGTGCTCAATAACAATAACGTAGCCACTTTTTTTTAAAATAAAGGTCTATAAAAGTCCGTTGCAAAATTTTACGGCTTTTATATCCGCTAGAATGGAGGATTCGGCAGATCCCCCCTACCATAATTACCACGTTCAAGCACCGCTTTCGCGCCAAATTTTGGCTTTTTTTTAAAGCTATCATGGCTTCAAAAACACTTAATAACAAAATTTCCGTTTTTTTAGTTTTCTAAAACGGTGCATTTATTCAATTTTTGTGTTTAGATGATGGGCCAGCCTGGACCTCAGATGAATCAGCAGCAGCAACAGCAACAGGGTCAGCCGAGGAGCCCCATGGTTCACGGAATGCAGCCGGTTAGTTTTCACTTTTTTACCCAATTTTTGCAATGTTTTTACCCATTTTATACCCATTTTACCCCATTTTATACCCAGTTTACCCAGTTCTTTCCCATTTTACCCAGTTCTTACTCATTTTACCCAGTTCTTGCCCATTTTACCTAGTCGTTAGTCATTTTACCCAGTTTTTGCCTTTTTTACCCAGTTCTTACCCATTTTACCCAGTTCTTACCTATTTCACCCAAATCTTGCCTTAGGTTGCGTTTTAAACTGTTTTGCACCTTTTTCAGCCACATTTTACCCATTTTGTGCCCAATCCGGATTCAATTTACTATCTTTTTCCTATTAAACTCTCTTTTTACCCACTTTTTTAAACCCATTTTCAGGGCCTGAACATGGGTCAGTCGCCGATGAACGTTGGAAATCCCATGTCGGTTGGAAATCCCCTGTCCCAGCAACAGCACAGCATGGGCCCGGGATCCGTGCAGGGACCACTCTCCGTTCAGCCCCTGGGAGGGCCACAGTCGGCCGGCAATGATTACGGTTAGTTAAAGGACTGTCTTTGGGTTTTTGGCCCAAAATTTTTGGACTGAGAGGTCCTACGACAAAAATTGGCCCGGGGCCAGAGAGTTTTTGGGGAACTTGTTTACTTTATCTCTTAATTAGAGTTGTTGTTTGTAGGACCCCAGTCGGTGAATCAGAGCCAGCAGCCGCTCTCCGTTCCGCAGCCATCGGGAGGTCCTCAGTCTGTCGGTGAGTCTCTCTCTCTCTCTCTCTCTCTCTCTCTCTCTCTCTCTCTCTCTCTCTCTCTAACCCTCTCTTTTTCAGGCCCTCTCTCCGTCAACCAACAGCCCATGTCCGTCAACCCTTCCACTCCCAACACGGGCTCCCAGGCGAACCTCGCTCCCTCCACCCCAGCCCAGCAAGACGTGGCCAACAACTGGTCTGTCGCCAGCAATGTAAGCCTTTTCAAATTTCGCGCCACCTACATTACTCTTTCAGCTGCCCAAAGAACCCACGTCGCCTGAAGCATCACCAGCACTGGTATCGGACCCGGCGGCTCATGTGAAAAGTCTCATTTTGAAGGATCTCCGCCACAGCATTGTGGTGAGTTTTTGGAAAAGAAGCCACAGCGCTGTGGCATTTATTCTGCATAGCTACAGCGCTGTGGCTTTTTGACCGTAAGACCCCATTGATTTTGTACTTCAGAGGATGAACATCGTCGCTGGAGACTCGTTGAAGGAGCGCAAGCAGGAAGGCTCCTCCGGCCGCACGCCAGATGAAATCCAAGAGGATCAGCTGAGGACCATGGACAACTTTATGGCCGTTTGTGACCAAATCGAGACCCAATTGGTTAGTTTTTATCAAAGGGTGTTCTGAACATACCCCAGTAGGGTTTATCCGGCTTTGTCCAGATTGTGGGGGAGGTACTGCGAAAAAGATCCCAATAACAGCTTTTATGGGCCATTTTTGTCAAATCCGGTATCCAATTTCGGCGGGGTTCTCAAATGACGGGCCGGGCCGAGAGATTTTTTTGGGCGGCCCGGCCGGCCCGTTTTTGAAAATCAAATTTTTAATTTTTGTATAAATCGGTGCAATATTTTTTTAAACTCTTTTAAATACCGTAATAGTGTTTGTTACTAACATATAAGTTAATATTATTGGTACAAAAAAGAATGTCACCGACCGGGATCGAACCCTGGTCGTGTGGGTGGCAATCTGACTGGGTGGTCCAGGGTAAACGGGCCGAACGGGCCGGGCCGACCAAAATTTGGAAAACGGCCCGGCCCGTGAGAACCCCGAATTTCGGACCCCCAGGTTAACAGTTGGAATGCCAACTAACGCTTATTCCCTATGGTTTAGTTCTAAATGAATCACACTGTCGGATTTACTTTTTATCTTTACTTACTGTCGGATCTAATTCGGGATTTGCTCCCTCAGTCGGGGTTCTCAAATGACGGGCCGGGCCGAGGGATTTTTTTGGGACGGCCCGGTTATGAAAAATTCAATTTTAAATTTTGTGTAAATCGGTACAATAGTTTTTTAAACTGTCTTAAATAACTTAATAGTGTTTCTTACTAGCATATAAGTCAATATTAGTGGTACAAAATAGAATGGCACCGACCGGGATCGAACCCTGGTCGTGTGGGTGGCAATCTGACTGGGTGGTCCAAAGAAAATGGGTCGACCAAAATTTTCCAACTGCCCCGGCCCAGCCCGTGAGAACCCCGCCCTCAGTCATAGATGGACGTGAGGTGCTTGGGCTAGCTACGTATATTTGGCGTTTGAAAAAAAAAACTGGTAGCAAATTTTGACGGGGCTTACGTTGCCTCAGATGCGCCATTGGGGGGGGGGGGCTTACGCATTAAGCCCCCAAACGATCCCTGTCCAGCTGTGCCCTCAATAAAGCCGTAACGGTTTCAAACCAAGCACATGTTGTGTTACTTTTGTTGCGGTCGACGGGTGAAATGGTGCCTGTTTGTAGAAAATACTGATTTTGCTGTAACTTGCTAAACTCAGAATTTTTCACTTTTAAAGCAAAATATGGAAGCTATTGGGATTTATCACTGACGATTCTCTAAATTGGGGTTGGCAAGATCAGAGCCGCTCTCGACACCAAGGCTGGACAGGGACCGTTTGAGGGGCTTGATAAGTCCCCCAAATTGTGCCTCGAATGCCAAGGAAGCCCCCATTCATTTTTTTGTTACAATTTTCTACGAAAAGCCGAATTACGTAGTACCGCAAGCACCTAATGTCCATCTATGCTCGACACCTTTTCATCCGAAATTTTCGGACGGCCATTATTCAGAGTTTTTGTCAAAAGGTAGCAAGTTTAGATAGGGTTTTCTTGCTGAGCTGACTGTTTCGACTTATTTTTTAGGCCCTTCTCGCGGAGACGTCGAGGCACATCCAGAAGTTCGAGAAGATTTTCGACAAGGACCCGAACAAAGACGCCACCCAGGGCATGAGCGCCATCGAAAACTACATCGATTCAACCCAAACGGTGGGTTTTCTCCGAAAATTTGACGATTTCTGTGACTTTCAGACCCAGAAGCTGCTGGACAACGCGATGAGCCATCTGAACAAGACCCGGGAGACGCTGAAGAAACGCGAACAGATGGGCTCCGAGTCTATGGACTTTAACTGACTCGTACCGCCCGTTCCTTCATTCCGCATCTCCTCTATGGGTTAAACGATATCTCCACAGTAATTAAGTAATTTATTTACTCAATAAAACTGCACGTGTGATATGTTACATTAAAGAGAAAAAGAACCCGCGATTGAGACTAGAGGGATTGGATCCCTAGGCTTCGGTGGTTGGCCCGTCGGCCCACTCCCCGTCCAGAACGATATCCTCCGTGATGTGGCGGACCATGCGGGCAGAGCCGAAGAAGTCTGTCACCCGTACGCGCTTAGGGTCCTTGGGGTACGTGTCCGTGCGCACTCCTGGAATAAGAAATATTGGGAAAAGCAAAGGAAAAGTTGGTCCAAAAAGGGTCCCGAAGTGAAAAAAAATACTGTTTACTGGAGATATTGTAACTTTCACAGTACAAAGATTAGCCGCGGTAAGGTTTTGAAAAATGTACGCGGTTTTTCAAACGAAATTCATAGCTTGATTTTAAACTGATTTTCCAGCAATTACTTGCAAAGTAGAAAACTATTGTACGATCGTAAGCGGCCGGAGGCTGCCTGGTGAACACCACAAGCGGCCGCTTTCTCATATTGCGGCTGGGCTAAAAGTTTGTAGTTTGCCCTCTCACAATACATGATGTTGAAATTATGAAGAAATTTTGCGCAACATAGATTAACTTGCCGCAAAAAATTCGCGGTTATTTATGGAAACATCACAGGCGTAACATCTTTTTTATGGAAAATAATCGATTTTCGCCACACAAAAAACCATCAATTCCTCCGAAGTATTGATTCATTATCGCGTATCGATTATATTTCATAAAAAAAATCTTACCTACGGTACTCATGCACTTGTGGTGAGGGCACGAGTCGAGGTAATCCTGCATAGTCGCCGACGAATTCAGGGCTTTCACCTCCTTGTTCATGAATGAGATGGTGAAGTGGGTGTATCTGAAGAAAATAGATGTATGTATTTCTTTATATCGCAACAGTTTTTAATGCCTCACTGTCTTCATGTATCATGGCAACGCACTGTCTCAATCTCCGAGTGCATCATGCATTTCGCAAACCTTTCGCCCATGCCTGTTTTTGCCTCAATTTCGGAATGTTTGAAAAAATGTTTGAATATCTTAACGCCTCACTTCCTAACATTTTTTCTCTATTCGACCTTCCCTCTTCCCTTCCACACTCTGCGCGAAAGTCTCATTCTGTGTGAACTTTTAAACAGCTCAAAGCCTTCAGTGTCTCATTGTATAAATGCATCGTTGTCTAAGTTTCAAAATGTCTCACGGCGTCACAGTAATTCATATCTCAGTGCCACTCTACCGATTTGTCTCAAAGTCCGAAAGTTGTGTATGTGTAAGTAAATCAGAGTAACAGTTCATCAAGGCCTAAATATATCTAAGTCTCGATTCCTAATTATCTCACTCACACACTCTCCCTCTCTCTCTCTGCCTCACCTGTCGATGACATAAACGCCGATATCGTTGTCCACATCGTATGAGTAACTCTCCTGATGAGTGAGACTACTACTCGTCGAGAGCACATTCGGACTGGCCACCCATTCGTACATCGACGCACTGCGACACGTGTCCGCAATGAGCACCATCTCGTGATACCTTAAAGCTAAAATTTCCACCTAATACTCAAATTCCCCAACCTGTTCAACTCGTACATGGTCTGAATCGCGTAGGCCAGTTCCGTGTTCGTCAACTCTTCCGCGTCTTGGAATTTGAGGAAACTGTCGCCTCCGTGACCCGTGAGGTAAATCTAATTTCATAAGGTAAAACAGAAAATAAGAGCCCTAACCAGGACGTTGCTCTGATGATCGGTGAGGAGGCGTTTCGAGCGGGGAGTGCCCTCCACGTGACGGCCTGTCAGAAGACGGATAAAGTTCTCCACCTAAAATCTAATTTTTAAAGGACTGGCAGGGTTGTCTTACCGTAACTTCTTCTCCACGATAGTCTACTTGGGCATTCACACCGTAGAGGTTGCTTCCGGAGCGAGCTGCGTAAACAGTGCCTGGAAAAATTGAATGAATACCATACCTTGGGAACCAAATGAACGGGGTTTCAAAAGTGAGGGGGATTAGCCTAGTATTTCATAGAAAATTGAGGGGAAACCTTTTTTTCTTCACAAGAAGTGAGGGGGATATTCCGTTTCTCAGCCAAAAAGTGAGGGGGGCAACCCAGTTTTTCCGTCAAAAAGTGATGGGGGGTCCCTCCCATACCTGGACATGAGCTGCCCGGGGTACCTACGTATTTCGGCGTTTACTTGAAAATGGTAACAAATAACTAAATGGGGCTTACGTTGCCCCCGAGGCACCATTTGGGGAGCTTACGCATCCAGCCCCCAAATGCTACCCGTCCTGCTATGGTCCCTCCGTGACCGGCCTCTCCCAAGGTATGATGAATACACAGATACTGTAATTGTGATGTGCCCAGAGTTACGTTATACGGAGTTCTCACGGGTCGGGGGTATTTTTTTGGGACGGCTCGGACCGGTCGGACCGGGTATGAAAAATAAAATTTTGTATAAATCGGTACAATAATTTGTTAAACTACTTTAAATAACACAATAATGTTTGTTACTAACATATAAGCCAATATTAGTTGTACAAAATAGAATTTCATCGACTAGGATCGAACCCTGGCCGTGTGGGTGGCAATCTGAGGGTGGTCCAGGATATAGGGGCCGAACGGGAGAGACGTCCAGGCTCCGTCTTGTGGGTCGTGGCGAGACCTCCGCTGTTTAAAATTGGTCTCTAGGGCAACCTAGTGATGCCTCCCTCGTCTGTAAAAATCTGCTCGACGAGACCACCGAGCCGTCAAAGCCGGGCCGACGCCCATGTATATACTCTAACAACAACATCAAAACACCGGCAAGTTGTGGCGAAGTAGTTTTGGCATCAACTATATCAGTGGGTATGCCAGGATGCAGAAATTCGCATTTCCACAACTATCTTTGGAACTTCCAATTACTACAGACTAACAATGTCACAAATTAGTATAAAGTGATGGTTCCGGTTATTGTAAGCCGTTAACATCGATCAGTCCTTTACTTTTACTGTTCTCCGAAAGATCGACTGCGAAAAGCTCCTATCCGCAACATTAGCATAACATTCACGTGATCAGAATATTTGAAATCCGCCGATGTGCGAGCTCACACCACAAGCCTGCCTCATTTTCTACCAATGTCTCTTAGCGGAAGGTGATCTCACGATGTCCAGAAGCAAATCTATCTTCTCAACCTCAAAATCTTCTATTAATAGCTATTCCGGCAACACGGTGGGTTTGGTCTCTCTCTCTCTCTCTCTCTCTCTCTCTATGTCTCTCTCTCGCCCCTTCTGAGTGTATGTATATCGATACCTCTCTCAATGTCTCTTTCGAGTAGACGACTCTATGTCAATCTGTCTCGCCAATTACTCATGAATGTCTCTCTTTTCAGACTATCTCCTCACAGCGCGTCACTGTAGTGGAGGAGGGATCGAGCTCCGACGATGAGTACCTCAGCACAACGGAGGACAACATGACCGTGGAGAGGTGTGCTTCAAGCCTTCAGAACACATCGATTTTCCAGATCCACGCCCAGAAGTGACTCTACCAGAAGCAGTTACAGCCGTAGGAGCTACCTAATCACGGAACGGGATACCTCTCGCTGCGAAACTGACTTCTCCGACGTCAGGGAGTACCAGAAACTCGCTGCCAAGGTGGAAAAGGTGAAAGCCTAAATTGTTCAGTTTTCGGACGAAGGTCGCGAAAACTGAACATAACTTTTCCTTCGACAAATTGACAAAAATCGAAGGATTTTAGGTTAGTCTCCTGAACAAGAGTCCGGAGTTCTCGCCTCTGCTTCTGCGCGTGGCTCCGCTTCAAAGAGGACGTCTTGTAAAGCTCACGGGCATTCGTGTCTCCACTCCGGTGCAAGTCTGCCTACTGGTCCAGGCCAAAGTTTGCCTATTTAAATTGCAAGGCTAAGTAATTGTATTCAGAAGCACACCGTGCTGATGCAGCTGGTCCCATCCCTCGAAAGTCCTCGTTTCTGCTACGAAACGGTGCCCTCCTTCCTCTCCGGCAGGGCCAGTCTGCAGTTCATCATCAAGGGCAAGGAGGAGACCATCAAGGCTCTGGTGATGCCGCCGAAGCAGCAAATCAAGGTGGGTCTCCAAGCGAAAATGAAGACTGAACAGCGGTATACCGAATGGACAACATTATACATTATACATTATACATACATCAAGTACCGTATCGAACACAGCAGCATTTTCCACGTCCACGAAACAAGTATGCTGCCAAAAAGTTAGGCTTAACGTGAACAACCGGTTCCTGGAGAAGAATGAGGGAAAATGACCTAAAATGGGATGACGCAATTAGCATTCGACTCAAGCCAGAATGTCAGGAACCCAGACCATGAACGAAGTGGCGTCGTGGCCGTAGAAACAGATTACACAGTGGTTGTAAGGCTGACAGACAATATGATCTCTGGTGTTGTGGCTACAAAGTCGAGTAGCCAATGGCTGAAGAGATGAAAATTGCAGTGGCATGAGGGCCACAGCGGCAAAGACAATGGGAGCAGTGGCCTTAGACATACATTGCAGTTGGGCCACAAAATTGATGTGCAAACCGAGATATCCGGTACAGAAGCCGAAATAGCCTAGGTTGACTACAATAATCCAAATAACAGTAACCACTCGGTTGTCTACAGTAACTTGGACTAGGCTACAATATTACGGTAGAAAATTTAATAAGAGCACAAGTAGCTAGATCTCATAATATGTAAACCTACAGTAATCAAACCATATGGTAAACCTACAGTAATCAAACCATATGGTAAACCTACAGTAATCAAACCATATGGTAAACCTACAGTAATCAAACCATATGGTAAACCTACAGTAATCAAACCATATGGTAAACCTACAGTAATCAAACCGTATGGCCATAGAAACCCCCAAACCTGGGCTTACAGTCGTCTACACTACAGTATCCAATTACCGAATACTGAAAGCAAGCTTGGTAACGGTACAGTAATCGAATGATCTTATTAACCAGCCGGCTGCTTACAGTAGATTGCAGTCGTCTACCGTATACTGAGAAGGGAACAGTATACGGTGTAAAAACAGTAATTAGCCATAACTAAAATTTTCGCCGGGGATTACTGTAAATATCAACTACAGTAATCAGTGGTCTTTTCCACATAGTGAAGTTTCGATTGGCTACTGTACTGTAAAATATACATACAGTAACATGATGTAGCTTAAGATACCAAGAGTAGAGCTACCGTAACCCCTACCGTAGCCAAAGAATTAGGGCGAAAATAACGTCAAATTAGACCTTGGCATTTCAAACTCCAGTTTCGAGATCTTACTGACACCCAGGTGGTTGCAAAAGCCACAAACACGAAGAAGTACAGACTACAATAACAAAAGCAATTAGTTTTTCAGAAAGGAGTGCTGCCCCGCCGCACGACGACCCCTCTGCTGCTCCTGCCTCCCGAAGGCCCTTCCCAAGCGGAAGTGCTGCAACCCCTGTGGGACAGTGTCACCTTCACCGTCTCCTTCGGAAAACACGTGGCCGTCGAGTACAGTATCCCTCAGGTGCCGGTGCGCAAGGTCCGCTTCTACAAGGCGGAGAAGTACCCTATCAAGGCGGTGAATTCGGCCGTGCTCTACCGCAAAACGAAGAAGGAGGTAGTGGTTTCCATGTGATTCAGAAGACAAAAGACGTTCCAGCTGGTGGTTGTTGAAAGGGCGGCCCAGATGTACCAGCTGAAGTTGAGCACGGTGGAGAAAGAGGACCCGCAGTTGGTGAGGGTGGTGCGAGTGGAGCAGAACAACCGCTACTCGGGAGAGGTGCACAATCGGGGTAAACCAGCCCTACTGACAGAATAACAATTGATTTAGGTGTTGTAACTGCGGTCAGTGCCCAGAGGGTCATGTCAACCATCGTCAGCGAGTACGGTCGTCGCCACTAGATTTAAATAAAGTGTTGTAAACAAACCTGGTCTGGGGTTGCGGGAGTTGCACGGCACGTCCTCGGCCAACATCATGATAATGTTACTGAAATTGATGTCAATTTTAGTTTAAATTGTTTTCATAGGCTGTAGTTTCGGGTATTTAGGAGAACTGAAGGCTTAAGCAGACACTTTGCAAATTTCTGGGGATTCAAACATGCTCCGAAACCAAAAGTTGGATCAATATTAAAGGCTCGGAATACCGTCGACCTTTCGTGAGAATCTAAGCACGATTTGGGACCCATTTCATACAATTCGTGCCTAAATTTCTCTGTCATATTTACGTTCTCGCCTAGACTTGTTCTTTATTACGAATTTGACTACTTCCAAATTTAAAACAGTGGAGTCTCGCTTCCGTCCTCTCCGCATTCTAACATTCAGCTGTTCCTTGATTAGTGCATTGATTACAGCTGAATTTCGAATCACACGACTAAGAAAAACGAGTCCTGGCACGAATGTTCCAAAATTCCGCTGTTGATGTTTATAAACACGACTGTCACGTCGCGTCGTGACCCAGTACTGATGAAGGGGCTTAGATTTAGCGGGTTCCAACACGAATGCTCCATTATTCTGTTGTTGACGTTCTGGTGATCGTCAAATTACTTCTGGAAGGCCGTGCCGGGACCGATTACAAAATTACACCGAAAATTTTGTCTTTCTTCCCGTTTAACCAATTTTAAAAATTATACTTTAAAAACCAACCTGTCCGGAATGCCCAACCGTTTCACGGTGTGGTACAGTGCCAAAACATTGGAAACGTGGCGGTAGTTGAACCAAAACCTCAAAAATCCTTCACTTTTTGGGCAGAAGCCATCACCCAAACCTGGATGTGCAGACCAGAACAGCCCAGTTATTCGTGTGTCCGGGCGTGTCGAACAACTCCTCGATGCGGAGCTGCATGCCCGTGTTCAGGATGCTAGCCACCGGACAGGCCAGCAGCAATGCACACCACCACCAACGCATCTCTGGAGCCAATGCACCAAGTTTAAAGGGGATTTATGGTATTGTTATGGAGCCCCACGCCAGTTAACACTAAGAGCATCCAGGAAAGTTTACTCGGTAGGTGAAACGGACAATACATAAGAAAGGGAGAGATCCTGGAACCAACGACGTAACAACGATGAAAACTTCACAAAAGTGCCGGGTTTTAACAGGGATTGAGGCCTAGCGCTCAGCTGCTGGGAGCCTAAAAATGTACTATTTTTTCTTTTAAAAAATCGAACGAACCGTGTGGATCATGGTGATGTTGTCGCCTTTGAGCAAGATGCGGCCGATCTTGCTGCGGTTCTTCGACTTCAAGTTGAGCTCCTCGGCCTCGTCCAGAACGACGTTCATGTACTCGTCGAATCCTGAATCAAAATGATGAAAAACTAAAGTTATGGGAAACGAACCGATAATGTATCCCTCGATGCGGTGGGTGACATCCTCGTAGAGCCAGATCTGGATGCGTGTCCTTTGCTGCAGGTATCTGAAGATGAGGTTGATGGGCTGGACCATCACCTTCTGCATCTTGCGGGTCGACATGATTACGCCTGGAATTGGTATTTTTGGAAACTAGTTTACAAGAGACAAAAAAACACGAAGAATATATAGAAAGCCCGAAAAAATCCGTTTTTTAATTAAATTTATATTCGTTCCCACCCAGCGTCATATCAATCGAGATATGCCACAGAATGGTCTCCAGGCAACGAGCGTTAAGTCTGCTAGCCACCAGTTTTGGGAAAATAGACATTGAAATTAATGAGAAACAAAAGATCAGTATTAAGCGAAAAGAAACACTATTTATGCGAATTTATCTAAGCGAATTAACGAAAAATAACATTGGTATAACGCATACAATCCTGGAAATGAAAACGACACATGTTGCTTCCGTTTTCGAATAGTAGCCTACTTTTTAATACACTTTATCACAAAAATGTATCCCTACAATGTAGCAGAAATACGAATCAAAGTTTGCGAGTTCGATATTTTGGCGCCTCCGGTTTGGGAGCCGTTAGGCCTACTTTGGGATGAAATTACGAGAAAAACCCCACTTTTGCTATGTTTATACAATAAAAATCATTTTTCTGCATTAAATTATGGGTAAAATACAATAAAAATATTAAAAATACAACAAAATAAGAAAGAAGCAAAGAAATTTAAATGCCGCTTTCATTTCGAAAATTCACCCTGTTGCGTACCTATTTATAAGCGCACGCGATATTACGTATTCATCGTACAAGGTTGATTCTACAGTAACCGACGACTTTGATGGTTACTGTAAGCGGCAACTGAGTGAATTACGATATTACCACGCTGTTCACGTCATCACGTGATGTCACTGCCATTCACGTCCCGCCCGTTGCTTCGGCCGGTCGACTCTCCCCGATGCTCTCCTGGGGATGTCTTCTGTGGCTTCTCCTCTCCCTCTACACACTTACTGTAGCTGTTATAGCGTGTAAACCGAAGCCTATGGGTCCCGCACCGAATTTCGAAAAGAATATCAAGAAGGAGGAGGATTACCCGCGCCCCGAGTACGACAAGGATTTGCCGAAGATTCTGCCTCCGGTGAGAGAAGAGAGAGAGAGAGAGAGAGAGAGAGAGAGAGAGAGAGAGAGAGAGAGAGAGAGAGAGAGAGAAAGAGAGTGTGTGTGTGTCTGCTTCTCTCTCTCTCTCTCTCTCTGTGTATGTGTGTGTGTATGTGTGTGTATGTGTGTGTGCGTGTGTGTATGGGTGTGCGTGTGTGTGCGTGTGTGTGTATTTGTGTGTGCGTGCGTGTGTGTGTGTGAGTGTGTGAGTGTGTGAGTGTGTGAGTGTGTGAGTGTGTGAGTGTGTGAGTGTGTGAGTGTGTGAGTGTGTGAGTGTGTGAGTGTGTGAGTGTGTGAGTGTGTGAGTGTGTGAGTGTGTGAGTGTGTGAGTGTGTGAGTGTGTGAGTGTGTTAGTGTGTTAGTGTGTGTGTGTGTGTTTCTGTGTGTGTGGGTGTGTGTGGGTGTGCGTGTGTGTCTGCTTCTCTCTCTCTCTCTCTCTCTGTGTATGTGTGTATGTGTGTGTGTGTTTGCGCGTACGTGTACGTGTTACATGAATGTTTTCAGCCAGTGGCTCCCAAAAAGGACGCTGAAGACGAGGTGGAAATCGAGCTGTAATGAGATGAAACAAAGAAAAATGAATTTTACCAGCAAACAACACGCTGTGGCCCGCTGTGGCCAATTGTGATTGGTTGTGGCCTTTGTAACCCCCAAATGACCTTGTTGCAAACTGTGCGCCTTGTCAAGCAAATGGCCTATTGTGGCTTGCTGTGGCCCCTTTTGGAGCGCTGTGGCTAGCTGTGGCTTTCACCTTCAACCCCATACATGTAAATATTACTTTATTATCATCTTCACCGAGCAAATGAACTGCTAGGTCGTCTTCTTCTCCAGAATCCATCCAGACTATTCAGTCTCTCGTAAGACTGCCCAAACGGATCGGTCAACTCCAATCGCGGGAAAACGGAGGTCTCGCCACGAATGTCCCTGAAGTTACGGTAACTCTGATTATCGATTGATAATTCTCACGTAGACACGACTTCACTTGCCAAGTCGTCGAGGCTTCTGCTGCGGCCTTTGCGGACGATTGTGTCGCCGAACACGCGCATGGGCCGGCGATCCATTGGGTCCTGAAACGAAGTCTTTACTTTCGAAATTATATTTTTTTAGTTACGGTAATCCTTAAAAACTGATTTTAAGTTCTTATTTTCAAGGTTTACAATCGCGCGGAGGCGCCAAACGGGAGCCTCTATGTCTGCGCTCTCTCCGCGAGAGATTCACCCCGCTCGCCCAGAAACTTTCAACACCTCCCGTCAGAGGGGTTATATAAGCGGTGCCAGTTCAACGGTTTTCGTGAGGTCCGGCGTGGCTGGGTTATCAAATAACCGATTGCTTTTCGCTTGCGAATCCTGATCCCCCCAACTCGGCTTTCGGGCCAAAGCCGTCGGTCTTCGGACCGGCAAACCCTTCCCAGTCACATCCACTTGACCCACAATTTTTTTATTTTGAAAACATGTTTAACGATGACAAGAAAAGGAACTTACCACACTCCTATCAGTCCTCAGATCCGTGTGTTCCAGTCGATTCTTCAACTCCTCCACAACTCCTTCAGGCATCCTCCTTCTCCTCTCCTCTCTTCCCTCCCTCTCCCTCTCCCTGCTCGCTCTTGTAGCAGAACTCGCCCTCACTCTATGCTGCGGTCGACTGCTTGACGTACTGCTCGCCCTAAATTCAATTAAGCTAATTACCGTAATTATCCTCACTTACACCCTAGGTGTCAAGAGTCCCGACAAGAAAAGCCTGTGCTCAAGATCCATTATTGATTGCTGCACTTCGGGCCGAGACAATAGGAGCTGAAAAATGTTCATTGGGTTACGGTAGCCCGGTGTTTACCTGTAGGTTTGCGTGCATGATCTGAGCTGTTTCTGGACTGTCACAACTGGAAATCAATTGGGTTACTGTAGTTTTGTAGGATTACGGTACCGGTAACAGTGAACGTGCATTGGGCAGTGCATTTCCGGGTTGAGGACTAACATTACCACTCCAACAACGTCGTCAAAGGGAGCTTTGCCGGTGATACTGTAACCAGGTTTTGTTCTGTACAAATTCCTCTCTCTCTCTCTCTCTCTCTCCCTCTCTCTCTCTCGTTGTCGGAAAGTCTCATATCTCAATGTGTCTCCCTAATGTCTCTGTGGCTCCTATGTCCCAATATCTCAACGTCTTATTGCCTCCCAGTCAGCGTATATCTGCCTCATTATCTCGTTTCCAAATGTCTCAGTACCTCACTATATGTCTCTCTATATGTTTTTGTGTCTCATTGTTCGAATTTCGGTGCCTCAACGAAGCCTCACTACATCGCAGTCTCTCTTGCTACCTCATTCCCCTCAACTGTTTTGTCTCTTTACTTTGCCTCTTTTCTCTTAGTCTCAGTCTCCCACACCTCAGTGCCCGAATATCTCAGCGTCTCGACTCTTTGCCTCTCTGTTCCAAATGTCTCTGCGTCGCCTTATTTCACCCTGTTAAATGATTTTGCCAGAATCTGTCTATTCTCTCTCTCTCTCTCTCTCTCTCTCTCCCTCTCTCTCTCTTTCTCTCTCTCTGGTTCTGAATACACGAATTCCTCACTGGATCACAGCTTCAGGGACGCAATATCTCAATACCTCTATACCTCTTCGTCTCTTTTGGGCTATTTGCCAGTTCATCTCTTTGTCTCAATGTCCAAATGTCTCAGTGTTTTTGAGTACATCAGCCTCTCTGCGCCTTAATATCTCTTCGTCTCAGTGTCTCTTGCCTCACTTTTTTCTCTGTTTATGTCTCAGGGCCTCAGTGCCCTAAGGTCTCACTCATTCCATTTGTCTCTCTGGCATGTATCTCTGTCTGTCCCTCTCTCTCTCTCTCTCTCTCTCTCTCTCTCTCTCTTTCTCTCCCACCTGTACGTTATACAATTCGCCGCAATGTGAAATTTAACCAGCTGCATTTTAACTTTCCCACTTCTTGACATAGCAGGAACTGATTGAATCAATTTCAGCCCTTTTGAAGAAATCTGAAGTTTGAAAAAATTCTTTTTTCAAAATTTTATGAAAAATCACCTGAACTGTCGCTTTGCTCGGCGTCTTCTTGAAACTCTCTTTTAACAATTGTCTCATGGCTGGGAGGACCACCTAAAAATTTTTATGAAAATTCAATTGAAATTTCATTTTCTCACTGCAGAACCTCGCACCCCATCGGCTTCTTTGGATCCTAGGTACCAGACGTAGAAATGTGACTTGGCGATTCGGTGGGAACCGAAAAGCCAGCTCATTTTGAGCTGACTATTCGAGAAAAATCAACTTTTCTGGAATTTGTTTGTACATATTTGGATTAAAAGGTAATAAAATCAGTAGAAAAACGAGGTTTTAACATTTTTAAAATAAAAGTTACAAAAAGGAGCATGGAAATACACATAAACGCCCCCTTCGCGCGCTGCAATACGTTTACAAAAACGCGCGCGTTTTACAAACAATTAGTCAATCGATTTATTGATTAAAATCGGTTAAACACCAAAAACCTTTAACATCTTATAATTAACGCAAATTGATTTACTTCAAAACCTTCAAAAAAGCAATTAAATTTATTTTACCTCGATTGTATGCTTTGTTCTTGTAATAAACTTAAGAAAAAGGGTATTTAAAGTTAAATAAATCTGTAATTATGTAGAATTTCACAATTAACACTCTTAAAAAGGTTTTTTTGATTTTAGGAATAATATTTGCTTGCCGATGAAAAAATCGAAGAGTCAAGTGGTTTGCAACTATTACTATCAAGGTGAAAATTCAATAAATCGATAATCAATGAATAAAACCCTGGGTTTCAAAATTCAAAAGTCGTCAATTTTAAAAATATGTATATTCTGTAACTATTTTATGAGAAGGGAAAACTATACCACTGATGAGAAGATGGTTCGTCATTCATGGGCTTTTTGGAAGTGAGTATTTATGCAAAGTTTACATAAATTATGTATTTTATAAGAATCTGATGAAAAAAAGAGTAAAAATGTATTAGAAGGTGATTATCCGAATGTAATTAGCGCGTGAACGGCCCGTAGACAAGACTTCTCTTGACGAGGGTGCGTATTTGGCAAACATTATGCACGCCAAGAGGTGCTTAGTAATGAAAATGGGTAAAGGAGATAACATATGAGTTTTATGCTGAAAAATGGTTTTATTACGAGAATAGAAGTTAAGATGTCAAAGAATGAAGAAATGCACACACACTCACTCACTCACTCACTCACTCTCTCTCTCTGACTCTCACTCTCTCACACACACACACACACACTCACTCACTCACTCACTCTCTCTCGCAGACACAGACTGAGAGAGAAAAGCTGAAAGGTAGATAGATAGAGAGAGAGAGAGAAAGAGATAATCAGGAAGTAGACCGCAGACGACCGTCATGTTTCAAGTAGACTCTCATTGAACACGATTCGACCGGAATTCCTGAGCTACGGAAGTGCGAAAAAACGAAGAGTGGGCGGAATTGTGCTAGGATGACCAGCGTCGGGCGGTGACAAACAAATTGGGCGTCGATTGACAGCCGATCGAGAGGGGGACCGGTTGACTCGGAGGCACTGACACACGGAGGAGGAGGCTTTATTCGAGACTCAGCACACCGTGTCCTCCTGCTTCAATGCACTCAGTCCTGCCAGAGACATCTTTGGAGATAGTGGAGACCTAAAATTTAGAAATGAGAGGAAAGGAGAGGAGAGGAGTGAGTGAGTGAGTGAGGGAGTGAGGGAGTGAGTGAGTGAGTGAGTGAGTGAGTGAGTGAGTGAGTGAGTGAGTGAGTGAGTGAGTGAGTGAGTGAGTGAGTGAGTGAGTGAGTGAGTGAGTGAGTGAGGGAGTGAGTGAGTGAGTGAGGGAGTGAGTGAGTGAGTGAGTGAGTGAGTGAGTGAGTGAGTGAGTGAGTGAGTGAGGGAGTGAGGGAGTGAGTGAGTGAGTGAGTGAGTGAGTGAGTGAGTGAGTGAGTGAGTGAGTGAGTGAGTGAGTGAGTGAGTGAGTGAGTGAGTGAGTGAGTGAGTGATTGAGAGAGGGAGTGATTGAGAGAGAGACCTACCCGAATCCTCTTGGTCCATAGCGGCGACCTTGAGATCTCTCCCCTTCGGCAACCTTCATGAAGTTGTCGACCTAGAATTTTGGTGTTTCAAATAAGTTCTCAAAGTTGAAAATGCGTGTTGGCAAATTGCAAAATGGCGAAAACAGTAAAAATTTCTAAGTCTAATAGAAAAAGTGCCGCTGTGCATGGACCGAAGCGACACTCTCTTACGTTTGTCGCGGTCTTTCAGCGTAAAAGCAACTTGTGCCTGAGTGGTACGGTAGCCTACAAATGAGACTCTTTACTCACAATGATGGTGATGGGAAGGGCCAGAACAAGGACTCCACATGCAATGGCTCCCGTTGCGACGAGTTTACCGGCTGTAAATTGAGGAATGTCTCACTCATTCCCTCTCTCACTCACTTACTCTCTCACTCACTTACTCACTCTCTCACTCACTCACTCACTCACTCACTCACTCACTCACTCACTCACTCACTCACTCACTCACAAACTCTCTCAAAACTTACGGACTGTGACAGGAGTCAAATCCCCATACCCTGAAATCAAAATTCCTCTCAAGTGATCCAAAATTTCGCTTACCGACGGTGGTCATAGTAACAATACACCACCAACAGGCCGCTGGGATAGAGTAGAACTGAGATGACGGTTCGTCCTTCTCCAGGAAGTAGACGAGCGTTGAGAAAAAGATGACTCCTGTTGCTACAACCATTGCCATCATGCCCAGTTGTCGGAAAGAGGCTTTCAGAGTTTTGCCGAACATCTGGAGCCCGGAACTGTAGCGACCAAGTTTGAGGACTCTGATGACTCGGAGGACCCGGAGGATTCGGATGACGAGGAATGCGCCCTAAAAAAGAGGGTTAGAAATGAGCTATTTCTGTCTCTGCCTCTGCCTATGTCTCTGTCTCTGTCTCTGTCTCTGTCTCTGTCTCTGTCTCTGTCTCTGTCTCTGTCTCTGCCTCTGCCTCTGCCTCTGTCTCTGTCTCTGTCCCTGCCTCTGTCTCTGTCTCTGTCCCTGCCTCTGTCTCTGTCTCTGTCTCTGTCTCTGTCTCTGTCTCTGTCTCTGTCTCTGTCTCTCTCATATCAGAGCAGGAACCCCCTCCGTTTGTAATTTCCATTTGTCACCCAGGCGGAAATGGAATTCTCTTCCACTAGTGCATGCATTGACGATGTTCTTCTGCAGCTGAACTCTGATATCATCTTCCCGCCACAAAGACCTATTTGTGCAGAAAATAGCCCTCGCCATCCCGTGAATAGGCTTCCTGCGATCAAAGAGCACTGGGTGCAGCTTCCGGGTGCAATTGCATATTTGCGGTGCACATGCGCGAGCATGTACCGACACATACGGAGTTGTGGGGGTTTGACTTACAAAAGTACCGTAACCTACCGTAACTCGTTTGAAAGGAAGGTACAGTAACGCAAACAACCGTAACCAAAGAACTTACTGTAGCTTACTACTTTTTGAAAAGTTACGGTACGCAAGTAGCAACACGTACAGTAACCGAGTAGCCGCCGCCAAAGCGCAAGCTACTGTACCAGAAGTACAGTAACTAACACAAGGCCGCTACTGTACCAAAGTTACTGTAACCAAAACAAGTTCCGTAACCCACAAGATCGCTACTGTAGTACCGTAAATCACTGGCTACTGTAACAGAGGTACCGTAACCAATACAAAGCATCTAATATAACAGAGGTACCGTAATCAATGCAAGGATGCTACTGTAACAGAAGCAATGTAGCCAACACAAGGCTGCTACTGCAAGACACAAGAGTACTGTAACCCACAATGTCGCTACTGTAGCACAAGTACCGTAATCAACGAAAGGCTGCTACTGTAACACAGGTACCGTAACCCACAAGGCAGCTAATGTAATAGAAGTACCGTAAACAACACAAGGCTGCTACTGTAACACAGGTACCGTAACCAACACATGGCTGCAAGCAATTCTAACAGAGCTGTAAACTGCAACTGTAAAATAGGTACCGTAACTAGCGCAAGATACCTACTGTAGCAGATGTACCGTAATCAAAGCAAGACGGCTTTTGTAGTATAGGTACCGTAACCAGCCGTGCTTTTGTGACAGAGGTACCGTACCCCACAAGGCAGCTACCGTAACAGAACGACCGTAGCCAACGCAAGGCATCTACTGTAACAGAAGTACCATAACCAAAATAAGGTATCTATAACTGTCGCCAAAGCGACTACCCGCCAAAAACCGCCTTTATGCACCAATCGTGCGATGCGCAGGCGGAAATAGTGCGCAAATAGCCAAGACGCAGAGAAAACGCCGCTTTTGCCAAATATTCTCATTTGGCGACCGTTATCTATAACTTATCTCATCAGGTCAGGTTCATATCGATTGGAAATGCTCGGAAATACACGAAAACTACAGTTCTGCGCAGACTTCAGCTAGCCAGCCATATGATAAACGACTTCTTTGTTGAAAGACTCATATCTCATAGCGACACGTGTCAAAATCCGCACGTGTCCCGCTCCGCTCACATATTTTGTCTCACCTTGAGATCTCTCAGTTGATCGGTGCTGATTCCGGCGGCAAAGAGAAGCATCTCAATGACGAAAGGAACGATTGAGAGAAGGTCGATGATGTTGAGCAGTTGGAACATCGTCTGTTTGCGATGAGGGGAGACGAGCATTTTGAGTCCATACTCCACCGCGAACCAAACGATGCACACGTACTCGACCGTTCCGAAGATGGGCAAGGGCTCTCTTTCGACGACAGCACCTTAACATTATAGGAAATTGTGAATTTAAAAGGAAAAATGCCATTTTCGAACAATTTTAAAAGAAAATGGGAGAAATCGACAGTTGACGGCGCGCCCGGGGCCGAGACCCCCCCCGCAGGAAACATCCTAATGGCATTTAAATCGATAAATGATTGAAAAGGTGGCAAAAATTCTTACTTATTGGGAAATTATGGTTTTTGAAGGAAAAAAACCGCTTTCAGCTTTTTACAACAACTATCTGCAAAGGAACCATATAGCCTAAGGGCATTCTTCCGCTATAAAACCCAGCCAAGTCGATAATCAACGAAAAAACGACAAGTGTCATAATTCGTTTAAAAATTTAACTACATTAATGTGAAAATTATTAATTGAAACCGCATTCAGAAAGTTTTATAGGGACCAAACCTCATTTCGCACTAAAAACACAGCTAAATCCATAACCGACGCAATTAAAACACAGCTAAATCGATAATTAGCAAAAAAAGGAGCTCGCGGGCGGGCTCGCTGATCCTTCTGTAACACAAAAAGATGAAAAAAAACGTTTGTAAATCAATAAATGTAAAAAGTTGCTATAAATTGTTTATTCCTTATGGAAATTAAGAAAATCAAGACTTTCCTCACCAAAAATCAAAACAGCTTGAAAAATTATTACTTAAGACATTAGTTTCAAAGCGTTTCACATCCATAATGTCTCTCAAGACGCAGTGATTGAGAATGGGGCACAAAAAAACTACCCTTCTACTCATAATTTACAGAAAATACATCTTATTGATTGAAAAATTGTGAAATTACGATAAATTGAGCCATTTTCAGACCATTTGGAAAGTTTTTTTGCGGCAAAGGAGCTCGCAGACTTACAAGGGTTGCAGTCCCTCTCCCTAAACCAATGATGAGCCGTTTATCAATCGATAAATGATAAAAGTTAGTATAAACCTTCCATAAATACATAGAAAGTGTGAAATTATTTTAAAATTAGTGCAATTTCAGCATTTTAGAAGTTTTTTTCGACCAATGGGGCTCGCGGGCGGCGGCCCCTTCCTCTAAAATAACGATGCGCCGTTTATCAATCGATAATTGGTTAAAATTGTAGTTTAGTCTTGTACGGTATGAAAACTAGCGTAAATGCACCATTATTAGCGCATAAGTATTTTTGAGCTCGCGGGGTCATACGATTTGGGAATTCGCTGGGGGCTGCCGCCCTTCCTTTGAACAAAATATGAAACTAGCCATTTTTCAATCGATAAGTAGTTAAAATTGGGAACAAAATCCCAAATTGAATAGAAATTAAGGTAAATATTAAGCGAGAGAAAACAAATTCCTCACCGTCTCCAGCGTTTTTGTGAATGGGAACTTGCAATTCTGGCAAGGAGCCAAGAACAAGGCCGGAGATCGATACAATTACAAAGAAAACCGACATAAAGGCGAATGTTCTTGCACAGACGGAGCTAAAATTATTGAAATTTGTAAATGTACGTTGTAAAAAGCAATTTTACCTAGTTGGTTCTTCTAGAAGATCCCAAATTGCTCTTCTTTGCCGGCCGCAGCAGAGATTCTTGAAGAGGTTGGGTTTCTCCATGGCTGAGGTTGAAGCCGAGGTGTCTTCTTCTGGAGGTGGTTCATAGCAACAACAGGGGGCCAGGAAGGGTTCGATTGGGATCTGCCAGAAGCGGAACTCGTCGACGATGTCTTGGGGACACAAGTGGCCTGGTTGGTGGATTTGGCCTTAAAAGCGAAAAATGACCTTAATTAACGTTGCCCTTACATGGATAGTCGTTTGGGTCTGGGTGGCCAAATCAAACGAGACCCACAAATTTGTATAGCCTATCCCATGAGTAATAAGGGATAGAAGTCCAATTTTGCTGTGCGTTCACCATATTCGGGAAAATCGCATTTCAAATTGGAGGTTTTAGCGTACTGGGCGCCGCGGCCGTATATAACGGCTGCGACGGCGAACGGTAAGCAGTGCTCCGGTGGCCAAGTGGTGAGGGCGCCGGTCTGTCGCCCTGGAGCTATCTAGATCGAATCCTGGTGTGCCTAATTTCTTTTGCTTGTTAAGTTCTACATGTTTTCGAGTTTTGAGATTTTTTTCCGTTTTCCAAAAAAAAATTTTTTCGGAATTTTTTTTTCGAAAAACGTCGTAGCTATTCTGCCGCAAGGGTATCTGAATGTGGTGTAATAACAAGTCAATAACCGTAATTATTCAAAATATCGTTTCTGGACACTTAACCTCTTATGAACCCAGACCACCCAGACCCAAACGACTCCCAATGTTAGCACTAATCTGCGCCTTACATGGCCTTTTACCTTAACCTCATTTAGGCGTTGATTATCGGCACATTGGATTCGCTTTCATTGTAAAACCTTAACCTTACCTATCGTTTCTTACCTAAACCTTACGCATAATTCTTAGTGTTAACATTAGCCGTACTGAGCTTAGCATTTACCTTAACCTTCTGATTTTATTTTAAATTAATTTCGTTTTTCTTCCATTAACCTTGAAATCAATTGTCAACTAGAAGAACCTTAACGATAACCTTAGCATCCCTAAACTTATCGCAACCTTAGTTTGGATTTCATTATGAAGCCTAAACTTACCTAGTCATTTCTTACGTTAACCTTAAGCTTACTTAGGAGATTCATAAAAACCTTAAACCTTTACCGTACTTTAAACCTTAACCTTTACCTTTACCGTACTTTAGCTAGATTTTACCTTAACATTAATTAGGTGTTTACGATACGTTACCCATCTTTACCTAGCTTTTTCCATAACCTTACTTAGGCGTTTCTGATATGGACCTTAACTTAAATTAGTTGTTTCTTATTTTAATTCATTTCAATTTGGCGTTTTTTACATTGACATTAGCATTAACCTTAGCTTTTTTAAAGCTGTCGCCGTTTTCGTAAATACATCACCTTCCCTTTCGTTACTTAACCGCACTTTCACCTAATCTTACCTTAACTTCAACCTTAACCTTAACTTTAAACTTGGTCGGATTTGCCTTACATAGCTTTTTCTTGCTCATACCCCTTCTAGCCCACCTTAATAATCTTTATAACCTTACGACAATTACCTTAATTAACCTAATCTAAAACCTTAAGTTTTACATTACCTATTAATGTTAGTTTGATACAAGTTACCCTAACAAAATACTTAACCTTAACGTTAGTTCACCTTACTAATAAGACATTAGTTTGCCTCAACTTAACTTAACCGTAAAGGATCCTCTCTCCTAACATACCATTGAGGTAGAATTGGTAAACAACATGAAATAGCGCCGGAGCCCGTTCGTAGAAATATTCTTCGTTCTTGGCCAGCTGTGCCTCCGGATCGCCTCCACCGTTCGCTAGCTTCACCAGTCGTCCTACCCGTCTCCTCCGGATCTAAAACCCATCACCTATGCAAGTACGCTCTAATCGTAATACCGTATTCTTCCTTAGAACAAAGCGCTGTCCTCCCACATTCAGGCGCAGAAATTCGCCTTCGGCTGTGGATGGGAGTTGACCATCGTCTTCCTTTGGTTCCTCGTCTGCTGAACCAGAGAGGAGAGGGGATTGGTCGGTTTTGGCCCTGAAAGAGGGATTTTAAAGGACTGTGAGTGGAAAATTTGCGATTTATAGTTTGTTTACACCTCTTTCTTATTTGACACCATCTTGAGGCGACGTGGTGCATCGGTGGAGAAAGTCACTCACTCACTCACTCACTCACTCACTCACTCACTCACTCACTCACTCACTCACTCACTCACTCACTCACTCACTCACTCACTCACTCACTCACTCACTCACTCACTCACTCACTCACTCACTCATTCACTCAGAAACTCTCTCTCTCTCCTTGCCTTATCTGTGTTTTGAGAACATTCGCCAATCTGTGCTCCGCGGCAATCCGAAAAAGCCGCGGCGGTTTGTGCCTGTTCAGCCTGGATATGCCATGTGAGGTGGCTAGAATGGATCCCTGAAGGACGGCGGTGTTCATCACCGCGCGAGGAAGTAGCCACTGTTGACGCCACTTCTGCTGTTAATCTCAGTTTATCCAAAAGTTCTTCTCGTAAGTCCTGCACTAAGAAAGATTGGAAAAAGAAGATGAGACACTGAGAAACATGGGAGGCAGAGAAAGAGTGAAGGGAGACATGTGTTTCTGTGATGTCGCAGATGTTCCCTCCTGTCAACACCCGCGCGCCGAGTGGTCAGCCCGACCACTTCACGACAGATATGGGTTCTGGGGAGACAAAATGGAGGAGGAAAGAGATTGTTTGGGAGAGAGAGAGAGAGAGACAGAGAAAAAGAGAGAGCGAGAGAGAGGGTGAGAGAGAGGGAGAGAGAGTGGGATAAGAGTAATTTTTGCGCAAGGCCAACGAGTTGTTGAGCACAGGAAGCTGAATCTCTAATGTTAATCAAACAAAACAAATTGGATCCTGCTAGATTGGGGGATCAAAGAAAGAACAGAGTCAAAGACCAAGGGTTCAAGAAAGAGAGAAAGAGAGAGAGAGAGAGTGAGTGAGTGAGAGAGAGTGAGTGAGAGAGAGAAAGAGATTGAGAGAGAGAGTGAGTGAGAGAGAGAGATCTACACAATCGAAAGTTTATTGAACTTATCGCCGTAAACCAAGTGCGGGAGATTCAAAGTTTATTTGAGAACGAAAAACTGAGCAAACTAAAAAATAGAAAATACCAAAAATGTTTAATTTGGCCGGATATTTTCATTAGAAAATGAAAATGGAGCAATTGTTATCTACTACGCGGCCAAATTACGCACGTAAACAGCGGGCAAGCACCGCCGTCATGGAATCGAAGCTGAATTTGCCGCGCACACGGGTTTTCATTTCATTTATTTTAAAAACTTCTTTTCAAACATTTTATAATTGCAAAATAATTTAAATTCTCCCCTATTCCGGGACATTTATGAAAAAGTGGCTTTAAATCGTTTAATTAACTGAAAAATCGATTATATTATCGGTGTTGAGCAAATTTCAACAATTTTTTGGACAATCCATGGTTATAAAATTTCGAAAGGTTTTTTATATGTGTTTATTAGAAGCATCGTGGGAAAAACAGAAAATTCATTATTTTTGAATTTTCAGAGGCATGTTGATCACTAATCGATGAATTATCGATTTTTTACCTAAATAAACTCTTCAAATCGTTAAAAAAATGACAATTTCAACAGCCTACCAGTGGGCTACAGCATGCAATTCTTGAATGTTTGAATATCCCGCCCAGAAAAAGACGCGGGGAGTTCAAAATTCCTCCCTGGGGGCGCTAAATTCATCTACCTGGGCAAAAAATATGAATCATGATAAAATTTATCATTTTATATCACTTTCATGGGCAAATCTTCGGATAAATCGAGCGGATGATTGAGCCCGTCGGCTTTGGCTGCGGATATTCGTCAGCTTCGAGTGTTTGCGCATTCAATATTCTGTCATTTCCCATCAGAAATGCGAAATAACACCAACCTCATAGCTATTTCGATAATACAATAGTCGGTTCTGGTGGAGGAATGCAAAATCTAAGCTCAGGACAAACAAAATCGACAATGGAGGTGGTATTCATTCGGGGAATGGCGGCTTTACTGAAAGGGTAAGGGATAAATGGGGAATTGAATGTCAAAATTGATAAAAATAGGTATTTTTAAAGTGAAAATGTGAAATTCAAAGGAAAATGGGTGTTCTCCAACAAAAGCAAAAATGTGGCACTGGTCGGGAACCGAACCCATGACCTTGCGATCCGCAGAGCTCATCACTAACCACTACACCAAGAAGTCAATGACCCCGGCTAGACTGAGTGACCACTTCCGTTCATTCGCATTCGTTTTACCGTGCGGGTTGCCTCAACCAGCCTACCTAGTAATTAAATACCCGGCCTAATTATACCATCCCTTTGAAATTAAGGTGCAATTAGTAACTAACCATGCATTATAGCGGTTTGGGCTTCCAACCCCACGCCATTTCCCCGATCTGCTGTACTTTTGACGCCCAGACGCAATTTTATTAGCGCCAGCTTGAAAATCAAACATCTAGTCGGAAATTACAATCATCTATTGACATCTTCGGAGATGTTTGATCAAATGGCAGTGGTTTGCAGCGATATTTATGTGGAAAATGTTTTTTCTTTGCAAAATTTGAGGCTAATTATGTGTTTTGTGGGAATTTCCAGGTTATAAGGGAGCGCAGGATGATTGAATTTGCGTGACATTGCAGAAAAATATATACAAAAGTACAGTATGCATGATTCGAGAGTGATTAGAGCGATATTCAGCGTAGCGTGGTCATAAGGCGACAACAGTCAGCGGGCTCTATCGACACCATGGCTCAGTGGCTAGAGCGGCGGACTGTACATCTAAGGCTTGAGGGTTCGACTCCCGGGCGAGACAAACTTTTTTGCTTGTTTTAAATCAGGTATTTAAGCCTAACTATAGTGCCTTAGGGCGGGATGTCCAGAGTTTGGTGAGTAATTTGCAAACGTAGGGTTGGCATGACGATGCGAAAGAGAGAGAGAGAGAGAGAGAGAGAGGAAGGGCGTCGGCAGTGCAAGGCAGCGCTGGAGAATAGACGACTACTACGGGCTAATTCGGATCACGTGATTACGGGAGATAATCTGTGAAAGAGAGGAGAGAGCACGCGCAGGGGTGAGGCGAAGAGAGCTCAATCAGAGGGGAGGCAGGTGGAAGGACCAGGTGGAAATTAGAAGGGGGTGCACCTGAATGGACGGATGAACAGACGGCGAAAGCCGACGGCGCTATTTTTTTTTTTCGAATGCATCATTTCCATAGCAACAACCTATTAATGGAAGGCGAACATCAAGAGATTCCCGCGGGGAAGGGTGAAAACAATGGAGACACGAGGTTTGCATTCTTTCGATGTGTGATCGCTTTTTATCTTTGATTATCTCACATTAACCTTAACCTTAACCTTAACCTTAATCTTAACTTTAACCATACTCGAAGCGAAGGCGAAAACCGGCCGCCTAGAATGAGTCACCCGTTATGTCTGCGCTCTCTGTGCGAGAGATTCGCCCCGTCCTCCCAGACGCGTTCAACCCCGCCCGGCCGTGGGGTTATATAAACAGCGACTGAAAAATGTCTGCTGTGAGGTCCGGAGTGGCTGGGTTATCTTAACCGATTGCGTTTCGCTTGCGATTCGTGATCCCGATCTTCGGATTGGACCCCTCAGTCTTCGGACTGGGAAACCCTCGGCTTCGGTCGGGAAACTCGGCCTTCGGGCCAAAACCCTCGGTCTTCGGACCGGGAAACCCCTCCCAGTCACAACCACTTGACCCACAATTTTTTTCCTTTTGAAAGATATTTTAAGCAAACAACATTTTTTAACAAAACATTTTCTATTAAAAAGACTATAAGAGTTACGAAATAACCTTTTCAAGTTTATTTCTATCTCTCCCTCTCTCTCTCTCTCTCTCTCTCTCTCTCTCTCTCACACACTCTATCTATCTATCTCTCTCTCTCTCTCTCTCTCTCTCTCTCTCTCTCTACACATTTTTAGTTCCAAAACTCACATTTTGTACCGATAGATGAACTTCTGCGGCGTTCTTGACTGCCAATGTACACGGTTCTGGTTCCTCTGCTGCCGTCGAGGCGAGTTGATTCGTACGGCTTGATGACTGAATTTGAAAAACTTCGTAAACTTTGAAAGTAAAGAGGGATTTGGGATTGTAACTATTTGGAGGACATCGTTTTTACGGCAAACAAGCCTCTTTGATGAGTAATAATCGTCAGAGCGCCATTCAAACCAATGACGTCCTGCCGTATACGGGAGGCGAAGTTGCAAAAGAGGAGAGAGCGGTTTAAGAGAGAGAGAGAGAAAGAGAGAGAGAGAGAGAGAGACATACAGAGTGAGACATAGTCAAAGAGACGAGAACAGCGTTGATCTCTGTCTCTGTCTCTGTCTCTGTCTCTGTCTCTGTCTCTGTCTCTGTCTCTGTCTCTGTCTCTGTCTCTGTCTCTGTCTCTGTCTCTGTCTCTGTCTCTGTCTCTGTCTCTGTCTCTCTGTCTCTCTCTCTCTCTCTCTCTCTCTCTATCTCTGACGCCCTTCTCCCCTCTTTCTGCACTATCTCTGATCATATGCCCTCTCTTGACGTCTTCTCCCGTACTTTCTGTCTCCTTCGCCGAACTTTCGTTTCCCAGAATGAGCAAAGAGCACTTTTGTTGTGAATGCAGACAAACGGGTATGAATGTATAAGGAACAGAAAGCAGGCTCTTCGGCAACGAGAGCGACTGTTTTTCCCTATAGCGCCGTTCGCCGCCATCCCCATTCATCTCTTGAAAAATCGCCAGAATTCTAATGAGAGTGACATATGAAGCATAAATTGAGGCTTGGAATTGAGTCAAATTCAACTTCAAGTGAAAGAGAATTGTGACGCGGCTGGGAGACGCGGCTGAGAGAGACTGTCACCGTTTCAAGCAGCTGTAACAATCTAAAAGAGAGGAGAGAGAGATGCCGAGATAAGCATGCGGAGACATATACGAAGAGAGACGCACAGGGAGACAGAGACAGAGAGAAATACAGACATACAGAAAACTAGAGATAATGAGAAAAAGAGATAGAGAGAGGCGGCTACAAAGAGAATCACATAGATAGACATAGGGAAACGTATACAAAGAGAGGCAATGAGAAATACATACGAACCGAAAACTAGAGAGAGTAAAAGAGAGAGCGAGAGAGGAGAGAGAGACGACTACAAAGAGAGACACATATTTAGATATAAAGAGACATATACAAAGAGCGACGCACAGGGGTACAGAGACAAAAAGACGGAGGCAAAGAGAGACATACAGAGAACTAGAAAGAGAGGGAGAGAGAGAGAGAGAGAGAGAGAGAGAGATGGGAGACAAAGTGAAAAATCCTTAGACTCGGGAAATTTTAAAGGTTCGAGTCAGGATCGATCCTCCAACCCTTCGCTTAGCAACGAAATTGGGCTAATTCATAACCAAACCCGGAAGATTTCATAACTAAATTAACTGCTAAGTAAAGAAACTTGTTTTATGCCCTGTTGGCATAATAGTTAAAAATCTACGTACGAGAGAAACAACGCTGGTTCAACCCCCGTCGGAGACAATTTTTTTTGTTGATTTTTTCACTTTTGTACTTTTATAAATTCTCAGTGGCGTTTGATCGAAAATATGATTTCTGACAGGCATATGCTTTCTTTTTTCGTTGTAGGACCCAAAAGCGGCCTTCAGACTTTTTAAAGCCGCTAACGATAGGGCGATAGGGCGTAAAAAGCCGCTATTTCGGATACTAATTGATTGTTCAATTTCAGATAGTTCAAATAGTAGAAGAGAAAATTCTGATTTGTGCTTTTTTAAGAACGTACCTCATGAGGGTGGCCAGGCGGGCGTCGTCTGTGGAATGCGGTGTCATCTGGGATGCATGGAGAGGAACGTCGCCGGGAAGCACCACAACACGGATACGATACGCGTGAAACCGAGAGGAAGTAAGGATGTAAGTGTTCTTGAAGGTTGCTAGAAAACAAAAACCAAAGAAAGGGGTACATTCAATTTAACGACCTCAATCAGCTAAACACAGTGCGACCCCAAGGGACGTTTCAAGAAAACGAACCCACCGTCAACTCATTGGACCTTAGGGCATGAGGCTTATGAACGACCTAACTCTAAGTACATTAGGGCCTAATTCTTAGGGAAGTTAATTCTAAGAACCTTAGGGCCTAAGTATTTAGTAACGTAACTCTAACGAGCTTTGGAAAGAAGTTAAATACAACCCAAGTCAAAGGACCTCAGGGCCTAAGGCTTAGGCAACCTAACCCTATGGATCTTAGGGCCTAAGGCTTAGCCAACCTAACTCTAAGTACCTTAGGAAAGAAGGCTTGTGGAACCCAAGTTTAAGATCTTAGGGTGCAAGTCTTCAGCAACCTAACTCTTAGCACATAGGGCCTAAGGCTTAGGCAACCTAACCCTATGGACCTTAGAACTTAAGTCATAACCAACCCAGTTCTAAGCATCTTAGTTAGGATCTAAATATTTGCCAACTTAACTCTAAGAACCTTAAGGCCTAAGTGTTAAGAAACCAAACTATAAGGATCTTATGGCATAAACCATTACACAGCGTGACTCCGAGGGAATATTCCAAGAAGATGAACCCACTTTATGCCGTACCATTTCCGGCGTGTCGTTGTGGCAGAGGACCGCCTAATTGAGCGGCCAAAGGTTGTGTGTCGTTGCGGCCGCAAGGCGGTGAGACAGGAGAGTGCGCACTGGAGGCGTGTGCACCGTAATGTGGGGTCAAGAAAGCGACTTTATCTGGTCAAAAAAGCGACCTTTACGCTAATTAACGCTTTCTTTCCGTGATTCGTGGGCATTTCCACCCGCCCTCGGCTGGCAGGCGGACCTCTACCTGCTACTAAGGTATTTTTAAAGTACCCTTAAGGTCCTTCAGATTAAATCTCACTTTAGGTCATACATATTGTTCTATTACAATATTCACATTGGAATGAAAATCCGAAAATATGCAGGAGTACCTTCATTGTCAACGGTTGGTCCCTTTCACACACAAATAATTGTATTGTTCCATTCCAAGGACCTAAGCTAAGGTCAACAACTAAGGACCTTACGGCATAAGGGTTAGGCGACCTTATATAAGGCGTTGTTCGTAAGGGGTAGGCACCCAAACTCTAAGAACTTTAGGGCCTAAGCCTAAGGGCAACTTGACTGAATTGGGTTTTAATCTTAGGCAACCTAACTGCAATGACTTAGGGCATAATGATTAGACAACGTAACTCTAAGGACCTTAGGCTTAGGACCTAACTCTAAGGACCTAAGGGCATAAGTCTTTAGGCAACCTAACTGTAAATTACAGTCTGGGCCGATTAAAAGCTTTGCTTTTATCGGCCCAATATTGTTTTTGCACGTCTGCCACAACCTAAGGCCGCTTTGGCCGCATTTGACAACGCAAGGCCGCTCTAGAACCAACTTAAGATACCGTTAATTGGGCTTTAATGACCCCAGGCCGCTCTAGAAGGTCCGTAGCAAACTAACGAGGGACGTACATGATGTCAGCCTGAGCTTTTCAAAATCTGTCGATTAGGCGATGCAAGGGACCCCTAGGGCAACCTAAAACCGTTTTTGAAAAGTCCCACGGTCCCTTGGTTTTCGAGATCATTAGCATTTTATTTTTGCATCCAAATAATCACTGAAGGCGCGGCAACCGAAAACACGGCCTCCGCGGCCGAGTGGTCCAAGGCGCATTTCCAATCCAACCTTTTTGTGGGTTGGCGGTTTGTTTCTTTTTCAACCAAAAATTTTTTTATGAAATCGGATTTTGGTAGTTTCTTAAGTCACACTATCAAATTCTGTTTAATTTCATACTTTACCGGTCATGCACCGCCACACCTCCGTTAAGTACTCCTGCTGTGAAGAGAAATTTTGTTTTTCGTGTTTAACGATCAAAATCCGATTTCATAAAAAATATTGGTTGAAAAAGAAACGGACCACCAACCCACAAAAAGGTTGAATTGGAAATGCGCCTTGGACCACTCGGCCACGGAGGCCGTGTGTTCGGTTGCAGCGCCTTCAGTGATTATTCGGATGCAAAAATAAAATGCTAATGATCTCGAAAACCAAGTGACCGCGGCACTTTTCAAAAATAGTTTTAGGTTGCCCTAGGGGTCCCTTACACCGCTTAGTCGACAGATTTTGAAAATCTCAGGCTGGCATCATGTACGTCCCTCGTAAGGCCACTCTTTAGGCAACCGAATGCCGATCTAACTTGTTCTTGACAACATAAGACCGCTTCAACTGTTTTACGACAGAGTAAAGCCGCTTATTTGAGACAACCTAAGACCGCTTACTATTAGATTTGTTCTTAAAATTTGCGAAAACGCCAACATGATATGAAAAGTCGGCAATGTTGAAAAACAGTACAATTAACTTTATTAGATACGTATTTTACTTATTACTGTTTGTTATAAGGCCCAAATCTGAAATTGAACTGTCTATCAACTGGAAATCCACCGAATTCTCCTCCAAGAGGCGAGTATGAACCGAAAGTACTACGGGGAGGGTAGCCTCCAGCTTGGTAGCCTCCAAGGCGACCATCGGCTGATCCGAAAGTAGGGTAGCCGTTTCCTGCTCCGCGGTAGTAATCCATGAAACCGGAGTTTAAACCAGTGTTAGCTACGACCACGGAGGGGGCTGAAGAAGGTACTGCAGATTGGATTAGAGCGCACTTACTTGTGTATGGGTAGCGATTGTAGCCTGGAGAGAGAACGTCAATTGGGGCGCCACCAAATGAGGAGGGAGAGTCTAAATGTCTCTGTCTCTGTCTCTGTCTCTGTCTCTGTCTCTGTCTCTGTCTCTGTCTCTGTCTCTGTCTCTGTCTCTGTCTCTGTCTCTGTCTCTGTCTCTGTCTCTGTCTCTGTCTCTGTCTCTGTCTCTGTCTCTGTCTCTGTCTCTGTCTCTGCCTCTGTCTCTGTCTCTGTCTCTGTCCCTGTCCCTGTCTCTGTCTCTGTCTCTGTCTCTGCCTCTGTCTCTGTCTCTGTCCCTGTCTCTGTCTCTGTCTCTGTCTCTGCCTCTGCCTCTGTCTCTCTCTCTCTCTTTCTCTCCTCACAGTATTCCGGCCTCCTTGGAATGAAATAGTCTCCAAAACGATTGTATCCATAGCCATTATATGCAAAGGTGGACAGTGGTAACAACAATAAAGCCAATATCATATCTGGAAACAACTTTTTAAAATACAAAGTTACAAACAAAAGAGTAAAAGTGACGTATATGACTCTTTCTACGTAACGGGCATAAATAAACATGAACAATTGGCAGGCCACAAAACACAAGCAAACCTCTCTCTATATTTGTTTTCGTCTTTTCCCCTTTTGATGAGTAATTGAAGGAAGGCCTTAACACTCCATAAAAGCACATTCTCGGATGGACATGGTTCAAAAATCAAAGAATTTTGCGGTTGTCGGAAAGAGGTTTCTTCAAAACGTGCCAGCAACATAAACAACATCAACGACAACAAAATTAGATATTCATGTTATTTATGTGCAAAGAGACAGTCAGGGTTCTTTTGTTGGCTCCTTCTTCATAAACGTAAACATGCTGTTTGGGAGAGGGAGGGGACATAGGGAGAAAAAAAAGAGAGAGAGACAGAGAGAGAGACAGAAATAGAGACAGAGACAGAGACAGAGACAGAGACAGAGACAGAGACAGAGACAGAGACAGAGACAGAGACGGAGATAGAGACAGAGACAGAGGCAGAGACAAAACAGATAGGAATGAAAGCAGAAATCGCTCCCTTTTGTAGAAATTTTTGAAGCCCCACCATTTAAAAGCCTTTTCAAGCGCGTCAACATCCACACAAAACACGTAAGTCGTCTTTTATTCAAAAGGCTCTATGACTATTCGCGAAAGAAGCCATAAAACAATTACAAATTTCAATTTTCCATCAGTTAAAGTTCTAAATTTTAGTCCAATTAACAATAAACTTTTGAAATGCATAGGCTGTTTTGTCTTTTTTTGCCAGTCGAAGGACAATGGCGTGACGAACGGCATTTGTCCGACTTGGTTCAGTATGAAAGGGAAACGAGAGAGAGAGAGATGGCGGATGGGGGATGGAGGGAGAGTGGCCGAATTTGCATCGACCGGTCCTTATCAATTGGGAGAAGGATTTCGTGGGTCAAGTGATTTGAAGAGGCACAGGTTTGGAGAAAGAGAGAAAGAGAGAGACAGAGAGAGAGAGAGACAGAGACAGAGACAGAGACAGAGACAGAGACAGAGACAGAGAGAGAGAGAGAAAGAGAGAGAGAGAGAGAGAGAGAGAGAGAGATAGAGATAGAGACAGAGATAGAGATAGAGATAGAGATAGAGATAGAGATAGAGATAGAGATAGAGATAGAGATAGAGATAGAGATAGAGATAGAGATAGAGATAGAAATAGAGATAGAGATAGATAGAGATAGATAGAGATAGATAGAGATAGATAGATACAGAGAGAGAGGGGGTGAGTGATTATATGTGAGCGATGAGTGAGTGAGTGAGTGAGTGAGTGAGTGACTTAGGGCCACAGCGGTCACTAACGTTCCCAGCAAAGACCACAGCGCTCACTGTCGTTGTAACTTGAGGGCCACAGCACTCATTATCGTTCTTAGTTAGGGCCACAGCACTCAAATTTGTTTCCTGGTAGGGCCACAGCGCTCAAAGTGACTTCCGTAAAGGCCACAGCGCTCACTTTCGTTCTCAGTTAAGGCCACAACGCTCGAAATCGCTCCAAACCAGGGCCACAGAGCGCTCATAATTGGTCCCCGTTAGAGCCACAGCGGTCACTATCGTTCTCAATTAAGGCCGAAGCTTGAAGCTCTCTTCCAGTTAGGGCCACAGCGCTTTGTTTCTTCTCCATTAAGGCCACAGCTCTCACAGTATTTTGCGGTTAGGGCCACAGTGCTAACTATTATTCTCACTGTGAGCCACAGCGCGCCCAGTCTTTTGCTTTTCGGACCACAGCGCTGAAAATACATTTGCGTATGGCCACATCGCTCAGAATCGTTCCTATTCAGGGCCACAACGGTGAGTAGAGTTTCCAGCTGGGGCACAGCTGTGGCCGCTGCTGTGGCCCTCTGCATCCACAACGGCACAGCACCTAGCACCTATTGACACAGACTCAGCTATAAGAGATTTATATGAATTTCACCAGTTTAATTACTCGTAAATATCGAAAAACCCTAGCATGTCGAGCATCTTCTCCACTTCTTCGTGAACCTCTTCCATGTCTGGGCGGTCGGTGCTGTTTTCCGACCACATTCTGAAATTCCATTTTAGTTTTTTTAATCGAAATCTGTGATTCCCACCTTTCAATTAACTTTGTCATATGAGATGAGCAGATTCGGTTGTCAATCTGGGGCCTGGATCCGTCGCGGACAGCACTCAAAAGGGCTAAAAAGCCAACTCCATCGTGGGGTCGCCGGCGGTGCACCATTTCCCAAAGTGAGACTCCAAGACTGTACACATCGCACTTTTGATCATAAACTGCACGAGATGAATGATTGGCTACGACTTCTGGAGCCATGTAGACCACAGTGCCCACACTGAAAATCCAAAGTTAAGGGCGCCGGTAGTCAACTCGGGTGTGATCAGTTGGCGCAGTGGCAGTGCGGCAGGCTACCAAGGCAAAGATTTCGGGTTCGAACCCCCGTAGGTGCGTTTCTTTTGTTTTTCAAATTTCATTTCGAATTTTGGTTTTTAAGAAGACAAAGGCTGTTGAAGTAATTGGTTACAGAAATTGACTTACTCTGCAGTCATGCCGGTGTCAACTTTAGCACACAGGCCGAAATCACTGATTTTGAGCTTCTTCCCTCCGTCACAGAGCAACATGTTGGCTGGTTTAACATCCCGGTGGACAAGGCGACGCCGGTGGAGGAAGGCCAGAGCGGAGGCAGCTTGGCGGCACCAGTTGAGAGGGGTTGTTGGAGATTGGGTAAGGCTCAGGTCGTAGATGGCTGAAAATCGATTATAAGTGATGTAACCCTTGTCGTAACCCAAAATCTAAGTTAAGGTTGAGTTTAAGGCTTCCCGCGTCGCATATCTGGTACGGGTGCCAGCGGCAAAGGGGCTACATACATCTATGAAAGATAAGCTATAGTTTCCGCCAAACGGGCATCATTCCAAATTGTGCCTTCATTCTCTGTTGATATTACGATTTTATGCTAATCTATTATCAACAGAGAATCATGGATCGAAATTGGCATGATGCCCGTTTGGCGTCAGCTATATTGTCAGCTAAGAGGAAGGTTAAGTAATGAGGAAATGATTAAGGGCTGCAATGAGGAATTAACATTGTATTTCATGTTAGGTTTAAATATCTCTCGTTCACCCGAATCAAAAAATTGTGGGTCGAGTGGTTGTGACTGGGGAGGTTTCCCGGTCCGAAGACCGAGGGTTTTGGCCCGAAGGCCGAGTTTCCCGACCGAAGTCGAGGATTTCCCAGTCCGAAGACTGAGGGGTCCAATCCGAAGATCGGGATCACGCTTCGCAAGCGAAACGCAATCGGTTATGATAACCCAGCCACTCCGGACCTCACGGGAACATTTGAACAGGCACCGCTTATATAGCCACACGGCCGGGCGGAGTTGAAACCGTCTGGGAGGATGCGGCGAATCTCTCGCTGAGAGAGTGCAGACACATCGGCTGTAGGTGGCCAACTCGCACGGCTGCTCCCTATGTGTCTGCGCTCTCTGCGCAAGAGATTCACCGCGACCTCCCAGAAACTTTCAGCTCCGCCAGTCAGTGGGGTTATATAAGGCTGCCAGTAAACGACATTGCTGTGTGGTCCGGCGTGGCTGGGTTATCATACCCCGTTTCCCGGTCCGAAGAAAGAGGCAGAAACCAACCTCCGGTCTTCGAACCGGGAAACAACCCCTCTTCCCAGCCACAACCACTTGACCCACGCTTTTTTTCTATTTTAAATGCAATTTTGAAAACGGAAATTTGAAACTACCACAAAGCCCTAATTTTAACCCCATTTAAAGGGGCCGTAAGGGACCTTTTCAGATTGGAAATGAACCGTATGCAAATTGGCCCATTTCAATTGAAATTATTTTCCCGACACGCCGTGTCCATTACGAGTAAATACGCAAGTACGGTCCAATGGGAGCCATCTTCCCAGCCGACGCGACCGCTCGCGGCTGGTCCCGCCACGATATGCCTGGAAGTCAAGTTGGCAGTTATCCAAGTCAGGATTTGTTTTTTTAAACCTTTACAAAACCAGGCCAGGCTCGAGGCCAACTTGGAGATCAGGGTAATCGTGTCGGGACCGGCCACACAGTCTGGCAGACAGCTTCCATTTACTTTTACTTGCGCGCTGAACTTACCGTGCCGAACACCGCTCCAGACAACGGCCGTGCGCAAAATGCTTGCCAAGTCCTCATTAGCATACGATTCTGAAAAGGCCCCTTACGAGCCCTTTAACCTTTGCCCTACGCATGCCCAACTCGAAGGCGAAAACCATCAGCCTAAAGTCGACCCGCTGTGTCTGCGCTCTCTCCGCGAAAGATGCACCCCGGCCTCCCAGAAGGTTTCAACAGACAAAAATGCAATGAACATTCGAAAAGGTTTTTAAAATATGAAAATATCGGCGACTAATTTCGTTAAAATCCACTTGAGTGTGAAAAAATGACCAAAAACAGGCTAAAAATGCATAAAACTTGCTTTTTTATGATCTCAGCAGATTTATCAAGTGAATGCTGATTTGGAAATTGAATTTTCGGCAAAGTGCAAGTTTCAAATAAAAATTACCATGTTGGTTTCATCATTTGGGTAAAAAAAAATCGATTTTGACCCAAACACCTCCCCATCAGCATAATATTTTATTCATTAACGAGTTATAAATCAAAAAGAAGACATTTTTCGAGAGAAAAAATGTTGACGTCTTAAAAAAAGTTTTTAATGAAAAGGAAAAAAATAGCTTTTTTTTCAGAAAAAACAGAAAAAAATAGTGGGTCAATTGGTTGTGACTGGGGTTTCCCGGTCCAATGACAATGATAATCCAGTCACGCCGGACCACACGGAAATTGAGGTGCAAACGAAGCTTATATAGCCAAACTGCCGGGAGGGGTTGAAAGTTTCTGGGAAGACGGCGTGAATCTCTCGCGAAGAGAGTGCAGACACAGCCTGCTCTGCGCGGACTGCGAGGGCAGGCGAAAACCGGCCGCAGTCTCACCCCCTGTGTCTGCGCCCTCTGCGCGAGAGATTCACCGCGACCTCCCAGAAACTTTCAACCTCGCCCTGAAGTGTGGCTATATAAGCTCTGCCTGTTCAACAATTGCCGTGAGGTCCGGAGTGGCTGGGTTATCATAACCGATTGCGTTTCGCTTGCGAAGCGTGATCCCGATCTTCGGATTGGATCCCCTCAGTCTTCGGACTGGGAAACCCTCGGCTTCGGTCGGGAAACTCGGCCTTCGGGCCAAAACCCTCGGTCTTCGGACCGGCAAACCCCTCCCAGTCACAACCACTTGACCCACAACTTTTTTTCTTTCCTTTTGAAAGTATTCTCTCTCTTACCTGTATGAACAGAACCACAATCCATATACTCCATTAGAACTCCAATAGGCTTATCCTTCTCAGTAGGAGAGGCAAAGAGCACCCCTCTTGACTGAACTATATTCGGGTGGGTTACAGTCTAAAGTTCTTAAAATTGGTTTGGAAGCCTTTAAAATCACCTTCAGAAGACTGCAAAGTTCCCTGGTTGCGGCTGCTTCCCATTGGCGCACCCGTCTGTCAAAGTTTTTCAATGCCACGCGCCTAAAATCAATCAATATATCGATTTATTCAAAATTTACCTGTAAAACTTTGTTGAAACTAGGTCAACCGTGCCTTGAGACCCTCTTTCGAGGTGTCTGATGAGAGTTATGTCTTCGGGGTAGAATGCCTCTAAGCCATCTTCTTCATCGAACTTTTTCTTAGTCTGGGGGAAGAAAGGAGACATAGCCTTAGGAGTGACTGGGGTGGGAGGCGTAGGGGTGTTAGGGACTAAGGTCAATTCACTAGGCTCTAAGGAGCGAGAGGAGCGGAAGTCTTCGGGAAGAACAGTGGAGGTGGAGGGTAGGCTGGAGGAGCGGGGACTGGCGGGCTTGGGAGGAGAGGGGACGCGAGGCGGAGGAGGGATCGTGGTTTTGGGAAGAGAGGAGACTCGTCTCGGAGGAGTCGGAGGGACGAGAGAGGCGGGAGCCTCAGCTGGGCGAGGTTTGAAGTTCAGGGAAGGCTTCTTGACCACTCCAACTTGAGACAAGCCTGGAGCGGCTGAGAGAGGGCGGGGACGATCTCGGGCGACTTCATTGGTGGCTCTGAAATAAAATGGATTACAAAGTGGGTGAGAAAACTGTTCAACAGACGAATTTTGGCACGTTTTAAAGGTCTAAATCGAATTTCTTGGTGAACCGATGATTGCTTTCTGCGGCGTTTGAGTCCACGCGGTGGCCTTCTCTTTCTGCGCTGTGGCATTAAAAGTCTGCGATGTGGCCTTATGAGTTACCGCTGAGGCTTTCTTATTCTGCGCAGTGGCTTTGAGTATGCGCTGTGGCCTTCTGAAACAGCTCTGTGGCCTTCTGAGTGTACACTGTGGCCTTGATTTTACGGTGTGGCCTTCTGATTTTGTTCTGTGACCCTGATTCTACGCAATGGCCTTTTGAGTATGCGCTGTGGCCTTAGCGCTGCTGTCTTTTAGATACACGCTGTTGCCTTCTGCGTCTGCGCTGTGGCCTTCTGAATCCGCGCTGTGGTCATGATTCTGCACTGTGGCCTTTATTCCGCACTGTGGTGGCCTTCCGAGTCTGATGCTGTGGCTTTCCGAGTGTGCGTTGTGGCCTTCTGATTCTGAGCTGTGGCCTTCTGAGTCTGCACTGTAGCTGTGGTGTGATGCTGTGGCCCTTCCCAGCGCTGTGGCTCAATCCATCATAGTGTTAGGTGTCCAAAGCCATATTGCACCGTCTTTTCAGCTCAAATAATACCCTGTTTGCTGAGTTAACAAAACAAACGGTTTTTCTCACAACAAAAACATGTTTGTATCAAAAGAGGAACTGCAACTATAGTACTCTGCAAACATCGATTGACTGATGTGTCACAAAGTGAACCGCCAAAGCAAACATAGGGTTTCCGGGAATCGTTTGCCGTACTTGGAAAGTATAGAGTTTGATTTCAAGTGGTTATGAGAAAAGGCCACAACGAATAAAGAAAAAGGGCCACAGCGGTTGAAAACAGGGCCACAGTGGTTAAATACAGGGCCACAGTGGTTTACAACAAGGCCACAGCAGACGAAAAAAGGACGACAGCGGTTATACAAAGAACCACAGCCTTTTTCAAGTTATTCTAAACCATTTGACCAACAGTAGTGTCTTTGCGCTGTGGCTTTTAATGGAATAGCTGGCTTTAGCTGTGGCCTTTCCGGGCCGAGGTAAACTACGCTGTGGCTTTTAATGTCTAGCGCTGTGACCCTTACAGAAAAATATGTCTTCAGCTGTGGCCTTAACGGCAAAGGCGGCATCTGAGCTGTGGCTTTTGTGGCATCAGTGGCTTGTGCTGTGGTCTTTTCGGAAGATCTGGCAAAGTGCTGTGGCCTTTTCTGAAGCTCTGGCTACGCGCTGTGGCCTTTTTTTGAAGCTCGGGCTATGTGCTGTGGCCTTTTCTGAAGTCCTGGTTGTGCGCTGTGGCTAATGAGCATGATTAATGCATTCTGCGCTATGGTCCGAACTATAATAATGGGTTTAGCGCTGTGGCCACTGTGGCCTTCCCAAAAATCAATTTTCTGCGTTACCGCTGTAATAAACCACAGGTTTCCAAATCTTCAAGTTTCTGTGGCGCTGTGGTGCTCTGGGACCAGCTGTGGCCCTATAGCGTGCAATCAATTTTTTGTGTTTCCGCATAATAAACCACATTTTTAAAGTTCTTTAAATACAAAAAAGGTATAAAGTTTTTAAAAAAAACTTGCCTGAAGACGACATTGTTGCTCGGTTCCGGGGGAACAGCGGCTGAAAACGGAACACGTGAACTGAAGGCAAAGGCGAGCATCTGTGGAACAAAACTGGGCGTACTGACCCCATCGGGGAAAAAAGAAAACAAACAAACAAACAAACCATCGAGTTCAAGGAGTTTTTGATAGAAAGCGCTTGTGTGCTCCACTTCCTTGAAAACAAGACGACACCGGTCGAACGGAGCGATAGGGAGGGTGAAAAGCACATCCCGGCCGTAGGTCTGGGGAGTCACTCGGCGAGCTCTAAGGCGGAATTAGGGCCTTAGCTCAAGGAAAGAACTCACAAAGGTACTTTAAAGTAGGAAAGGGGGTACGGTGTTTTGTCGTCGACGATTTCGAAGCTGGGGCGAGCACCGGCGGTGAGTTGGGCTAGCCCGACGACTGGATTTTGGCCTTGGCGGAAGAGAGAGGCTGGAAAAGAGACCAACGGCGGGCTGCCGATGAATGGCTGCATCTGATGACGTCAGCACAGAGCAAGCGATAAGATAGTGGACGGGGAGCTGGTTAAACGCAGGGCTGTTTGTCGGGAGTGACTCATGGTTGACCGGACGGGCGGGTGGAACCGGTGAGTGAGAGGAGGGGCAATCGGGCAAAGAACGTAGTGAGTGAGTGAGTGAGTGAGTGAGTGAGTGAGTGAGTGAGTGAGTGAGTGAGTGAGTGAGTGAGTGAGTGAGTGAGTGAGTGAGTGAGTGAGTGAGTGAGTGAGTGAGTGAGTGAGTGAGTGAGTGAGTGAGTGAGTGAGTGAGTGAGTGAGTGAGTGAGTGAGTGAGTGAGTGAGTGAGTGAGTGAGTGAGTGAGTGAGTGAGTGAGTGAGTGAGTGAGTGAGTGAGTGAGTGAGTGAGTGAGTGAGTGAGTGAGTGAGTGAGTGAGTGAGTGAGTGAGTGAGTGAGTGAGTGAGTGAGTGAGTGAGTGAGTGAGTGAGTGAGTGAGTGAGTGAGTGAGTGAGTGAGTGAGTGAGTGAGTGAGTGAGTGAGTGAGTGAGTGAGTGAGTGAGTGAGTGAGTGAGTGAGTGAGTGAGTGAGTGAGTGAGTGAGTGAGTGAGTGAGTGAGTGAGTGAGTGAGTGAGTGAGTGAGTGAGTGAGTGAGTGAGTGAGTGAGTGAGTGAGTGAGTGAGTGAGTGAGTGAGTGAGTGAGTGAGTGAGTGAGTGAGTGAGTGAGTGAGTGAGTGAGTGAGTGAGTGAGTGAGTGAGTGAGTGAGTGAGTGAGTGAGTGAGTGAGTGAGTGAGTGAGTGAGTGAGTGAGTGAGTGAGTGAGTGAGTGAGTGAGTGAGTGAGTGAGTGAGTGAGTGAGTGAGTGAGTGAGTGAGTGAGTGAGTGAGTGAGTGAGTGAGTGAGTGAGTGAGTGAGTGAGTGAGTGAGTGAGTGAGTGAGTGAGTGAGTGAGTGAGTGAGTGAGTGAGTGAGTGAGTGAGTGAGTGAGTGAGTGAGTGAGTGAGTGAGTGAGTGAGTGAGTGAGTGAGTGAGTGAGTGAGTGAGTGAGTGAGTGAGTGAGTGAGTGAGTGAGTGAGTGAGTGAGTGAGTGAGTGAGTGAGTGAGTGAGTGAGTGAGTGAGTGAGTGAGTGAGTGAGTGAGTGAGTGAGTGAGTGAGTGAGTGAGTGAGTGAGTGAGTGAGTGAGTGAGTGAGTGAGTGAGTGAGTGAGTGAGTGAGTGAGTGAGTGAGTGAGTGAGTGAGTGAGTGAGTGAGTGAGTGAGTGAGTGAGTGAGTGAGTGAGTGAGTGAGTGAGTGAGTGAGTGAGTGAGTGAGTGAGTGAGTGAGTGAGTGAGTGAGTGAGTGAGTGAGTGAGTGAGTGAGTGAGTGAGTGAGTGAGTGAGTGAGTGAGTGAGTGAGTGAGTGAGTGAGTGAGTGAGTGAGTGAGTGAGTGAGTGAGTGAGTGAGTGAGTGAGTGAGTGAGTGAGTGAGTGAGTGAGTGAGTGAGTGAGTGAGTGAGTGAGTGAGTGAGTGAGTGAGTGAGTGAGTGAGTGAGTGAGTGAGTGAGTGAGTGAGTGAGTGAGTGAGTGAGTGAGTGAGTGAGTGAGTGAGTGAGTGAGTGAGTGAGTGAGTGAGTGAGTGAGTGAGTGAGTGAGTGAGTGAGTGAGTGAGTGAGTGAGTGAGTGAGTGAGTGAGTGAGTGAGTGAGTGAGTGAGTGAGTGAGTGAGTGAGTGAGTGAGTGAGTGAGTGAGTGAGTGAGTGAGTGAGTGAGTGAGTGAGTGAGTGAGTGA
This sequence comes from Oscheius myriophilus, assembly GCA_964057215.1. NCBI lineage: Eukaryota > Metazoa > Nematoda > Chromadorea > Rhabditida > Rhabditidae > Oscheius > Oscheius myriophilus. The sequence goes on along the minus strand of OZ059904.1, from coordinate 27,507,319 downwards.
GTGAGTGAGTGAGTGAGTGAGTGAGTGAGTGAGTGAGTGAGTGAGTGAGTGAGTGAGTGAGTGAGTGAGTGAGTGAGTGAGTGAGTGATAAGAAATGAAAAAAGGAATAGAGAAAGCACATAACCTGTATAAGTTATATAGAGAAAGATGAGAGTAAATGTGATAAAAACACCGTTTCGCCCCTTAGCTGCAGACGGTGAGATTATCAGTACACAGAGTGAGCGGGGCAGAGTCAAACAAGAAAGTGAACTGAGAAGGTAAATGCTTCGTCAGAGAAGCCTCACTCTAGGTGATATAGAAGAACAAAAAAAAGGAGATAGAGAGAGAGACAATTGATCATTCTCGCTCTTCTTTCTCGCGCTCTCCATTTCGGTCGTATCTTTCTCTATCGTCCTTTAAATCCGCCCTGTGAAATAAATGAATTTTTTCTCTCTGTTTTTTCGAAGGTTGAATGTGTGAAAGGGGACTCAGGAGCTCCCCTTCGGCGGTCCTCACTTCTGGATGCTCGCGGCCTTCGGCCGCTCGTCGGGGGCTTCGCCCTTTTAAGTTAAGTACGTTAAGCGGTATGCGGCGGCCGCACATTTTCGTTAAAGGGGAAGGACCGCGTAAATAAAAATTTTCTGGACTTGTGATAAATGAGTAGATCTCATTCTCCTCCTGATTCAGAAAAGTGTCCCCTTTTCCCTTTTTGGATCAAAATGAACCAAATTAGGAGCGCCTGAAGTTTTGTCGAAAATATCGTTTGAATAGCGCGCAATCCTGCGTCTCCCTTTTCCACGCGCTCTCTCGCCTTTCTCTGCCGTGTACACCTGCACCCTTTGCATTGTTCGGCAGTGTACACCTGCGCCGGTTGCAGTCCAAAACATATAAAAGGGGTATGTTTCGGAATCGTGGCAACGGTATCTATTCAATGATGTTGTTGTTACAAAGATTTGAAAAATCAATTTTACGAGGTCCTTCCCCTTTAAAGGGACATTATGGGGGGTTTTCATTTCATTTTCGATCGGCTACGGTCGGAAATTATGCGAATTAACTACGCTAAATTGTCTCGCACTCTCCTCATTTCCAGTGCTCTCTCAGCCAATTAGAATGAAATTTGGCTCATCAGCATGCCTTGTAAATGCCGGACACGCAGGGCGTACTGCCCGTCTACAAATCTGTAGACGGAGACCCGGTTTTAGCGACTTTGAAGCCGATGTGCTCGAAAACGCGAAATTTGCGACCCAAAGTCATATACATTTCCATGATCAGCGAATTTTTCTCTCTCAATTGAGCCAATGTTGTAAAACCCGCCTTACTGTCCCTTTAAGTACGTTAAGCTGCCTGCGGCCGCCCAGTTTCGGGGCCTTCGGCCACTCAGTTAGGCGGCCTGCGGCCGCACGGATTCGCGGCCTGCGGCCCACGGAGTCGCGGCCAGCTAGACCTCCGGCCAGGATTTGAAACCACCAACGGACACGACTACCCAATTGTTAGAGGTGGATCTCATGTTTGTAAAGTTGGGGGGGGGGCTTGGCCGCGCTTACCTTCCTGATGGTAAAATAAAAAGTTGGGGTTAAAGGCATACTGTATAAATCACGGAGCGACTTTTTGAAAAAAAAAATCAGTTGAAAGATAGTGGCGGTGATGAATAAAGCCAAATTTTAAGAAAAAAGCGAAAAAGAAAGCGCTGGGTCAAATCTATCCGTTGAATGTGAAATCGCTTTTTGGGATTGTCTGACCCTTGTATCTGTGCGTGTGTGTGCGTGTGTGCATGTGTGCGTGTGTGCGTGTGTGCGTGTGTGCGTGTGTGCGTGTGTGCGTGTGTGCGTGTGTGCGTGTGTGCGTGTGTGCGTGTGTGCGTGTGTGCATGTGTGCATGTGTGCGTGTGTGCGTGTGTGCGTGTGTGCGTGTGTGCGTGTGTGCGTGTGTGCGTGTGTGCGTGTGTGCGTGTGTGCGTGTGTGCGTGTGTGCGTGTGTGCGTGTGTGCGTGTGTGCGTGTGTGCGTGTGTGCGTGTGTGGCAGATCGTAATCAATAAACGCAAATTTTTTTATTACGAATGTTCATCAGTAAAAAAATTATGTACTGGATTCAAATCCCATTGATTCCAGCATCTCCTCCAATTCATTATACACCTTCTCCATATCCGGACGGTCTCTATCTCTGTCCGCCCACATTCTAAAAAAAACTTTTAGAACAGTTTTTTTGTTTTTACCTCTGCATCAGGTTTTCTAGTTCAATATGACACAAATCGGTGTCAATCTTCGGTCTCTCTCCAACTCTTACAGCATTGACCAATGCGAAAAATGCGACTCCTCTATATGGTGGTCGTCGGTGAAGCATTTCCCACAGTGAAATGCCAAGACTGTAGATATCACATTTCTCGTTGTAGTTGGAACGAGTTGAATCAGTGGTTGTGATTTCTGGAGCCATGTATGGCACAGTACCAACCCTGGAAAGTGGACTTGAAAAAGTTGTGAAGACAAACTTACTCTGTTGTCATTTCCTTTAGAGATTTGGTACACAAACCAAAATCACTGATTTTCAGAGTTTTTCCTCCGTCACAGAGTAGCATGTTGGCTGGTTTAACGTCGCGATGAATGAGTTCGCGTTTGTGGAGAAAAGCTAGGGCGGAGGCGGCCTGACGGCACCAGTTGAGAGGTGTGGTGCTGGGGTACTCAAACTCGTTGTAGATTGCTGAAAGTTCACCTATTCCGGCCCTTTCTGTGTCACGTAGTCATTCACTCACGCACGCGCTCATTCAATCACACGCGCACGCGCTTATTCACTCACGCACGCACGCGCTCATAAATTCACTCACGCACGCGCTCATTCACTCCCACACGCACGCGCTCATACATTCACTCATTCATTCATTCACACACGCGTTCATTCATTCACACACGTACTCGCTCATTCAATCACACACGCACGCGCTCATTCACTCACACACGCACGCGCTCAGACATTCACTTATTCATTCACTCACACACGCGCTCATTCATTCACACACGTACTCGCTCATTCAATCACACACGCACGCGCTCATTCACTCACACACGCACGCGCTCAGACATTCACTTATTCATTCACTCACACACGCGCTCATTCATTCACACACGTACTCGCTCATTCAATCACACACGCACGCGCTCATTCACTCACACACGCACGCGCTCATACATTCACTCACGCATGCGCTCATTCAATCACGCACGCACGCGCTCATTCACTCACCCACGCACGCGCTCATACATTCACTTATTCATTCACTCACACACGCGCTCATTCATTCACTCACGCACTCGCTCATTCACTCACACACACACACACACACGCTCATTCAATCACACACGCACGCGCTCATACATTCGCTCATTTATTCCCTCACGCACTCGCTCATTCACTCACAAACACACACACGCGCTCATTCACTCACACACGTACTCGCTCATTCAATCACACATGCACGCGCTCATTCAATCACGCATGCACGCACTCATACATTCACGAACGCACATGCTCATTTGTTCACTCATTCATTCACTCACACACGCGCTCATTCACTCACCCACGCACGCGCTCATACATTCACTTATTCATTCACTCACACACGCGCTCATTCATTCACTCACGCACTCGCTCATTCACTCACACACACACACACGCTCATTCAATCACACACGCACGCGCTCATACATTCGCTCATTTATTCACTCACGCACTCGCTCATTCGCTCACAAACACACACACGCGCTCATTCACTCACACACGCACGCGCTCATACATTCGCTCATTTATTCCCTCACGCACTCGCTCATTCACTCACAAACACACACACGCGCTCATTCACTCACACACGTACTCGCTCATTCAATCACACATGCACGCGCTCATTCAATCACGCATGCACGCACTCATACATTCACGAACGCACATGCTCATTTGTTCACTCATTCATTCACTCACACACGCGCTCATTCACTCACTAACTCATTCATTCACTCCTACACCTTTTTCTCACCATCGCGTGCAGAACCACCATCCATAAATTCCATAAGAACGCCAATCGGAATATCCCTTTCAGTTTCCGATTCATACAACGCTCCTCTTGTTTGAACAATGTTTGGGTGTGTTACAGACTGAGAAAATAGAGAAACTTCTTGTTTTAAGGAGACAAACCTTTAGAAGAGAGCTTAACTCTCTTATAGCCGCTTTCTCCCAGTCGCCATATCTCTGATCAAACTTTTTCAGGGCCACGTTCCTAAAAATCCAATATTGTCTGCCGTTAACATGTCCTACTTGTAAAATTTAGTAGAAGCCAAGTCAACAGATCCTTGGGCTCCTCTTTGGAGGTTTTTGATGACTGTAACATCGGTTGGGTAGAATACTTCAAGTCCATCTCCTTCCACTGCGAAGCTAAATTTTCTTACTGGTTTTCGGACCATCGGCGAGGAAGGAATAAGTGTGACGGAGTTCAAAGCAGAGGGTACCAAGGTGGGACTATCGGGTATCAGTGAGCTGAAGGAGCTGAGGCGCCACGGTCGGCAGGTGGCTGAGTTAGACCGAACTGAGGACCTATTCTTTGACTCCGCCTCACTCCTACAGAAACTCTGCCTCACTCCGAAAGAGGCATTTGGAGTGAAGACCTCATCAGGAGTAGGTAAGACTGGCACCTGTTTCTGATGCCTAGGAGATTTCTTTTCTTCTTCTGGGGTTACAACCCGATTTTGAAGGGCAGGCGGCTGGTTTACTGGTGATGTCTTGAGAGCTACAGAGAACTTTCTTGGTTTCATTGGTGTCTGAGGAGCCAGTGCCCCCGGAGACTGTTTTTCCCAAAAGGAAACAAGTCTGTTGGTCGTTGTTGGGATGTCTGGAGCATCGGCGCAATTTTGAAGATCCTGAGGTACTGGAGACGTCCCCGATGTCTCCGTTTCCCTGAAGATGCCAGAAAGCTTCTTGGGTTTCATTGGAGTCGGAGGAGGCGCTGGTGCTTCTGGAGACTCCTTTTCCCAAATGGAGCCACCTGGAGCATCAGTAGACTTTTGGAGAACCAGAGGTTCAGGCGATTTTCCAGAGAAAACAGAGTTGTTTCGAGAGAGGTTAGCGGTTAGAGATTGACGGACTGAATCCTGAGCTTCTGAAAACCTCCTTCCTGCTGTAGGAGTAACCACCGGTGTTGTAAGTACTGGGACACGTGATACTGAAGCCCTCCAACGATTCTTCCAATCTTCGGTTGGGGTAGGTGTCCTATTAGCCTGGCCTTCAGAGCCCTGAGCTTCTGAAGACTCGGTTGGAGTAGTACGGGTTCGAACCAAAGCTTCTAAAGACATCTTTCCTTCAGAAGTGTTAAACCGACGGGTTGGAAGAACTGGATCACGTGGTTCTGAAGCCCTCCATCGAGTTTTTCCATCTTCGGTTGGGGCAACTATCGAATCATCAAGGGTTAGCACATCAGAACCATACGCTTCTGAAGACTCGGTTGAAGTAGAAATGACTTGACCCTGAGCTTCTGAAGACTTCTTTCCTACAGTGGGAGTGACTATCTGTGTTCGAAGTACTAGATCACATAGTACTCCCCGAGTCTTCCCCTCTTCGGCTGGAGTAACTTTCGGCTTACTCAGGATCAGATCTTCCGAAGCTTGCTCTTCTGAGGACTTCTTTCCTGCAGAAGGGTTGACCAGTGGTGTTGAAAGAATTGGAGCAACTTGTGCTGAAGCCCTCCATCGAGCCTTAACCTCCTCGGTTGGGACAATCGGTTTGCGAAGGATTGAGCGGCGTAGTACTGACAAATCTGCCTCGTTCGTGTGAGCAACAGAAGGTTTAGTAATACTGATTGAATCCTGGGCTAGCGACTCCAACTTGGGAGACGTTTTTGTGCTTGTTGAGCTAGATCGGGCTTTCGGGACATCAAAATCGTTAGAAGAAGAAGCCCAAAGAGGCCTAGACTTGGGAACATCTACCAAATCTTGGGTTGATGAAGAAAAACATGGTGGGAGATCATAATGGGCATCCTGATGAGGTAGGCCGTAATGATGATCAGGCGGAAGAACGGGAAGGCTGTAAGTACGAGGGAAATGAGGAGGAGGCGGCGGATGAGAGAGATTTGAAGAGGCAGGAATATGAGTAATATCAGGAGTAGAGTGATAAATGTCAAATTGGATGGTTGCCGAAGCTGTTATCCTGAATAACTATTTTAACAGAAACTTGAGGTAAGAGCTAACCTAAAGTCGGTAGGGTGCGAGATCTCAAGTTTCTCTTTCTTTCGTTTGTTTTTGTTGAAAAGACGGGATAATAACCAGGGCATGCTGAAAATTAATATAAAACTTCTAAAAAAAAATGAGTAAGAGAAAAAGAGTTTACTCCCTCTCTGTCTCTCTGTCTCTCTGTCTCTCTGTCTCTCTGTCTCTCTGTCTCTCTGTCTCTCTGTCTCTCTGTCTCTCTGTCTCTCTGTCTCTCTGTCTCTCTGTCTCTCTGTCTCTCTGTCTCTCTGTCTCTCTGTCTCTCTGTCTCTCTGTCTCTCTGTCTCTCTGTCTCTCTGTCTCTCTGTCTCTCTGTCTCGCTGTCTCGCTGTCTCGCTGTCTCTCTGTCTGTTTGTCTCTCTGTCTCTTTGTCTCTCTGTCTCTCTGTCTCTCTGTCTCGCTGTCTCGCTGTCTCTCTGTCTGTTTGTCTCTCTGTCTCTCTGTCTCTCTATCTCTCTGTCTGTTTGTCTCTCTATCTCTCTGTCTGTTTATCTCTCTGTCTGTTTGTCTCTCTGTCTCTCTGTCTCTCTGTCTCTCTGTCTCTCTGTCTCTCTGTCTCTCTGTCTCTCTGTCTCTCTGTCTCTCTGTCTCTCTGTCTCTCTGTCTCTCTGTCTCGCTGTCTCGCTGTCTCGCTGTCTCTCTGTCTGTTTGTCTCTCTGTCTCTTTGTCTCTCTGTCTCTCTGTCTCTCTGTCTCTCTGTCTCTCTGTCTCTCTGTCTCTCTGTCTCTCTGTCTCTCTGTCTCTCTGTCTCTCTGTCTCTCTGTCTCTCTGTCTCTCTGTCTCTCTCTCTGTCTCTTGTCTCTCTCTGTCTCTCTCTGTGTCTCTCTGTCTCTCTCTGTCTCTCTCTGTCTCTCTCTCTGTGTCTCTCTGTCTCTCTCTGTCTCTCTCTGTCTCTCTCTGTCTCTCTCTGTCTCTCTCTGTCTCTCTCTCTCTCTGTCTCTCTCTCTCTGTCTCCCTCTGTCTCTCTCTGTTTCTCTCTGTTTCTCTTTGTTTTTCATAATGGCAAAAAATGCAACCAAGGGGCAAAAAGAGACAAGTGTATCGTTTATGAGAAGTTCTTTGCGCCTTTCAGATAACGCATGGCAGAATAGGCTTGAAGCCGAATCGATTGATAACGAGAGAGAAGAGGCATGCCACAAGAGAGAAAGAGAGAGAGAAAGAGAGAGAGAGAGAGAGAGAGAGAGAGAGAGAGAGAGCTAAACCAGCTCTCTCTGTCTCTCTCTTTATAAAATCCCTCCTTTCGGTTCTCCGGTTGTTTCCGGCGATTGTTCGCATGGCCCGCATTTGATTAGGTGCTGCCTTCTGCTTTAATGAATGGCACCCGGCTTAGAGGATCACCGCCGTTTACGCCGCGCCCGTTTTCCCTCCCGCACGCCTGACGCGCAACCCGATAGCCACAATACG
>OZ059904.1:27422196-27494696 GCA_964057215.1 Oscheius myriophilus | reverse complement strand
ATAGAAGAATGCCCGATTTTGATGACTACCAGCGTATTATTATTGAAAACGGTGAAGTAGCCTTGAAAATTTTTATTAAAGGGACCGTCAGGGGCCTTTTGCAAGTTTATTTTATTTGATCATTCATAATTTATAATTTCAGGATTCCATAACCTTTTTTTATGCACGTATCCGATAATAAAAAGTATTTTAATGATGCATAAGTGAAAAATTTTGTTCCAACGGCCATGCGCAGAGGCGACGTCGCGGTGTTTACAGAAAAGTGTGCGCAAATCGGCAGGCTGGCACTTTGCCAAAATTTTCTTTGCGAAATTTCAAGGCCGGTTTTAATATTTGCTCTAAAATGTGTATTTTAATCGTTTTTCGATTTTTACACTATTTAAAATAAACACACGCTAAATAACTGCCGTAAAATATATGAAAATGCATGAAAATATAGATGGTAGCCGAGTGGGCTGTGGAAAAAGGGTCTCAGCGGCGTTTCTCGTTCTGTCTGCGTCTCTCAGCGAGAGGTTTGATCCTCGCATCCAAAAGATAGCTGTTTACCAGGAATCTATCGCATGTTTTGAAACCTGTGAAGCATCATTCACCATTAGGGTAAAGGGTAACCACGTGTTACCTATGATTTTGTTGTACCTATGCCACCCCATGTTGGACGTTCGCGGTCTCTTGAGCGGCCTGCGGCCGCAAAAATTAGCGGACTCCGGCTTTTCTGCCTTTCGGTATTCAACGCGTACCCGTATGTGCCAAGGTAAGGCCGGAAAGCGGCCCCCAGCCGGCCGAAGACCGCCGAACACAGAAGGCAACAGGGATCTGCGGGCAACTTCAGAAAAACGGCGTTTGATCTGCTTCTGCATGATTTACACGCTCTCTCTCCTGCCTATCGTAAGCTTTCTGCAATAAGGCCATCTTTTGCAGGATTCCAATGTAGCGATAGCTTTAATAGCTTCCACAAAAATTTGCTTAAATGAGACGTTTAGCCGACGTGCAGTTTTTGAGTCAGTTGTGCCAATGTTATTCTGCCTTATTTGCACGTAATTAAGAGTTCTTTATTGGTGGGCCGGAAATGCGCAGCTCGCCCAAAAATAATAGGGCAGCCCCGGGCACACGTAATTTTTCGTGATGCCTCCTATTTTGCAATCTCTCTCCCTCTCCCTCTCTCTCTCTCTCTCTCTCTCTCTATCTCTATCTCTATCTCTCTCTGTATCTCTCTTTGGTTCTGTATCTCTCACATACTCATTTCAGATATGCAGCCCTCTTTTCTTCTCCTCCTATTTCTCCCAGCAGCTTTCGTCTCATCCGAATCACAATGGACATCCGGTCTTTTTCCAGACCTCAGGTAAGCAAGTTTTTCTCTCTAATCCCTTTATTTTTTGTTTACACGGCAGACACTTGATTTATGGAAAGATCAGAACAAAGCCTGACATTATTTTCTCCCAAAACATCAAAAACGAGCCGAAGAAAAAACTAGGCAGCGCAAAAGAAACTAAAAATCACGGATTATTCATTTTCAACTTGCAACTTCAAAAAACAACTTTAAAAAACCTCTTGGGCTAAAAGGGCGCGCTTAGCCACTAGGCCATACTTGCAGTTTAATGTTTCAATTACGGGGCACCTCAAATACCAGGGTTGCCCCGTATGTGCAGCTAAATTGCATCTTTTCCCCTGTTTTTAGCTAAATACTTCCGGTTTTTTTCACCATTTCCAAAATTTTCATGAATTTTGGACTTTTAAAAGTGTTTTAATTGAAAATAATTGGAACAACTATGCTAAAATTGACATAGCTGCGCGAATGCTCGCATATAAATTACTGTCCCGCTAGTTTAAACCCTTATCTTGTGAATTTATCTTCGAACTCTTGCAAATCTCCCATTCATGAGACAAATTGCTTACTTTTCTCAGAAAGTGGCCGGGTAATGCTGCAAAATGTTAATGGACTGCTCCAAGCGGCGCGCGAAGCCGGATTTCAATAAGAAAAAGGCCTGGGGATCGGTTCCACCAGCCGATATTACATGAAAATGGTATTTATTTTGAATTTAGGCTCGCGAAGAGCGTTTTTTTCTCACAAATATGAATTAGACATTCCTCTGCCCCGACACTTGTGCACGGCGCGAGTCTGAACGCGACACCTGTCTGTCACCAGCCGATTACACTCTGTTTTCCGGCTGTTTTCCCTTAAATTCTTGTTCGAGAATGACTGGAGAAAGATGGATTTTTCAGGGGACCTTCGGTTTCACAATGTGTGGCGATTCTACCGAGGAATAGACAACACACTTACGTATGTGATCCGGATAGGATTTTGAACAATAGTCAAGGTGGGAGGCGAGAGAGAGAGAGAGAGAGAGAGAGAGAGAAAAAAAAGGGAGAAAGAGAGAGAGAGAAAAGGGAGAAACAGAGAGAGAGAGAGAGAGAGAGAGAGAGAGAGAGAGAGAGAAGTGAGTGAGTAAATCAGTGAGTAACTGGGTGGGTAACTAAGCGTGCATTTCGGTGAGTAATTTAGAGGGTTAGTCAGTGAGTGAATGAGTAACTGAGTGAGGCATTGAGTCAGTCCGTGAGTATCTGAGTCAGTGATTCAGTGAGTGAGTGAGTAAGTGAGCGAGTCAGTGAGTACGTCAGAAAGTTCGTGAGAGTCAGTGAGTAACTGGGCGAGTAACAAAGTGAGTCAATCCGTGAGTAACTGAGTAGGTGAGTCAGTGAGGGAGTGAGTACGTGAGAGAAACCGAAATGTCTCACTTGCAGCGGCCTCTCTTAACCGATTACTCCATGACTTAGCCATCGGTACCCCATGTCACTGCCAAAGAAGGTCACAGTGCTCAACAGGAATTGCAGGTATCGGAACTTTGAGACACCAAATTCAAAATTTAACTTTAGGAACAATGTCAGAAGGCTTTCACGGCTTTGTGGTCTCCGTTGCCATTGTGAAGAACCTTCAGATGCAGATGCACTCACCAAGTGAGGCCCAATTGACGGAAAGGGCTGAGGCCTTTTGTAAGGCCCTCGAAGGCCGATGGGCGCTTGGAGATTGTGGCAACTCTGCTATCGTCTTTGTGTGGGAGCATTACAAAAAAGTGAGGCTTCTCTCTCTCTCTCTCTCTCTCTCTCTCTCTCTCTCTAACCCCTCCTTCTTCAGATGGTCATCTGGCCTGCCCGCCTCGCAGAAAAGTACATAACTGCCGATGAACGTCGTCAAATACTGGCCAGTGTAAATGATCTGGTTCAGACAGATAGATGGGCTGAAGCCTTAACTAAGGTTGTTGGTAAGTGCTGTAACGCTATATTTCTTAAGGGTTGTTAAGGTGACCTGAGGAAGGAGCTTAACGGTGAACCCCAAGATAGGGTTGACACTGGGACGTTGGCTCTGGTTGTTGCTGTTGGCGTAGCTGTTGGGTTGACTTTGTTTATTACTTGTTGCGTCTGTGCCTTCCGATGTTGTGGAAACCTCCGAGGGGAGGATAGGCCGAGAGGAGTTCAACGGGCGGTGCAGAGAGTGGATAGCCTCAAGGCTTCTGTGATAAGGAGAGGGTCGCAATTGAGGAGGTGAGAGATATTTTAGTCATCCACGCACACGCACACGCACACGCACACGCACACGCACACGCACACGCACACGCACACGCACACGCACACGCACACGCACACGCACACGCACACGCACACGCACACGCACACGCACACGCACACGCACACGCACACGCACACGCACACGCACACGCACACGCACACGCACACGCACACGCACACGCACACGCACACGCACACGCACACGCACACGCACACGCACACGCACACGCACACGCACACGCACACGCACACGCACACGCACACGCACACGCACACGCACACGCACACGCACACGCACACGCACACGCACACGCACACGCACACGCACACGCACACGCACACGCACACGCACTCTCTCTCTATCTCTCTCTCTCTCTCTCTCTCTCTCTCTCTCTTGCTTTCATAGAAGAACTCGTGTGTAGCTAGATGTACTTAAATTTCCAAAAACACAATCTCCTTGCGTTTCTTCCAGATTCTGAAACCTCCTTGTCCCTAGACGGTGTCGTTCGACACAACGGTCAGAATCGTTCACCCACCCAATCTCAATTTTCAGGTCGTTCAGCCGATCTCCAAAATTTGGAAGTGCCCAGAACCGCTTCTTCGCCGACACCTCCATTGTATGATCGTGTGACCGTGTGAACGTGACTGGACTGCCGTTCCCCTGCAACACATATCAGAATTCACTTCGAGGACACAACGACAGGGTCCGTAGATCAATAAATATTTCTATTTTTCTGGGGTTCCTCGACGACTTTTGAAATTTGTGCCCAAAAAGGGATAGGAGTTTTGTTGAAGCTCTTGTGAATCCAGACGGCGATTGAATTTCACGCTAACACCATGCTTCTCTGTTTGAGGTAGTTGGCAACTGGACAAACAAAGCAGTCTGCACATGGCACACAGTGGATTGACCAAAAATGATGATTGTAATGGGAGATAGAGACAAAGAGAAAGACATAGACAGAAATAGAGAAATAGAGAGATAGAGAGATAAAGAGATAGAGAAAAAGAGAGAGAGAGAAAGAGAGAAAGAGAGAGAGAGAGAGAGAACCATATTGAGAAAAAGTGAGGAACGGATAAAGAAAAAACACAGAATAAGACTTTTGGGAAATTGTCACAGAAAGAGAGACATAGAGAAAGAGAGTATTCCTTCCTTTCTTCCCCCTATTCTCTCTCTCTCTCTCTCTCTCTCTCTCTCTCTCTCTCTCCCCCTTTCTATAAGTAACTCTGTATCTCTGCATCTCTCAATCTGACCCGTTTCCTCCGTTTCATTTTCTCTCTCTCTCTCTTTTATAAAAAGAGAAGCACTGAATAAGAGACGCGAGGCAGAAAAATACAAACAAAACAAAAGAAGCGCGAAGGCTGAATGTGAGAAAGAGGCAAAGAGGCAAAGAGGCAAAGAGGCAAAGAGGCAAAGAGGCAAAGAGGCAAAGAGGCAAAAAGGCAAAGAGGCAAAGAAGCAAAGAGGCAAAAAGGCAAAGAGGCAAAGAGGCAGATAGTGAGAACCGGACACCAAAACAGAGAAGCGAAATCAGTTGAAAGGAATAGACAGAAAATGGAGAAAATGAGAAAGGAAGAGTCATATAGGTTAGGAGGCAAACAGGCGACAAAAGAGGAAAAAACAAGAGAAGGAAACAAACTGGTAAAAATAAGGAAAGAGGCGCAGAGAGAAGCCCAAATATGAATAATTTCCAGAAACAGACAAAATACTCAATATGAGAATAAAAAAAGCAAAAGATACAAGAGAGAGAGATAGAGAGAGATAGAGAGAGAGAGAGAGAGAGAGAGAGAGAGGAAAACGAATAGCTAATGAGATGGGCAGTCTAATCCCCCTCCCAACCATAGATCACCATTCGACCATGAATCACATTCGTCGTTTCCCCGGCTCCCGCTCATTCCACGTGTGCGCGCCTCATTTGTATGTTGTTTGTTCCCGTTCTCTCACCCTCCTTTCCCTCAGAAACGCTCTGTTTTTGCCAATTTCCCTTCTGCGAAAGAATCAAAGAACAGCTCTCATTTAACACCTCCTTCCCTCCGCCTCTTTTCCCATACATCGCCTCTTTGTACCGCCCGTTTCCATTTCACTTGGGTTTTTGTAGTTTATAGCTTGAATCTGAAGATTGAAATTTCATAAAATCTTCAAAATTCCATTCCTTTTCTCATTTTCTTCCGCGCCGACCCGTTTCGTTTCGTGAAAGTGCAGAGCGGCGTCGCCCGGCTGGCAGCAGTCTCGTCGTTGCAACTATCGATCGCCTCGATAAACAGCTGGCTACGTGCCAGCCGGATTCCCGAAAATCGCTTCTTATCAAGAATTCCGATAGGAATACCGATTTTCTACTTTCCTCTTTTTTTTTCTTTTTTATGTATTTGTATCTCTCTCTCTCTCTCTCTCTCTCTCTCTAATTGTCTCTCTTTTATGTATTTCTCTCTTTCTCACGCTTCTCTTTCAATCTCTTTTTCTGTTTTTCTCTCTTTATCTCTTTCTATGCCTCCCATTCTATCTCTCTTTTTATATTACTCTCTTTCTCACACTTTTTCTAATTTTCCTAACTCTCCTCCGGTTTCCAGTTTTTATATTTCGCCTCTTTACCTCGCTCTCACTTGTTGCCTCTTTCTTTCTCGTCTTCAACTTTTTAAACATCTCTTTGTCTCTTTTCACGCCTCTTTGCCTCTTTCTCCGTCTCTTTGCTGTTTTATTTCGCCTCTTTTCTTGCTTCTTTCTCTTTTCCAATTTTCCTCTCGTGGCCTCATTTTTGTCTTTTTTCTTTTGCCTCAGTTACTCTTTATTCGTCTCTTTTTCATTTTTGTCTCATTCTGAGACCCTTTCCGTTTTTTGCCTCTTTCTCTCTCTTTCTGCCTGTTTGTTTTCTCTCTCTTTTTGTTTTGTCTCTTTCATCGTCTCTTTGACTCTTTGCCTCTTTTACTCCCCTTGTCGGTTGCCCTCTCGCACTCTCCCTCCCGTCTTCCGAATTCTGGTTTTTACACCTCTTGCCTCTTTTCCACGCCTCCTTACAGCTTTAATTATCTCATTTCTCTCTTTTGTCTCTTCTCTTTGTCTCATTCTCTGTCTCCGTGTCTCTTTCCGTTCTTTCCATCGCTCTCACACTCTCCCTCCTCTCTTCCAGTTTCCTGTTCTCGCATTGTATCTCTTTGCCTCTTTCATTCTCTCATCTCCCTTTTGCCTCTTTCTCTCTCCTTTCGTAGAAATTTGTCTATTTTTCGAAAAAGTGCATTTTCGTTCGTATTCTCCCACATTTCTGTCCCCGTTCTCGCATTTCAATCAAAGCCCACGCCTTTTCAGAATGTATGATCGCATGACAAGTAATGGAAATGGCAACAAAGCGAACATGCGAATTTGTATGTTGGAGAACCTTCTGAAGGCAACGGAAGCGGCGGGAACTTCGGCCAGGGTTCGTTATTGATTGACACGGCAATGAGGCGCGACGCGGCTGCGACGCGGCTGAAAAGCGACGCAGACATTCCAAAACATCAAATTCCATTCACCCGTAATTGCCAATTCACGTAGTCACAATACCTGCACCAAAAACAAAAATTGTTCCTCGAATCCAGACAAAAACAAAGAGTGCAAACAGCAAAAACAGGAAATCAGGCGGTGAAGCGGAGGAAAAAGAACGGATATTCTGGGGAAGAGGTGGGGATTATGGGGGAACAAGTGATTTTTGATGTCTTAAGTGTATAATTAAATTGGGAATCAGGTCAGAGATCGCGTAAAAGTCGAGGTCTGACGCGAAACGGCTTAACGACGCGGCTAATCGATAATCAATCAGGCGGATAATCGATAATCTAAGCGACGCAGCCAATCGATAATCTATGCTGTACAGATGCGCTGCTAATCGATAATCTGCGAGATGCGGGTAATCGATAATGTAAGCAAAGTGGCTATTCGATTATTTAAGCGACGCGGCTAACCCGAAAATCTAAATGATGCGGCTAATCAATAATCTAAGCGAGACTGCTAATGGATAATCTAAGCGACGAAGTTAGTCGATAAACTAAGCCAGACGGCTAATCGATAAACTAAGCGACTCGGCTAATCGATAATATAAACGATGCGGCTAATCGATAATCTTAGCCAGGCTGCTAATCGATAATCTACGCGACGCGGCAAATCGATAAACTAAGCGACTCGGCTAATCGATAATCTACGCGACACGGTTAATCCAATCGAAAATCCAAGCGACGCACAAATCGATAATCTTAGCGACGCTGCTAATCGATAATCCTAGCGACGCCGCAATCGATAATATAAGTGATGCGGCTAATCAATACAATTTGCGACGCGGCTAATCGATACTCAAAACGGCCAGATAGTCGAATCATATAATCCAGGCTGCCAATCGATAATCTTAATTTTCAGGTAAACTCTTTAAAGCAAGTCATTCGGAGAAATAAAATGGATATGGCTCCAGATGCAAGTTCGTCTCTCGACCTAATGAGAGAGGTTTTTCTCTTTAAATTCAAACTTAAGCCTTGATTTTCAGATTTTCCAAAATGAAATTACGCGGGAAATTCAGCAGATTCTCGATCGTCACATTAGAACAACGTTTTCTCCTGCTATAGAGAACCTGAGGAGAAATGGCCATGTGAGTTTGAAATTTCAAATCTGGCTCGAAATCTTGATGTTCAGTGGGATTCCAATTGAAAAACGAAATTCAAATCAGGAGTTTCAGGAAGTCGACGACCAGGTCATCAACACCCTCTTCATTAATATTCTAGAAGCGGCGAAGGCTCCATATTTACCGGAGAAGGAGAACGAGCCACAGGAGGTGAAGCCTATTGTGGAAATTAGGGTGAGTGGGGTGATTTGTGATCACAGGTCACCACGCGATAACCCCCGCTACCACTGACGGCCACAGTGGGCCACAATTGGGTTGCTAACCGTAGTGATTTGAAGCCACAGCTTATTTGCAACAGGCCAAAATATGCGCGAAACTTGAGGACTTTAAGGCGTTTTTGTGCTCTTTGGCTACCACGCGATAACCCCCGCGGCCTTCGTGCGCAATATTGGGGGCTCTGTGGTTGATCAAAGGCCACAGCTGAAACTAAATTGTCCATAGCTGGGGTAGTGCAGTGGTTTTAAAATCACAGCCACAAGAAACAGACCACAGCCCAATGGATGGTCGATCTGAGGCCACCACGCAATAACCCCTACAGCCACAGCCGGCCACAGTGGGCCATAATTGGGGTAGCTAGCCAATCTAAAGCCACAGCTCAGGTGCCACAGGCCAACTCAAGCGAAATTGGGCAATTACATGATGAATCGGAGCTCATATGCCACCACGCGATAATCCCCGCCGTCGCCAACGAGGCTATCGCCGATCTCAGTAGGCCACAGCGCACCACAACTGTCGTCTAGATAATTACTGAAGCTTTTTTTTTTACAGGAACCACCGCCTTCCGTGGAACGCCCGGTGAAAAGAGAAGACGAGCGGCTTCAGATGGATTTAAGCCCATTGAGTCAGAACGACGTTACACGATGGAATCCTGAACGCTTTGGTCTTACAACGCTTTTCCTGCCAGCCTCCAAAGTAGGTGTAAATAAGAGAAAAGGGGCCGGGGATCGATCCCGGGACCTCTCGCACCCTAAGCGAGAATCATACCACTAGACCACTTCAGATTGCTCAATCATGTGGTCAGTCAGTTCCCTCTTTCTTCAACGCCAATCCTCGCCTTTTCCGGGTTCGTTAGCTCATTTTCATGCAGTCTATCTTTTTAGTATGCCTGTGACGATGCTGATCGTCGATTATTAGTGGAGGACAGTCGTGTTTCTGAAAATGATACCTCAAGAGTCTACCTCGTATGTTTGGATGACGTCCGGGATATAGCTGCCAAGTAGGTTTTCATTTCATCGCGCTGAGCGACTGTTTAGGCAGTGATACTATAGTGCAATGGTAACGCGTTCACTTCTGACGCTAGCCATCCCGGGTTCGATTCCTCTCATCGGAATTTCTTTTGCTTTTCCCTATACTTTTGCAATTGTCGCGTACCTATGGTCCCGCAACCTCATCTAACCGAATTTCTGCGCCTCGATTGGGCCAAATGCCTTCCGGCGCTCGGAAAACAGGGCGATAATGGCCGGCAGAGAACTACACACCCATGTCCTCCTAGACACAATCACAAAACAGCTTAGTTTTTTTTTCAGACAGGAACTGGAACAGTCGGCCTTCTGTCTGAAAGAAGCGCTGGTGCTGAAAATTCGAAGATACGCCCAGCCGTTTTTCGAGAGATTGCTCCACAGACACAAACAACAACAGATGCAGCAGTGGCCATATGCGGAGAGCTGAGATTCAAATGAAGAAGAGAATAATAAAGATTAAACCATGTTTTTATTCAAACTGAGGTTCAAGAGGATACAGAGGGTAATGCGACGCCTTTTCTAAAAACTTTGGACCAATGGCATATTTGAAACCGGGGTTACGGTAGGTACCCCTCGTGCACTTTGAAAATTTGAAATAAGCGATATGGTAGCAATAAAAAAAATTTCAAAAAACTTTTTCTAAAAAAAATTTTATCATGATTGGGCCAAAAAGCTCAAAATTTAACGGATTTTCGTGTTTTTGGTGCTTTTTTCAAAAAAAAACTTTCAATTATCGGAAAATTGGGCTGTTAGTTTGAGATTCTACACACAATTTGGCACAGCGTTTGCTTCTGGCACCATTGAGCTCCGCGTTGATCATCATTCTTAAAAAGCGTTTGAAAAAGGATGAGAACGAAACTTGTTCCCGTTTCAGAGCAGATTTTGCTTCAAAACTGTTGGATGTAACCAGACACTGTTTACAATTGCTAATGAAGCTCGTGGCATGTAGGCAAATCGAAATACCGAAGGGCGGATTCGAACTCGGCTCGCGAGATTAACAAGCGAGAACGTTACCAGTTGGCCGCCAGGGCGCCGCGCATCAACGCCGAACCAGTCTCGCGGGGAAGTGGTAGTGTTCTCGCTTGTTAATCTCGCGACCCGAGTTCGAATCCGCCTCTCGGTATTTCAATTTTTTCTACATCGCCTTTACTACCGTACACCGACAGACCTGCGCATCCCTGGCACATTGTCAATAACATGAAAATTCCTGCCGTACACCCAAATATAACAACGAACGTCCACAGCTAACCGCACAAGAGTAAAAGTGATACACGAACAATACGATGCTGAAAGAAATTTTTTTCGTTACATTTAGAGAGTAGCTTTGTGAGACCGTACCGCGACGTTGGCATCCTGCCTTGCTCTTTGAATTGGATTTCAAAATTGTTGGGGCTGCGTTGAACCGTCGAAGAAAACAGGATGGAATTGGGATTTCCCATTGTTCAGAGTAGGGGGGGGGGTCGATTATATCTATCCCCATTGGAAAAGGATTCACGTTGGATTGGACCTTCATTCAGAGGTTGGGGTTCTTCTATTCAGCTTTTCTATGCGCCTTAAAGGTGTGCGTGTGCGTGTGCGTGTGCGTGTGCGTTTTTCACTTGGGGACATGTTGTGCGTACATGCGTGTGTGTTTCTGCGCAACTTGGGAACAATTGTGATGTTGACTTTTACAATTTCTATTTTTTTCATTTAAAACGATACGGAAACACGTACCGTAACCACTTTTAGAAGTTCGCAGCCTTGCATCGCGCTTCAACCGTATTCCCACCCCCAATTTCTACCGTATCCCTTTTGCGCGCTTGCCCGGATTCCCAGGGCTGTGAATGTTGGAAACACGGCTGCCGGTTGCAATGCCAGAGCGGTATCGCCCAAAAGACGTAATATCTTCCGGTAATTTGGCACTGAGCGGGCCATTCGACAGCCACGCACCCGGGTATGCTCCAGACAGGTACGTCTTCCACCTAAACAAGGAATTCCCATAATACCAAGAAGAAAGTCATTTGAATTCAAAAACGTCTTTAACAAACAGATGCCAATTTAAGCCACAGATGTTAACTGTTTAAATCTCAAAAGATCTGAAGCAGTATTGTAAAACGACGTTAGATTTGGAAAGTTCTGCTTGCAATCGATGTACACCCGAATAATTTCACAATACACAAGCGCCTACTACATAATTCGAAGGTTGTTTACGTCTAGGAATACAGAGAAACGGAGATCATACACATAGGTGTTACGAGGCAGAGAGCGCATGAAATGACAGAAAAACCCAATGAAATCGCTATTATTGACAAAAACCATGAATTTCTGATCCCAGCGGTTGTTCATTCCGAAAAACGGGAAAAGTTCAGTTAAGCCCCCCACTCTAGTATGGCCCCCACGCTCGGTTTGACCCATAGTTCTCATATGACGGGCCAAAACGGGCCGGGCTGGGTCGACAAAAGTGTCGGCCCGGCCCGGCCCGTTTTGGCCAGGTTTGTAAACCTGTCAAATTAAACATACTTTAAAGCGTTATTTTAGCTTACGTAAATTTTTTTTAAACCCCGAAAACACTTTCATTACACTTCTATTACACATTTAAACTAATTTTAAGTTAGCAAAAATAAAGTGTCCCGTCCGAACCTTGGTCGTGTGGGTGACAGTTTGACTGGGTGGTCCGAGTGAACGGGCCGAAGCGGGCCGGGCCGGGCAGGGCCGAGTATTTTTACAAGTCGGCCCGGCCCATGAGAACTATGGTTTGCCCCCCCCCCCCCCAATCAATGCGAATTTGTGAACTCTCATAGTTGGGGTGCTTAACTTAATTCAGTTTAACCCCCCCCCCGCAATTGAGATGGGGTGCTTAACTAGTCTACCCGGAACTTCTTCAGATACCCCCCCCCCGTATAATTCAGTTATGCCCCCATACGAACAATTTAGGTAAATAACAATTTCACTGCGAAAGGTAGGAAGAAAAACCTAAGCAGACTTAATATCGCTCAATTCCTTAGTCATTAAGCCAAATTCTAAAAAAAATATTTCAAGCGTTTGACATTGGATACTCAGTTATGGAGGGCTTAAATGAATTAGATGGGAGATGGGGTGTTTATCTGAATTACCTTATCGGCACCTGAAGTGGGGTGCTCAACTGAATTACCTTGGGGGGGGGGGGGGGTTGACGCGAGCGCCTATTTTTTGGGGGGCGCAACTGAACTGGTAGAAGGAGGTTTAACTGCCCCCCCCCCCCCAAAAAAAAAACATTAGCTATGCTCATTAATGAGAATTCTTAAAAATGCGCAGCCAACTTGGCCAAAATCTAGAATTTTCCGGAGACACGTACAGCCAACTTCCCGAAATATGCTGCGCACTATTTTGATGAAATAATCAGTAATTCGAATATCACCATCAGAATATTCCCACTTATTTCCGAAAGCCGCCCTAGAAGTGTTGGTATTAGTTCTCAAAATCAAAGCTAGGTGTTTTTAAATAAACACGTTAAGAAAACTAAACTGTACAGTATTTTTCCCACGCCGGTAGATCATAAAATGGTGGTTATGGGGTCGTTGAGAGAGCGAGATGGAAAATCTGACAGAGACGCCTGGTATTTGCAATCCAGTGTCTGCGCTCTCTCCGCGAGAGATTCGTCCCGTCCTCCCAGACGCCTTCAACCCCGCCCGGCCGTGGGGTTATATAAACATCGACTGAAAAATGTCTGCCGTGAGGTCCGGGGTGGCTGGGTTATCATAACCTGTTGCGTTTCGCTTGCGGAGCGTGATCCCGATCTTCGGATTGGACCCCCCCAGTCTTCGGACTGGGAAACCCTCGACTTCGGTCGGGAAACTCGGCCTTCGGGCCAAAACCGTCGGTCTTCGGACCGGCAAACCCTTCCCAGTCACAACCACTCGACCCACAATTTTTTTTCATTTTGAAAGTATTTTTAACGATGAGAAGTGAAATCAACTCGAAAGCCACCCACCAAAAGCTATTGTCAGCAAATGAACTGCTAGGTCGTCTTCTTCTCCAGAATCCATCGAGACTATTCAGTCTGCCCAAACAGGTCGGTCAACTCCAATCGCGGGAAAACGGAGGTCTCGCCACGAATGTCCCTGAAGTTACGGTAACTCTGATTATCGATTGATAATTCTCACGTAGACACGAGTTCACTTGTCGAGACTTCTACTGCCAGCTTTGCGGATGATTGTGTCACCGAAAACTCGCATGAGCCGGCGATCCATTGGGTCCTCAAACGAAGTCTTTAATTTCGCCATGGTTTCATAATTACAGTAATCATATGCAAGTGATTTACAGTTTTATTTTGAAAGTCTACAACCGCGCGGAGGCGCCAAACGGACGCCTGGTATTTGCAATCTAATGTCTGCGCTCTCTCCGCGAGAGATTCATCCCGCTCGCCCAGAAACTTTCAACGCCACCCGGCAGTGCGGTTATATAAGCGGTGCCTGTTCAACTGTTTTCGTGAGGTCCGGCGTGGCTGGGTTATCAAATAACCGATTGCTTTTCGCTTGCGAATCGTGATCCTCCCTCAGTCTTCGGACTGGGAAACCCTCGGCTTCGGTCGGAAAACTCGGCTTTCGAGCCAAAACCGTCGGTCTTCGGACTGGCAAACCCTTCCCAGTCACAACCACTTGACTCACAATTTTTTTTCATTTCGAAAGTATTTTTAACGATGAGAAATCAACTCGCTAAACGGAACCTTCTTATCTTGCAGTTTTGCACACGGCTGGCATATTTCAAGGCATACAAAACCTATTTGAGACGCGATTTCAGCAAGAGTGGTGATGTCCCATTTCCAGTCACAGGAAAATGCTGAAAAATACCACGGCGCGTAACAATAGCAGGCCACAGGAACATAATAAAAAGCCACATCACACTGAAGTGCCTTGAAAGGCCACAACGGGTGGAAATTCTATAGAGTCGCAGTGCATAGCACAAATTTTCGTTTAAGGGTATGGGTTTGAAAGGGTTGGCCGCACTTTTCCTCGCCTTTGGATAACAAAAGGAACGAATCGCTAATGGAAAACAATCCATAAATGTAGAAGAACTAGAAGACGAGATATCACATACTATGACAATGAGAGGTTTTCGAAGAAAAGGCCGAAAAACTCAAGAAGATGATCCCCTACCTTGGATTTTGTGGGGTTGCCTCCCTGATGGGGGAATTTGAAGTCGTCTTTTTAAAGGGACAGTCAGGCGGGTTTTGCAACATTGGCTCAAATGAGAGAGAAAAATTTGCTGATCATCAAAATATATATGACTATGGGTCGAAAATTTACCGTTTTCGAGAGAAAACGCTTCAAAGTCGTCAAAAACGGGTCTCCGTCTACAGATTTGTAGACGGGGAATACGCCCTGCGTGTCCGGCGTTTACAAGGCATGCTAATCAGCCCAATTTCATTCTAATTAGCTGAGAGAACGTTGGAAACAAGGAAGGTGCGAGACAATTTAACATAGTTAATTCGCATAATTTCCGACCGTAGACGATCGAAAATGAAATGAAAAGCCTCCTTACTGCCCCTTTAAGTCTACACTCAAATATTGCAGTTTTCGTCTAGTTGGAACATTTACTAGGGGCCGAAGCCCCTCGCTAAACCTATTCAATTTGGCTGCGTACACTGCCTGAGTATCCTATATTGCACGCTTTACTCTACGTACAACATCAAAACATTGTCACGCTGTGCCCAAGTAGTTTTGGCACGAACTATACTAAAGTGGAAGAATCCCAGACAATGTGAGATCAAGAATCGGCTGTGTTGTGTAGACAAGAACCAACCGTTCAAATTCAAATTTGCGGCACTCCTTGTTATGACAAGAAGAGAAATTGTATAGAAACTGCCCCTTGAAAACAATACGATCATTGTAATTGAAAGCCAATATTTAACAAAGTGTGAGATCTAAAATGAGGTTGTGGCGAAAGGGACTTAACTGCGAAGATTTAGGAGGAAGACCGCATGCAAACCGAGAATGAGTGGAAATGTCGGCGAGTTTAAGACGTGATGTCTGAGAGATGCAAAATACATTTGGACATAAGAATTCAAACTGGTCCCAGCAGACCTAAATTCAATGTGGGAACTATCTAAGACCCAATAAAAACGAAAACCGTAAAGAAAATCGATTATCGATTTTAGGATCGGAGTACTGTAATTGACCCCCGGGGTACTGTAACATCCCCAAAATTGAGAAAAATCAACTTTTCAGGTATGGAATCGCTTGCTAATTTTATGCTGAGAAACATTGTATATAATGGCAAAGTTGATTTCCTGGGTCGGAAAAAAGTTAAACGTGCAAATGTGATGAAAAAATCACAAAAAAAATATTTTCTCAAAAATATGGAAAAACGTCCTCGCCATTTTTTGATATGTTGTTAAGCAAGTTATTCTGGTTCGTATTCATGTTTAATATTAAAATGTTTTAAGACCACGAAGGTGCCGAGCCTAATTGAACACCCCGCAAACCACGTTTTGGCACCCAAAAAGCAAGCGACTGACCCGATTGGGCCTGAAACGGCGAGGTGCGGACCGCCTAAAAATTCGAAAAATGACCAAAAATCACTGTTTTACAAGGAAATCGGCTGTATTCAGCTCAAAAACATTTATGTTTAAAGTTTGTTATAAAAATGAGTAAAGTAGAAAGACTAGCATGTTGTTTGTTATATAAAAAAAGGTTTTTTTGTGGTAAATACAGGAAATAAAGACATTTTTATACTATTTCTGCGGAAATTTTTATTCGTATCACATTCTTGATTACCAGTTGGTCTAAATTCCGTCCAAAATATTTTTTTGGAGCTGAATTTCCTTGTAAAACAGTGATTTTTCGACATTTTCCGAAATTTTAGGCGATACGCACCCCGCCGTTTCAGGCCCAATCGGGTCAGCCGCTTGCTTTTTGGGTGCCAAAACGTGGTTTGCGGGGTGTTCAATTAGGCGTGGCACCTTCGTGGTCTTAAAAAGTTTTAATATTAAAAATGATTACGAACCAGAAAAACGTGCTTAACAACATATCAAAAAATGGCGAGGACGTTTTTCCATATTTTTGAGAAAATATTTTTTTGTGATTTTTTTATCACATTTTCACGTTTAACTTTTTTTCCGACCCAGGAATTCAACTTTTTTGTTAATTATAATGTTTCTCAGCGTAAAATTAGCAAGCGATTCCATACCTGAAAAGCTAATTTTTCTCATTTTTGGGGATGTTACAGTACCCCTGGGGTCAAATACAGTACTCTGACAAAAAAAATCGATGATCGATTTTCACTATCATATTTCGTATTAGTGGCTCCTAGATAGCTTCTACACAAAATTTGGGCCTGCTGGGACCAGTTTGAATTCTTATGTCCAATACAAAATTGGGCATTAACGATTATCTCAGACATCGCGTCTTAAAACCTATCCCGTAATGCCAACGTGTAATTAGCAAATTTAGCGCGAGGGTCGCTTTTTGGAGCAGATTGGGCCATCCCCATAAACACCATGTTGTATGTGGTGTCTATCAGCGTGGGTCCACGCGCGTTCATTTCTCCAGAGGGAGAGGGGGAGGTCGGCCGTAGGCCGTGTTAAACGTTATTCAGATCTTTTGCACGGCCGTAGATAGAGGAATGAGTGTGGTTGCAGGCCGCCTAACTGAGCGGCCGAAGGCCGCGGTTAGGTACCGCCGCAGGCCGCTTAACTGAACGGCCGAAGGCCGCCTGTTGTTACGGCCGTAGGTCGCTTAAATGAACGGCCGAAAACTGGGTCTAGGTACGGCCGCAGGCCATGCGCGCCGTAAGCGCCCTTACTCTCCTAGTTTCCATAATAAAGCAGGACAAGTTGATACTTTAGGACAGGGAGATAATGAAAGAGTGTGTGAGAGAGAGACCGAGGGAGTAAAATACAAAGAGGCAGATACATTGTGAAAAAGTACTAGTCTTCAGTCTTACATACCCAAAGTCAGAGAAACAAAAACAGACGACAAAAGCGAGGAAAACTCCAGGTGGAGAGGCGAACTGCGTCTTTTTGAGAATGAGAAAGAGAAATAGAGAGAGAGAGAGAGGGACTGATAAAATGCCTCACGGAGACTTTTGCGACGACAGATGGCTGTCTCAAAAGCACTTGGTATCAAAAGCGGTGAACTGCAGAAAAATCGCTATTTGTCTGCGTCTCCCCGATTTGCACGCTCTCTCTGTCTGAGAATCCTACGACCGCTGCAGTTAGGTCGCTTTTCGCTGAACCCCAATTTTATGTCACCTACAATCAGAAAATGACCCATCAGTATATTTTTCAGTTCTCACAGATGAGGATGGCGATGCGTCTCACTCGAACGGCCATGTCAAAGAGCAGACGGTCGTCATCAAATCAGAAGAGAGGGAGACTTGGTCGACAAAGGTACATCTCTCTCTCTCTCTCTCTCTCTCTCTCTCTCTCTTTTTCGCCTCTCACCCCCTCTTTTTAGGTCGACTTCATGCTCTCCGTCATCGGTTTCGCAGTGGATTTGGGAAATATTTGGCGTTTTCCCTACCTTTGCTTCAAAAACGGCGGCGGGGCCTTCCTCATACCGTATACTTTTATGGTCCTCTTCGCCGGAATCCCCCTCTTTTACATGGAATTGTCATTGGGGCAGTATTACCGCAAGGGAGCCATCACTACCTGGGGACGGGTCTGCCCTCTATTTAAAGGTCTGTTTCTGGGGGTCTCGAAGAGAAAAATCGGGGGATTTTTTTTTAAGGCATTGGCTACTGTGTGATAATGATCGCTTTCTATACTGATTTCTTCTACAATGTGGTGTTGGCTTGGGGGCTGCACTACCTATACTCGTCATTCTCACTGAAGCTGCCTTGGGCTTCTTGTAACAACTCATACAACAGTGAAGCTTGCTATGAACCACAGTGAGTTAATCTCTGTCTCTCTCTCTCTCATTAAGCCTCGGTCTCACTTATAATGCCTCTGCCTCTTTCATTCTATCTCTGCCTCTCTCAGTCTGACTCTGTCTCTCTCCTTTTGTCTCTGTCTTACACTGTGTTTTTCCCACTTACTCTGCGTCTTTTGAATTCAGACTCTGTCTCTCATTCTTACTCTCTGTCTCTCACACTCATTCTACGTCTCTTAAATCCACTCTTTTTCTCCACACGCACTCTTTGTCTCTCAAACTCTCTCTCGCACTTTTACTCTCTGTCTTTCACACTCAATTCCGGTCTCTCATACTCACTCAGCATCTCTCCTACTTACAATTTGTCTCTCAGACTCCCTTTATGTCTTTCACACTCACATTCAGTCGTTATCTCTAACACTGAGTCTCTGTTTATCACTCTCACTCTGTATCTCTCACTCTCTTGCACTCACTCTCTGGCCGTCTCCGTCTCTCCCACTCACTTTACTCACAATCACTCTATGTCTCGTCCAGTCAGTCTCTGCCTCTCACACTCACTCTGTATCTCTTACACTCACTATTTGTCCCTTATGCTTACTCTCTGTATCTCACCCTCCGTCTGTGTCTTGCACACTCACTCTTTGTTTTTTACTCTCCGTGTATGTCTCTCACACTCACATTTAGCCTCTGTCTCTCACACTCACTCTGTCTCTCACTTTCAGTGTCTGTATCTCACACTCACTATATGTCTCTCTCTCTCTCTCTCTCTCTCTCTCTCTCTCTCTCTCTTTTACCCTCACTCTTTGCCTCTCAAACTCACTCTTTTTTACACTCTCAATCCTATATCTCTACGCTCTCTCTTTCTCTCAAAATCCCCCATTTTCAGCTGGAGCGAGGACGGCTCGGACACGTGCCGAACACCTTCTCCCGGCGGAGACTCTCACAGAATATCGGCAGCCGAGGAGTACTTCTAGTGGGTGATGCATGTTTCCGAGGGACGTAATGACGGCCCGCCAGACGGAGAACATATCTGTCAAACGGGGGAACAGCAGAGGTCTTTCTGACCTTAGAGAAACAATTTCTGGAAGGAAAGGGCAAAAGCCTTCCGGGGACACCCATTGTTACTAGTATAGCTCAGAGAGAGAGAGAGAGAGAGAGAGAGAGAGAGAGAAAGAGAGAGAGAGAGAAAGAAATGCCTCTTTTTTCAGCAAAGGCTTCCTGGGCCTTCATGCCGCAGGCGATCCGACCTCCCACGTCGCACGAGGCCTCGACGACCTAGGAGAGATCAATTGGAACATTGCCGTAAGAATCTCTCTCTCTCTCTCTCTCTCTCTCTCTCTCTCTCTCTCTCTCTCTCTCTCTCTGAATCTCTCTCTCTGAATCTCTCTCACTCTCTGAATCTCTGAATCTCTCTCTCTGAATCTCTATAAATCTCTCTCTCTCTCTCTCTCTCTCTCTCTATCTCTCTCTCTCTGAATCTCTCTCTGTATCTCTCTGAATCTCTTTCTCTCTCTCTCTGAATCTCTGAATCTCTCTCTCTCTCTCTGAATCTCTCTCACTCTCTGAATCTCTGAATCTCTCTCTCTGAATCTCTATAAATCTCTCTCTCTCTCTCTCTCTCTCTCTCTCTCTCTCTATCTCTCTCTCTCTGAATCTCTCTCTGTATCTCTCTGAATCTCTTTCTCTCTCTCTCTGAATCTCTGAATCTCTCTCTGAATCTCTCTGAATCTCACTCTCTCTCTCTGAATCTCTCTGAATCTCACTCTCTCTCTCTGAATC
Organism: Oscheius myriophilus; assembly: GCA_964057215.1. NCBI lineage: Eukaryota > Metazoa > Nematoda > Chromadorea > Rhabditida > Rhabditidae > Oscheius > Oscheius myriophilus. Next base: position 27,474,653 of record OZ059904.1, on the reverse strand, counting down.
TCTCTGAATCTCACTCTCTCTCTCTCTCTCTCTGAATCTCTCTCACTCTCTGAATCTCTGAATCTCTCTCTCTGAATCTCTATAAATCTTTCTCTCTCTCTCTCTCTCTCTCTCTCTCTCTCTCTATCTCTCTCTCTCTCTCTGAATCTCTCTCTCTCTGTATCTCTCTGAATCTCTTTCTCTCTCTCTCTCTCTCTGAATCTCTGAATCTCTCTCTGAATCTCTCTGAATCTCACTCTCTCTCTCTGAATCTCTCTGAATCTCACTCTCTCTCTCTCTCTCTGAATCTCTGAATCTCTCTCTGAATCTCTATGAATCTCTCTCTCACTCTCTATCTCTCTCTCTCTGAATCTCTCTCTCTGTATCTCTCTGAATCTCTTTCTCTCTCTCTCTCTCTGAATCTCTGAATCTCTCTCTAAATCTCTCTGAATCTCTCTCTGAATCTCTGAATCTCTCTCTGAATCTCTCTGAATCTCTCTCTCTCTCTCTCTCTCTCTCTCTCTCTCTCTCTCTCTCTCTGAATCTCTGAATCTCTCTCTGAATCTCTCTGAATCTCTCTCTCTCTCTCTCTCTCTCTCTCTCTCTCTCTCTCTCTCTCTCTGAATCTCTGAATCTCTGAATCTCTCTCTGAATCTCTCTGAATCTCACTCTCTCTCTCTGAATCTCTGAATCTCTCTCTGAATCTCTCTGAATCTCTCTCTCTCTCTCTCTCTCTCTCTCTCTCTGAATCTCTGAATCTCTCTCTGAATCTCTCTGAATCTCACTCTCTCTCTCTCTCTCTGAATCTCTGAATCTCTCTCTGAATCTCTCTGAATCTCTCTCTCTCTCTCTCTCTCTGCATCTCAGAATCTCTCTTAATTATCGATTCAGGCCTGCCTCGCAATCGTCTATCTTATTTGCTACTTCTCCCTCTGGAAGGGAATCGGAATGAGTGGAAAGGTGGCTCTAAGAAACACCGGAAAAATCGATAATTGATTTTTCAGGTCGTCTGGTTCACTGCCCTCTTTCCATACTTTGTTCTCTTTATTCTCTTAATTAGAGGAGTCACATTGCCTGGATCCGAGATGGGAATTGAGTATTATCTGAGGCCGAATCTGGAAAAATTGAAGGTAAGTAAAGTTCCGATGTGTTGAACCTTTCAAGCAATCATGTATCGATTAAACTAAGCAGTTGTAGTATTTTTTTTTAAAATAACTGTTCAGTATCGATTGGCTTTTGAAACATTGCAAAGTTTCTATCAAACTCAACTGCACAGAAATCGATTTTGTGAAAACCAGTCAATACCAAAACTCATTTTACGGGTCTCTCGGACAAATACTGTTGCGCTGACTGAAATGGGTAAATCAATAATTATCGATTTGGTCCCGTCACGGGTATTCCTTTCAACGTTTCAAACACTTTCGATTTATTCGAACCCTATATATCGTTTTTTTCTAAAATACTGCTCAATATCGATTGGCTATTGAAACATTGCAAAGTTTCCATCAAATCGATATTTTGAACTCTCGCATTTTTAACATTTCACTCAAAAACAAAAGCTAAATAAAAACTACAATTATCGTCTATCGATTGGATTTCGCAGCAGAGGGGAAATAATTGAACGGAGTAAAGTTTTACCAAAATGCCAAATCGCTCAAACTCTTTTAAAAACATATTTTGCTGCAAATTATGTGTGTACACTTTTATAAAACATACGAAAATGTTCAACTTTAAGTGCTTGCATATGCAAAAACTGTCAAAAAACTACGTTTTTTGACAATAAAACAATTGTAAATTTGGCAATAAACAATTGTAAATTTGGAAAAACACCATTTTTAAGCTTTTAGACATTTATCGATTTTCGATCCAGGGTTACGGTAGGTCACCCCTTGTTACTGTAGTTTTGCTCAAAATGGTCCAGTGATTTTTAAAAATGGTTACTTCGAGCAACTCTGAAAACAATTTTGGTTCATAAGCCAACAAAAAATCAACCGTATATAGTTTGTCATCACTGGACCATTTTGAGCAAAACTACAGTAACCAGAGGTGACCTACCGTAACCCGTTACCGAAAATCGAAAAATGTCTAAAAGCTTAAAATTGGAGTTTTTCCAAATAAACGTTTTTGAAAAGTTTGAGCAAAATCAATGCCATCGTTTCGCACGAGTACTCCAGCACTAAAGCAGGTTATATAACTTTACTAGGGCGCGACTTAGCTCGCTACCGCTAAGTCGCGCCCTAGCTGGGGGGGGGGCTGCGCCCCCCCCCCCCAGACCCCCCGCGTGCATCAGCGCAGATAGTCGTTGGCGGCGCTGACTGTATAGCGAAAGGTCCTTCGGGAATATGGAATTTCGTGCCAGAACCCATTCATTAAATCGAACAGTTTTTACGGATTTGCCTTCTAATGTCCAAGCCTCCAGCATATCAAACGCAAAGCGAAAACGGCCCATTGAGAGCCGAAAATGACATTTCGTGCCAGAACGCAAGCAATAATTCGATTTATCGATCAAACAGTAGTATATCGCTTTGTATCACCCAATGCTACAATATAATAAAAGAAGGGCAAAATCGCTTCAGTAGGACGTGAGATATGAAATTTCGTGCCATGACCCAATGAAAAATCGATATATTGATCAATCAGTAGGATATCGCTTTATATTGCCCATTGCGACCATATATCCAAAGTAGGGCCAAATCGCTTCAGTGGGACGTGAGATATGAAACTTCGTGCCAGGACCCAATAAAAAAATCGATAGATTGATCAAACAGTAGGATATCGTATTAATTTGAATAAAATCTGTATTTGTATTTGAATAAACTTTTTAAAAAAGCCGCGTAGGGGATTGAACCTGCGACCTCGCGCATGGACCGGCGCGCTAAGCCACCTACCCTTGCTGGGGCACGGTCGCACTGAAAACCCCTCCAGCGTCCCATAACAACTGCTATTCACAGTTTGAGGTATAACTTTGAAACAACTCAAATTCAGGAGCCTTCGGTGTGGCAAGACGCAGCCACCCAGGTCTTCTTCTCCCTAGGACCCGGCTTCGGAGTCCTAATGGCCTACGCCTCCTACAACGACTTCAACAATAACGTTTATTGGTTCGTTTTCACCAATTTTGTGAAATTTCAAGCTCTAAATTTAGTGATGCCTTGATCACTTCTGCTATCAACTGCCTGACAAGTTTCGTATCTGGTTTCGTGATTTTTTCAGTGAGTTTTGGGTTCCTTTTTCGAAAAAATGTGGTTTTTCAGGTTCTTGGCTACATGTCTTGTAAAAGTGGAAAACCAATTGAAGAAGTTGCCCAAGAGGGGCCTGGATTAGTTTTTGTAGTTTACCCAGAGGCACTGGCTACGATGCCTGGGGCACCGGCTTGGTCCGTCCTCTTTTTCCTGATGTTGATGACCTTGGGATTGGATAGTTCGGTAAGTGGGCAAACGAAAAACCGCAAAGTTTCCTTTTAATTAAAAAAAAATGGAAAAAAATTGTCGGTCGAGTAGTTGTGACTGGGAGAGGTTTCCCGGTCCGAAGACCGAGGGTTTTGGCCCGAAAGCCGAGTTTCCCGACCGAAGCCGAGGGTTTCCCAGTCCGAAGACTGAGGGGGTCCAATCCGAAGATCGGGATCACGAATCGCAAGCGAAACGCAACAGGTTATGTTATGATAACCCAGCCACTCCGGACCGCACGGTCAAATTTGAACACACACCGCTTATATAGCTGCACTGCCTGGAGGGGTTGAAAACGTCTGGGAGGATGCGGCGAATCTCTCGCGGAGAGAGTGCAGACACATCGGGTGCAGGCTATAGGCGAACGGTTTTCGTCTGGCCAACTCGCAGGCCTGTTCTCTCTCTGTCTGCGCTCTCTGCGCGAGAGATTCACCGCCGCCTCCCTGAAACCCTCAACCGCTCCAGGCGGTGTGGTTATTTAACCAGCCTGTAAAGAACTTTGGTGTGAGGTCCGGCGTGGCTGGGTTATCATAGCCCGTTTCCCGGTCCGAACACCGAGGGGACGCTCTCGGTCTTCGGACCGGGGAACAACCCCAGCTACAACCACTTGACCCACACTGTTTTGTTGGTTCGGCTGTACGAGAGATTTTCAAACATCCACATGAAATATAACGTTAGCTTACTTAAACTTTAATAGTTGTTTTCTTATTTGTACCTTAACCTTGCTCTTATCGAGTAATAACTTTGTTTTTTTTGCTTTCCTCCTAATCGTCGTGTAGGCCTTGGGTAGGGAAAGGGTTAGGGCTAGGAAAGCTTGGGTAAGATTAGGGTTAGGGCTGGAATTAGGGCTAGTTTTCGAGTTATAGTGTTGGGGATTGAGTTAATAAAGAGGTTGGATTTAGGGCGATAATTTGGATTACCGTTAAGGTAGGTCTAACGTTATGGTAGGTCTAACGATAAGATTAGGCTAAGGGTTTTAAATGAAGATAGGCATAAGGTCGAGAAAACACGTAAAATTTAGGTTATGGACAAGGTTAAAGGGGCAGTAAGGAGGCTTTTCACTTCACTTTCGATCGGCTACGGTCGGAAATTATGCGAATTACCTATGCTAAATTGTCTCGCACCTGCCTCTTTTCCAGAGCTCTCTCAGTCAATTAGAATGAAATTCGGCTTATTAGCATTTCTTGTAAATGACGGACACCCCAACACTCATCTTAACCCTAACCATAACTCGAAAACTAGCCCTAATTCCAGCCCTAACCCTAATCTTACCCAAGCTTTCCTAGCCCTAACCCTTTCCCTACCCAAGGCCTACACGACGATTAGGAGGAAAGCAAAAAAACAAAGTTATTACTCGATAAGAGCAAGGTTAAGGTACAAATAAGAAAACAACTATTAAAGTTTAAGTAAGCTAACGTTATATTTCATGTGGATGTTTGAAAATCTCTCGTACAGCCGAACCAACAAAACAGTGTGGGTCAAGTGGTTGTAGCTGGGGTTGTTCCCCGGTCCGAAGACCGAGAGCGTCCCCTCGGTGTTCGGACCGGGAAACGGGCTATGATAACCCAGCCACGCCGGACCTCACACCAAAGTTCTTTACAGGCTGGTTAAATAACCACACCGCCTGGAGCGGTTGAGGGTTTCAGGGAGGCGGCGGTGAATCTCTCGCGCAGAGAGCGCAGACACAGAGAGAACAGGCCTGCGAGTTGGCCAGACGAAAACCGTTCGCCTATAGCCTGCACCCGATGTGTCTGCACTCTCTCCGCGAGAGATTCGCCGCATCCTCCCAGACGTTTTCAACCCCTCCAGGCAGTGCAGCTATATAAGCGGTACGTGTTCAAATTTGACCGTGCGGTCCGGAGTGGCTGGGTTATCATAACCTGTTGCGTTTCGCTTGCGATTCGTGATCCCGATCTTCGGATTGGACCCCCTCAGTCTTCGGACTGGGAAACCCTCGACTTCGATCGGAAAAGCCTTCGGGAAAAACCCCTCGGTCTTTCGGACTGGGAAACCCCTCCCAGTCACAACCACTCGACCCGCAATTTTTTGTAGAAACAAAGAGAAGGACAACTTCAAAACAGTAATTTTTCAGTTCGGTGGCTCGGAAGCCATCATAACCGCCCTCTCCGATGAATTTCCTTGGATCAAGAAGCATCGAGAGATTTTCGTCGCCCTCCTCTTCGGTTTCTACATGCTCATCGGCATCTCAATTTGCACAAAAGTATCCTTATATACCGTACGCTTTACATTTGCAATTTAAAGGGGGGTATCTTGATTATGGAGTGGCTTATAATCTATGGAACCACCTGGGGGCTTCTTATTGCCGTATTCTGCGAGGTTATGGTTGTAGCCTATATCTACGGTGAGTACCATGACATGGGTTACTATACATTTTACCGTAACCTTTTCAGGAATCCGACAGTTTGTAGCCGACCTTAGGGAAATGCTTGGCTTTGAGCCGGGAGTATACTGGAGAGTTTGCTGGATGGTTCTAGCGCCTCTTTTCTTATTGGTAAGAAAGAAAGAGAGAGAGAGAGAGAGAGAGAGAGAGAGAGAGAGAGGAGAGAGAGAAGAGAGACAGAGGTAAAAAGAGGTAAGGCGTTAGGTAAGGCGTTGTGAAGCAAAGTGAGGTGAGATGACTCGAAGTGAGCAGAAGTGAGGCAAACTGAGACAGACTGAGGCGGAATGTTGTGCAAAGAGGCAAGATGGGAATAAGTTAGGCAAAGTGAGGCAAACTAGAGAATGAAGTGAGGCAAGATGAGTCAAATTGAGGTGAGGCGCAGTAAAGCAAAGTGAGGTGAGATGAGGCAAGGGGAGGCAAGATGGGGCAAAGTGAGGCATAGTGAGGTGAATTGAGGCGTAATCAGGCAAAGTGAGGCAAACTAGGAAAATTGAAGCAAACTGAGACAATCTGAGGCGAATTGAGGCAAAATGAGGTACACTGAGGCGAAGTACAGTACGATGAGACAAGGTGAGGCAAAGTCGAGCAAAGTGAGGTGCATTGAGGCATAGTGAGGCAAAAAAGATGAATTGAGGCAAAGTGAGGCAAAGTGAGGTGAAATAAGGAAAGGTGATCAACAGAGAGGCCCAGTGAGGCAAACTGAGGTCAATTGAGTCAAAGTGAGGCAAACTGAAGAGAAGTGAGGCAAGATGAGGCAAAGTGAGACAAACTAGGAGAACTGGGGCTAACTGAGGCAAAGTGAGGTGAGGCGAACAGAAGCGAAGTGAGGCAGACCGAGGTGAGTTGGGGTGAGATGTAATGAAGCGATGAGAGAATGAGGCGCCCCTCTCAACCTCTTTCCAGGCGATGATCCTCTCCAACTTCATAAACTACCAGCCCCTCACCTACCAAGACTACTCCTTCTCCCCCTTCGCCAACGCCATGGGCATTCTCTTCGCCCTCTCCGCCGCCGCCGCCATCCCCATAGTAGCTATCTATAAATTCGTGCGCTGTCCCGGCTCCTTCTCCCAAAAGTGGCGCAAAGTCCTCTCCCCCTACCGACGCCGCCCCAGTCAACGAGAGTACGCCCCCATAGGGGCACCCCGCCTCAGTGGAGATGTTATGCTTTGATTTATTATTTCATAGTCACAGATATGCTCTATCGATCAATAAATACAATAAATATACAGACTATACAAAAAAAAAATCTCTATGACCGGCTAGGAATCACAGCTTTTTTCGCCTCAGGACGGCTATCCAGACGATGACTGTGAGGCAGGAAATGAAGAGATTACCCACGGTGAAAGTTAAGATCAGCCATTGGTCGAGGGAACGATTCTGAATAAGGGAAGTTAGGCGACGCAGCTGAGAGGGAGACAAAACTGGCCGACGCGGCTGAGAGAGACAAAACTGAGCGACGCGGCTGAGAGAGAGACGAAACTGAGCAACGCGGCTGAGAGAGACGAAACTGAGCGACGCGGCTAAGAGAGAGACGAAACTGAGCGACGCGGCTGAGAGAGAGACGAAACTGAGCAACGCGGCTGAGAGAGACGAAACTGAGCGACGCGGCTAAGAGAGAGACGAAACTGAGCGACGCGGCTGAGAGAGAAACGAAACTGAGCAACGCGGCTGAGAGAGACGACTGAGAGAGGCAGCTGAGCGACGCGGCTTAGAAATGAAACTGAGCGATGCGGTTGACCCCATTCTCATACCTCAGGGCATGTAGGTAGTGGCTGATCCACTATAGTAACAGCCCCGGAAACTACATCCACCGTTCCGACGCCTCTTGTTCGTCGAATCCGTGCGTGGTCGTGTCCATGGTGGTGGTGATCTCCAGCTAAAGCTGGGCAGTCCTTCGGAGGAGTCACTTCGTCACAGCCTCCGTCGAATTTCACGCAGAGAGTGACCTGAGATCGTTAGTTTTGATCAAGTCTCACCTCACCTCACCTCGCCTCACCTCCCCTATATCCCTCTGTCTCACTCGCTCTCTCTTTTCTCTCTCTCTCTCTCTCTCTCTCTCTCTCTCTCTCTCCTTACCTGGCACTGGAACTGAAGTACCGGCCTATCAGCGTACTTAAAAACGTGATATGGTTTGAAAGCCAAACGCAGAGAGGGAGAGTAGTCCGGCGTAGAGAGGAGAACTGCGTCGACCCCACACCCCTTCTCAGTTAGGATCTGAACGAAATGTCTCATCTCTCTCTCACTCACTCACTCACTCACTCACTCACTCACTAACTCACTCACTCACTCACTAACTCACTCACTCACTCACTCACTCACTCACTCACTCACTCACTCACTCACTCACTCACTCACTCACTCACTCACTCACTCACTCACTCACTCACTCACTCACTCACTCACTCACTCACTCACTCACTCACTCACTCACTCACTGACTAACTCACTCACTCACTCACTCACTCACTCACTCACTCACTCACTCACTCACTCACTCACTCACTCACTCACTCACTCACTCACTCACTCACTCACTCACTCACTCACTCACTCACTCACTCACTCACTCACTCACTCACTCACTCACTCACTCACTCACTCACTCACTCACTCACTCACTCACTCACTCACTCACTCACTCACTCACTCACTCACTCACTCACTCACTCACTCACTCACTCACTCACTCACTCACTCACTCACTCACTCACTCACTCACTCACTCACTCACTCACTGACTAACTCACTCACTCACTCACTCACTCACTCACTCACTCACTCACTCACTCACTCACTCACTCACTCACTCACTCACTCACTCACTCACTCACTCACTCACTCACTCACTCACTCACTCACTCACTCACTCACTAACTCACTCACTCACTCACTAACTCACTCACTCACTCACTCACTCACTCACTCACTCACTCACTCACTCACTCACTCACTCACTCACTCACTCACTCACTCACTCACTCACTCACTCACTCACTCACTCACTGACTAACTCACTCACTCACTCACTCACTCACTCACTCACTCACTCACTCACTCACTCACTCACTCACTCACTCACTCACTCACTCACTCACTCACTCACTCACTCACTCACTCACTCACTCACTCACTCACTCACTCACTCACTCACTCACTCACTCACTCACTCACTCACTCACTCACTCACTCACTCACTCACTCACTCACTCACTCACTCACTCACTCACTCACTCACTCACTCACTCACTCACTCACTCACTCACTCACTCACTCACTCACTCACTCACTCACTCACTCACTCACTCACTCACTCACTCACTCACTCACTCTCTCTCTCTCTCTCTCTCTCTCTCTCTCTCTCTCTTTTACCTCAACAACATCTCCATGTCCATTATCCACAAAACACGAATGAACCAGCATTCCAAAAGTGTCCTTGTCGTTTTTCTCAACACACTCCCACCTAAATATAAAATGTCTCCATCTCTACTTTTCAACCCAACCTGTGGAAAACACTTTCTCCCAAGGTGGCAAATCTCACTATTTCTCCATCTGGGTGACCTTTTCTCAAAGTATACGAACAGACTGGCATTTCGTACATCTTTTCGCGGAATTGAGTTGTAATCATACTAAAATTTAATTTAAAGAGCCAAAGAATCGAAATACCTGACAGATAGTGGAACTGTGACGTGTTTGTCCGCCTCCATGTAGAAACACTGTACTTTGACAGTTTGGTCTACCTTAGTCATGAACCTGAAGTAAGGTTGTTAAGGCAACGTTTGCTTAAGGTAAAGTGTTTGGTTTTGAGCTAAAGTAACCTAAGGTAACGTTAGGTAACCTAAAACTTTTTAGGTAACGTAGTTAGATAACTTAAGGTAGCGATAGGGTTAACAGGAAGTATTTGGTGTTTTGAGCTAACATTAAGGCAAAATATCACGTTTAGGTAACAGAGAGCTCTTAAGGTAATGTGGTTTGCGACTTAATGTAGCGATAGGATGAACTGTAAGCGTTTGGTTTAAGCTAAGGTAAGTTAAGGTAACTGTAGGGTAACCTAGAAAAGTTAGGTACAACGATAAGATAGTTTAAGGGATCGCTAGGGTAGAATCATAGTGTTTGATTCAAGCTTAGGTAAATTTATATAACGTTAGAGTAACCTAAAAAAAAGAATTTGAATTAAGCTAAACTAAGGTACCTTAAATATGATAAGGTGATGCGGTAAGGTAACTAAAGGCAACGCCAGTGTAGGATTAAAGCTTTACGATTTGGAGGTAAGGCAAATGAAGGGAACGCTAAGGCGAGTTACAAGTGATTAGAGATATTGGTAGGGTAATCTATGTTCCCGCTAGTAATTAGCTAAGGGTGTTAGGGTTTGTTGCTAAGGTAAGTTAAGGTTACTTAGGATAAGATTATTTTCTAATGGTAAGGCAAACTCACATGGAATGGAACATGAAGACGATAGTGACCTCTACATAGATACCCCTAGGGTTTAACTAAAAGGAATTTAAGATTTCATTTCCTAAGGCCCTACCGATCTGTAGCGATGAACATTGCACTTATTGAAGGGAATGGTTAGTCCAATCGATCGAGGGTCTTCGAACTGTTCCGGGCCAGCCCGGCACTCTTCCTCATGGAAGTGGTCCATTACGAATACAAAGCCATCAAATGGCTTCTTCGTGGTGGCGTGGACTCCAATTCGTTCAGGAGAACAGATGACTTCTGGGGTGCCAGGGCCTGGATTCAGAAGTTTAGAGGGATTTGCTTGAAACTTACGAAATTCTGTTTTACACATGTCCCAGGTGAGAGAGTCGGCGAGAGTTGTGTCTAGTTGATCCCAGGATTCAACTGTCAGTACCCGTACGGGATTTCCCGCTATCTGAAATTACAACCTTAACCTTGACCTTAACCTTAATCTTAACCTTAACTTAACTTTAACGTTTACCTTAACCTTAACCTTACCTGATGCAGTTGATGTACATTAACTAGATTCGTCACTCCCACTGCGTACACAGTCACATGAGCATCTCTGAGTTGTTGAGCTGCCTCCGCAACCTCATCCTAAACGCCTCAGTTGGTCTTGTATACCTCATCCCTCTCTCCCTCTCTCTCTCTCCCTCTGGCTCTCTCTTTCTCTTACCTGACTCTGTCCATCTGTGACTACAATTGCCACTCTGGGAATGTCTCCTCCCCTTGCTCCTTCGAAGCCTTTCGTGTAGGCAAACCGGAGGGCAGCTCCTGTGTTCGTGGCTCCAGAGAGGAAATTCACTCTCTGAATAGCCCATTCCAACTGATTCGGAGAGGAGTGTTGAGTGAGTGAGAATTCGAGACGAGGAGTCTCGGCGAACTGGATGAGGGCTAGATGCGACCCGTCGGAGGAGATGTTCAATCTTTGGGCCAAATGGAGGGCGAAGGCAATTTGGTTACGAAAAGTGTCGTCTCCGACGGAGCCTGAACCGTCTAGGAGGAGAACGACATCGACGGCTTTGGAAGAGGTGCACTCTGAAAAGAGAGATCTCTGTCTCTGTCTCTGTCTCTGTCTCTGTCTCTGTCTCTGTCTCTGTCTCTGTCTCTGTCTCTGTCTCTGTCTCTGTCTCTGTCTCTGTCTCTGTCTCTGTCTCTGTCTCTGTCTCTGTCTCTGTCTCTGTCTCTGTCTCTGTTTCTGTCTCTGTCTCTGTCTCTGTCTCTGTCTCTGTCTCTGTTTCTGTCTCTGTCTCTGTCTCTGTCTCTGTCTCTGTCTCTGTCTCTGTCTCTGTCTCTGTCTCTGTCTCTGTCTCTGTCTCTGTCTCTGTCTCTGTCTCTGTCTCTGTCTCTGTCTCTGTCTCTGTCTCTGTCTCTGTCTCTGTCTCTGTCTCTGTCTCTGTCTCTGTCTCTGTTTCTGTCTCTGTCTCTGTCTCTGTCTCTGTCTCTGTCTCTGTCTCTGTCTCTGTCTCTGTCTCTGTCTCTGTCTCTGTCTCTGTCTCTGTCTCTGTCTCTGTCTCTGTCTCTGTCTCTGTCTCTGTCTCTGTCTCTGTCTCTGTCTCTGTCTCTGTCTCTGTCTCTGTCTCTGTCTCTGTCTCTGTCTCTGTCTCTGTCTCTGTCTCTGTCTCTGTCTCTGTCTCTGTCTCTAATTACCGTGAACGAGTTCTGAGTCGACAAGCCCGTTGTCGATGGGATGGCCTCCGGCCCAAGAGAGTAGAGAGAGTACGGCTATCTGAAAAGTTTCAGTTGAGTTGGTCCCTCTAAGTCTCACCGAAAGACGCATTGCATGTTGAGGACGGAGGCGCAGGCGACGGGGTTGCGAGGGCGGCGGCTCCCCTTTCAGGCGACTGTAAACCTGTGAGCCACAAATCAGTCGCCGATGAAACAAGGAAAACAAGACGACAGAGGTGCTGAGATGGCATAATCGCCGAGATTAAGAGATAGAGAGGATAGGAAAAAAGAGAAAACCGGGAAACGACCAAGTGTTTTTGTTATGCGAAATGGAATCGGCGGATCTCGCTCTCACCCCTTCCGACGCCCGGTCAGTCATTCATTACTCGCCCGGACGCAAGGGAGACACCGGTATGCGACGGATTAGGAGTAGCAAGCGGGTCAAACAGACATAACACAGTCATCATAAAGAAGGGGAGAGTGAGAAGAGAGAGAGAGATAGAGAGAGAGAGAGAGAGAGAGAGAGAGAGAAAGAGAGAATAAGAGAGTGGGAGCGAGATGATGGAAAGAGAAATCAACTAGAGGTGGGAAAATTGGGAGTTATAAATCATCAACTATTGATTGGTACAAAATAATAAGAAAAGGCGAAACTCGGCCGCAGTAAGGCGACCTATGCGCCAAAAAGTCGCTTTTTATGAATTTGAGATCGCTTTTTTGAATCATACTGAAAAAAGCGCCCCCAATTATCTTATGCCTTTGCTACGCAATCCGCCCTATTTACCTTGCCTACCTAACCTACCTTACCTACGCTAAATATCCTACCAACCTTACTTACTTACTCGAACTGCTCCACCTGCCTTAACTGCCTGAACTACTTACCTACATTAGCTGCCTTAGCTATTCACCCTACTTACTCTACCTTCCTCTGCTACCTCAGCTACATTTGCTGCTGTAGCTACCTTATCTACCTTAAGTGCCTAAGCTACCTAAACTACCCTACCTACCATACCTGCCTAACCTATCCTACTTACTTTACAGACCTTACCCACCTTAACTACCTTAGTAACCCTGCCACCCAACTCGTCTTATGTAAATGAGCTACCTTACCGGCCTTACCTACCTTAACTACCTTATCTACCTTACCTAATTTGCTCATTTAGATAATGGAGAAGCAGCCTTTAACTCGTAATTACGGCTTTAGTGAGTAATATGCTTGAAGAAACCAACCAGTCCCTCTAGAAACATTGTCACTTAGTTAATTCATGAATATCAGGTTGTGAAATGCTGCGTTTCCAAGCAATTAGAGTATTTTAATTTACAATAAACGTGCAATTAAGAAATACATAAAAGTTACGGTAAAATGAACTTATCAGCTCTTTGAGTTAGGTAGATGACCGCCGATCAGACGAGGAAGAGTGGAAATGCCTTGATAATGGGTTCGTTTACGTAAAATAAACGCTTTTTTAGTCGCTTAGGCAAATTGCCATAGCTAAATTCTTCGGGCCCTAGCCTCCAGTATTTTGACACACGTTGGCGTCGCTTAGATGAGTTCCTTAGCCGAGTTTCTAAGCAAAGTACTTTAACCACAGAGTTAAGGCGCTAAGCTAAATATAAGGCAGTTGACTAAGCGACTCGACAAAGGACAAAGCGACAAAGGCACTAGGCCTAGCCGTGCCTTAAATGAGTTCTTTGATCCAAAATAAAATAGGCTGCTTAGTAGTTTTGGGTTTAGAGTAGCTGCTTAGAAGCCTTAGCTCGCTAATAAGTACCTTAAACGAGTCCTTTACATTAGCCAATGTTAGTTAACTTCTACAGCAGAATTGCAAAATTAAGGCGCTAAGATTCGTATCCCACCCCGTAGAGTTGCTGAATACAAGTGCCTTTCTGAGTTCTTGACCCCAATCCTAAAGGAGATCCATTAGAAGCTAGTTCATTGTCCTTATCAGTAACCTAAGTACTGTAAGTTAAGGCCCTAAGCTAAGTATAGTCCATTTCCAACAAAGAGTCGACAACTTTCTACAGACCTTGATTTCGACTCGTATTTAACCACTAGCTGTTTGAAACATTGAAGTGAATAAAAATTTACCAACCGAAACAGCACAGTAAAAGAGGAGTGCGCAGACAATTAAGAAAACGCGGCGGGACCCAATGTACCTAGTCCTTTAGGAAAATCCTTTTTTCCTTGACTCTTTTTTGGAAACGCACTATACCATATTCCATTACCTTTGTAGAATCGTTTACGAATGCGAACGTTGACCCCTAACCTAAAAATTGTCGCTTTAGCGCTTTGGGCTAGGAAGCTTAGAGGCCTTAACTTTGGGAATCCACTAATGAATGATTTGTGGTATACGAACAACCTCTGTTTGACAAATTAAAGGGACCATCAGGGTCCTTTTTCAAGTTTATTTTAATTTATTTATTTAATTTAGTTTATCAATTATCTATTTATCATTTTCAACACCTTTTTCCTTAAAAGCCGTAATTTCAAATGGGAACTCAAAATTATTTTTTCCAACGGGCTCCAGCTTACGTTTTTTCACACCATCTCTCCGCTGTCTAAGGTGAAAGCCGCTGGGGATTAGGAACACGCAGCGCCGAACTTCCATCGGCCTCATAGCCAACTGGTTAGCGCCGGTAGCTGGTAAGCAAACGGTCCCGGGTTCGGTTCCACTCTCGTGCAAATGGTTTTTGCTGGCAAAAAGAAAAATACCTAATAAAATCGTACTGTTGTATTCTGACGTTGATTTTAATTGTAGAAAAAAGGCCCCTGATGGTCCCTTTAAAGGATTCAGTTAAAGGGTCCCGCAACCAAGGGCGTAAATTATAGCTGGCCCTAGCTTTAGGTCACCTGGGAGGTTACCTATTTAGGCAGGGCGGTCTTTTTGAATTTTGCCAATTCTCGATCTATGGTCATTGCGGTGAAGAATCTCGAATCTCAATCGAGAATCGTCGCCGCATTCCTAGATAATCGGAGATTCATATGCGTTCACTTGCACTGAAACCGGTTTTGAACGATCCTCACTTATCAACTTAACAAATTCTTTTATAGAGGCAATTTCTCAGACTCAGAATCTTTATTAAGTTGTAACCTTAACCTAAGGGTTTAAGGCCTTAATGTGATTCTCGACCAAAAACCGTCTGAACATTTGTGGTCTCAGCTGTTTTTGCTGTGAAATGGAACGCGCTGTTCCGAGTGTTCGGCGACGCTCGTTAACCCAATTGGGCGGTCGCAACTTCTTTCGTTTACGACACAACTGGTAGCAGCTGCGAGGCAGAGTCGCTAGATAACGAATAATCGCTTAGGAACTAATTAGTAAGGTCATAAAGAAGGTCTAGGGTAAGGTAAGTCCTTAAACACCTAAGAGGATGAGAATGAACCTTAAGGTCTAAGTTAGGGCAAGGTGAAAGTTTGAAAGCTGGGGACCAAGAGATGAAGGGAAAGTGAAGGGGGTGGTGGAACAAACAGGGTTTGATAGCGGAGTGCCCCCATTCGGGAGAGGGGCGGATAATCACGACACGCAGCCATTATGCCCCGCGCAGTCAAAAACCGACTCCTGAGACACTACTCCAATTTATGATATGGGGGTTTAGAAGAAATGAGTGGAATTGCTAGAGGGTGTGTATATATGTGTGTGTGTATATGTGAGTGTATATGTGTGCGTGAATGTGTGTGAATATGTGTGAATGTGTGTGAATATGCGTGAACGTGCGTGAATGTGTGTGCATTTGTATGTGCGTGAATGTGTGTGTGTATGTGTGTGTGTGCGTGAATATGCATGAAAGTGCGTCAATCTGCGTGAATGTGCGTGAATGTGTGTGAATGTGTGTAAAAGCGTGAATGTGCGTAAATGAGTGTATGTGTGTGTGTGTGAGTGAGTGTGTGTGTATGCGTATGCATGTGCGTGAATGAATATGAATGTGCGTGAATGTGCGTAAATGTGTATGTGTGTGTGTGAGTGTGTGTGTATGCGTGAATGTGCATAATTGAGCGTGAATGCGTATGAATGTGGGTGAATGTGCATTAAAGTGCGTCAATCTGCGTGAATGTGCGTGAATGTGTGTATCTCTCTCTCTCTCTCTCTCTCTCTCTCTCTCTCTCTCTCTCTCTCTGTGTGTGTGTGTGTGTGTGTGTGTGTGTGTGTGTGTGTGTGTGTGTGTGTGTGTGTGTGAGTTGTCTGCGTGTGAATCGAGAAAAACCGAGAGAGAAATCACATTTTATTTACAATCTATCTAGAATCACTGTTCCCTCTCGGCTCCGTCCGCTCATCATCGCTGGGCGCTCTCTGTGGCATCAAAAGAGTCCTGAAAACATAACTTTGTCTTTATACATTGATAAATTTAATACCCATGAGGATAGAACGCCCTATTCCAAGCGTCTGGGGCAAAGGGAGCTGCCAACATGGCATAGGCGGCTAGTTGAGGGTGGAAGAGGGCAGGCCACGGCACGGCGGATACCTTCTGGCGCTTGTCCTTCATCCGCCGGTTTTGGAACCAAACCTGCAAACAGTTAATGAGTCAAAAAAGACTATTGTGTATGAAAAATCACTTTTATGATTCAGCTGTTGTGTTTTTCTACTTTGATTTCGCATTGACCCGATTTTTTACCACTTTGAGACCCTCTGTGACCCCGTTGAGCCTTGTTGTGTCTTCGCTGTGGCTATGCCATAGCTTTATAAAGGTAAATGATGTGGTGTCATAGATTTAAGGGAAGATCTGCGGTTTCACCGTGGTAAATTGCAAGTACCACTGTGACACCACTGTGTTCAAGCTGTGGTCCAGTTGTTGCCCGCTATGGTTTTTCAAGCTGTGGTTTTGCGCCACATCACATCAGTGCTTTTCTATAAAAACCGCAAAAGGCCCACAGCGGGAAACAAATGACTTGAAAATTCAAAGCTGTGGCCCGCTGTGGAAAAGAACAGCTGCGGCCGCTTTGGTTTTCGATACAACAGCTCACGGCTGTGGCCCCGCTGCGGCTTAAAAATTGAAACTTGACAGATGTGACCCACTGTGGCCTCACTGCGGCCTTGGCTTCATAAATAACAACACAAGCTTAATCCCGCTGTGGTTTAGCGGAATCACCAGCTGTGGCCTTGCTGTCGCCCAATAGCCGATGCCATTTGCGAGCTGTGGCCCTACTGTGGCTCTGTTGTGGCCTGCTGTTTTTTTCAAGGAATAACGGCGGCCTTGGTTGGGCCACAGTGGTTCTTCCAGCGAAACATGACTACTGTGGCCAAGAACAGCTTGAAGTAGAAACTAACCGCTCTTGATTCGCTGTGGCCTCACTGTGGCCGAATGTGGCCTCACTGTGGCCGAATGTGGCCTCGCTGTGGCCAAATGTGGCCTCGCTGTGGCCTCGCTGTGGCCTCGCTGTGGCCTCACTGTGACCTCGCTGTATTCCGCGCTGGGGATTCGCTGTGGCTTTCTTATTTGAAAATCACTCCATATGAACCTTTCATTGGCGTTGTGGTCCACTTAATCCATAATTAAAGTACCCAAACAATTAAACTACGACGTCTCTCTAAATTCCATAACCGTACCCTTCGCTGGCCTCCCCACCCTAGGTGTCCCCGTGGACGGCTCTGATTTGTTGGCGGCGCCTTGTATTCATCATGCGAATTCATCATGTCCGCTAAGGCTGATGTCGGCTTATGCAGTCGGCGCCCTCCCCCGGGAGGACTACGGTAGCTGTGTTTGTCCCACTCACTGCTATTAATCCCCGCCTCACCTTAATAGTGCCTTCAGGGAGGTTTAGCTCAGCCGCTAGTTCGCCTCTTGTTTTTCGGGATACGTAGTTTTCTTTGGCGAATTCGCGCTCCAATCGCGTTATTTGCTCACGGGAGAAAGCGGTACGGTAGCGACGAATTTGGCTGTCGTCAGCGGGACTGCGAGAATCTGAAATGATTGGGTCTGATAGCGATAATTGGGGTAATTAAGAGCGAATCACTCACGCATTCACTCACTCACGTGCTCAGTCACTCACGCGCTCACTAACTCACACGTACACTCGTTCACGCGCGCACGAGCAACTCACCCACTCACTCACTCACTCACTCACTCACTCACTCACTCACTCACTCACTCACTCACTCACTCACTCACTCACTCACTCACTCACTCACTCACTCACTCACTCACTCACTCACTCACTCACTCACTCACTCACTCACTCACTCATTCACTCACTCACTCACTCACTCACTCACTCACTCACTCACTCACTCACTCTCACCCTCTCTCTCTCTCTCACCCTCTCTCTCTCTCTCTCTCTCTCTCTCTCTCGACCACCTTTCCTACCCAATTTCCTGCCGTGGGCGTGTTGATTGCCCCCTGTCGCCCGCCCTAATCGTCGCGTTTTAATCGGGAGAGTCGATTAAAACGCGATAAGACGCAGTATGGCATGTATAATGTGTGTCCAATTAGTCGGCTATCTGGTAATAACATGTAATTGACAGCGCACAGCCACCGTATCCGCTCAAAAACCGCTGCCAGTCTCCATCCCCTAGACCCGAATGTTTTTCATTTCACATAATAAGAGGCTGAGACGGGGGCCTACCGTAGTCTCGAGTGAGAAACAATCAGCGGAGTGTCTTTGGGGAAAACGCAAGACTCATGTCGCATTATGGGCGGGCGAACGCCTGCCGATGGAGATATAAAACAAGTTGGGGGAAGTTAAAAACTAACAGTTAGCGAGAGACCAAGAGAGAGAGAGAGAGAGAGAGAGAGAGAGGGAGGGAGAGATGTTTGCCTTAGGTCTCTTAAGGTAACTGATTTCGCCGCTATAATGCTGCTTCTTTGAAACGCCTCATTACGACCTTAGTGGGTACCACGAACACATCCAGGTGAATTTAGACCTTAGAAAGCCCAAAATACGCCCATCCAAGGTCACCTTAGCTTAAAGGGCTCGTCAGGGGCCTTTCCAAATCGCATGCTAATGAGGGCAAGCATTTTGCGCATCGCCGTTGTCTGGAGCGGTGTTTAAGAAAAGGATTTCAATTGAAATGACTCGATTAGCATACCATTCATTTCCAAACCGAAAAGGCCCCTTACGGTCCCTTTCAAGGTAGAGCAAGAAAGTCTTGAGAAATATGTACCTTAGGGGGGGACCTGACTTTTTTAATTAACATTTAGGAACCTTTTCTTAAGATGTCGTTTAAACCTAACATTATTTGTATGTATAGGATTTGGTAACGTTAAGGTAACAAAACGCGGCTTTTCTTGGGTAACCTTAAGCTTAAGGCATCATCCGGCAGCTCTATCAATCTTTGTAGATGTTTTAAAAAATTTGCTTAGTTAAGGCGTGACGCGCACCTTAGGGTATTTAGAAATTGTATTTAGAAGAGTCTTTAAAAATTATCAACCTGTTATCAACTAAATTTAAGCTTTAAGCAACTATCAAATGACGAAGTTAATTATGGCACGGCCCTAATTTTAAGGTTGGTGACCTTATGGTCTCGTCCTCTAACTTTAACGGCTAAGGAAGGAAGCTTACTTTAACAACTAAGGCAAAATATTAAGGACACGGGCAATACTTTGGGGATTACTACCAATATGCCTTAAGATGTTATAAGAAAAGCTCATGTGCCTTAAGTACTTTAAGCTGTTAGCTTACGGTTAAAATTCAAACACTTCTCAATGTTGCTTTAATGGCTGATAGAGAAGGTGATTTTCAGGCTAAACTTTGCAAAGTTGATCCCAGAACCATTACGCTTACGAAAAAAATAAGCTGCTTTTACCTTAAGGTCACTAATTCGTCTTAAAGTGATATCGGTTAACGTTATTAGGGTCTTATTAGTTAATGCTACTTTGTAAGGTTGCTATGACGTTAGCTAAGCTTACGTTAAATGCCTTTACAAGGTAAACAGTACTCAGTGTAAGTCACCATAACAGTCACACTTTCCCTCAAAGCTACCGTAACCCTAGCGATGATCCCAATCGGCACCTTATTAAGAAGTGCCTTAACGTTAAAACGTAACTTCCTTAATGTTTACGTAACATCCTTAACGTTAACCATCCCAAGCGCTAACGTAACATCTCAACGCAATCGAAGTCTTTTAGGAATTAAAGTTGCCTTAAGATAGATATACCTTAGCGTTAAGGCACTACGCTTATCTTAAGTCATCGGTTAACGTTAGTAAGGGGTTTTTTAACGATAAAGCGTTAACATCTCTGGTATCTTAAGAAATATCTACCTTCACTTAGCTAAGGTTAAGGTACCACCGCACCTTCAAGTGTCGCTGGTGGTTGCCCTTAAAGTGTCATTCGCTTAACGTTATATCCTTGATAAGGCTAAAGCTACTTAGTACATGTTACCATAACAATCACACTTGCCCTCCCAGCTACCGTAACCCTTTGCGATGATCCCAATCGGCGCCTGTCGGCGGCCTCAAAAGAACAAGTTTTGTTGTAGTGCAATAAACGAGTGCTGCACATTTACAGCCGAGCGGCGCGCACCTTCACATAATTGCTACCGTAACCGCGCCGCTTTAAGGCCTTAATTGGCGCTATCACTGCCATAAGTGGGACGGTGACGCATGGGAATTGCGGGAGTTATGCGGCAGAGACAAAGGCAAAGGGCTGTAAACGGTGAGGTGCACGTGTGGGAGACCTTAGTAAGAAAAATGGGTTAATTAGGGGTAATTAAGCCTTCAGAAAAGGGAAGTTTGGTTAATTAGAGGTAATTATGTAACAGGGAGGTTAGGGAAATGTTCCCTCAGGGCAGCTGGACCTGTGGATGTCGCGTGGCAATCAGAGACACATTAGCATACGGAAGGCGATCCGTCATGGGGGGACACGAAGGCGCAAAATTAGGCAGCTGGCAGACAAAGGAACTAAATGACAGCCGGCTGGTTGTGGGGGAAGATGGAGGATGAATTTAAAAGATTAGAGAAAGAGAGAGAGAGAGAGAGAGAGAGAGAGAGAGAGAGAGATAGAAAGAGAGAGAGAGAGAGAGAGAGAGAGAGATAGAAAGAGAGAGAGAGAGAGAGAGAGAGAGAGAGAGAGGAAGAGATAGAGAGAAGATAAATGAGAGGCCTAATGTCTCTCCCTTGACTATTGCCTCTTTGTTAGTCTCTTTGCCTTTTTTCTTGTATCTTTTATTCGGATCCCACTCTATATAAATCTCTTTGTCTCTTTCTCCATTTTTGTCTCTTTCTCTCCGCTTTTATCTCTTTACTGTATGTTCGCCTCTTATCGCTATCAGTTTCAGCTGTTCGCCTCTTTCAATGATAATTTACCTCTTCTGCGTTTGCTGTGTGTCCCCTTTTTTCAGTTTTTTGCCTCTCTTTTCAGGTGTTCGCCTCTCTCTTTGTCTCTTTTCGCCTGTCCCTTCTTCAATCTCTCTCTTGTATATAAAATAGAAAAAAACAAGATATTGAGAGAAAAATGTACGCCTGAGGTTATAGAGGTGAAAATCTGGAGGGGGTGGGGGAGTAGAGAAAAGGGGAAACATGAGAGGGAAAGAGAAAAAGAGGGTGAGAGGAAAAATACGGTGCGGAAGAATAGAGAGAGAGGGAGGGGAGAAAGAGAGAGAGGGAGGGAAAGGGAGAGGAAGAGGAGGTAAAGAGAGATAAGTGAAGGGAGGCAATCTTGAATGAGGGAGACAAAGAGGTAAAGAGGTAAGGAGGCAGAGGCAGCGACGAAAAAGGAGCATAGGTAAAACCAAGAAATAAAGAGATAAAGGTAAATTTCCGAGAGAAGAACCGAAGCTACTGAGAGGTATAAAATGAGACAGGTTCCAAAAAGAGAACGAACTACAGAAAGAGAGACAATCAGAGAGAGGGAGAGATAGAGATCAAAAAAGGATAAAGAGAGATAGAGACAGTACAAAGAGGGGGTAAACTGAGAGAGAGACGGAGATAGAGATAGATAGATAAATAGATAGATAGATAGATAGAGAAAGAGAGAGGGAGAGAGAGACAGAGAAATGGAGAGAAACAGGCAAAAAGAGGCATTCAAGTCTCATTGGTAACTTCCCTACTAAACCATCTCCAAATCAGTTGAAAAGTAAAATATACATAAGAAACTCCATTTACACAAATTCCACCCCCCCCCCCCACTTTTTCCTAACCAACCTGCATAAGGATGAATCCTATGATTCACAGCAGCTGCTGCCAGTCTCTCTGGAGAAATAAGCCGATCAACGGCTGGAGGTGAAAGCTTAAACAGACAAATACACACAGAATTGGGGGTAATTAGGGTAATTAAGCAATGCTAATTACTTACCTTGTCTCCGATCAACGAGTCGATGTGGAAGGCCATTGTCTTCTGAGCGCCGCTTAGTCTACGGTAGGCCCCGCCCCTTGTAACCGCCAATCCGCGGCCACTCATCATTTCCGCCCACTGGAAAAAAAAACAAAGGGTTGGGGGTTAAAGGGATCGTCTGGGGGTTTAGTAGTAGTAATAGACTTGCTCTACCTAAAGCCTTAAAACCTTAAGATCGTTATCCTAATTAACGTTACTCTAGACTAACAAACACTTCCTTAAAGGAATGTGGGCAAGACAAGTTATCTCAAAGTCATAAGTTGGTGAAATCCGTTGCCAATACGTTTAGACATGCACCTTAACTTAAAAACCTTTAGACCTTAGGGTAATTAACCTTAATTGATGTTAGAAATACGGCTTATGGTGTTTAGTTGCAATTGCCTTAAAACACCGAGAGGTAGCGCCCCTACTGAAAACTCCATACCTTGAGGTAGTTAGTAAGGCCTTAAGGTAGTTAACCTTATTAGTGCTAAGGTAATTATTTGTTTTAAACGAACAAGGGGCGTTAAGGTCTAAACAAACAAATTGGCTTAAAATTGATGAAATCGACTGCCATTACGTTGAAACATGCATATGAACTTACGTAATCTTAAGGCCTTAAGGGTTATCTTTAGTTGGCTTTACAATAGGCTATTGTTACTTAAAGGCGTTAAGAACTTTTTCCTTAAGGGATATACGTGGAACGACCCTAGGCTGAGAACCCTAAGGTAGTCGGCCCTAAGGCATTAAGGTCTTAAGGTAATAAGCAAGCGGCCTAAGAAAGTTAAATTGTTCTAAACAAGCTAGGGACCATAAGGTGATAAATGTTAATAAAAGTGATATTATGACATGCGCTTGCGCCTTATCTTACGCAAATTAGCAATGTTTTCCGTTACTATGTTGCTGCATAAGGTTGTGCATAGGTAAGGTTTATTTGGCTAGGTACCTTAAAGTGATGAATCTTAACTGGATTACGGCAAAATTATCAAAACAAGAACTAAGGGAAGTTAGAGGAAGTAAAAAGGGGCGCAGAAATGAACATTGCTTTTTAGGGTCTTCTGAAAAGCTAAAAATGGATTTCGAAACAAAGCGGCCAACAAAATTGCAGATGTTGGGCAAATTGTTGGTTTTTATAAAAAAAAAAAACCTGTCATCGTTTTCTTAATGCCATTACCCTAAAATGACCCTAGCATAGGGCAAAGCGTTCTAAGGCAACTTAGGTTTAGTTGTCTTGAACTAACCACCCTAAGGAACCCTAAGGAAAACAAACTTGGGTTACGTATAGCCATACTAACGATATGTACTTAAGAGATTTATAACGTTAATTTTAAACGTTCACTTAGAGTACTGCGGTCTAAACCCAAGGTTGTTGACGTTCGGATAGTCTAAGGTAACGTTAAGCTTTTAGGACCTTAAGGGTCTTAAGGACCAAGGAGAAGGGAAAATCTTAAGGTATTAAGGGAAACATACCTTAATGTATGTAGTGATATCGGAATTACAGCTGTTTTCGCCCTTTCAGGACCATTTAGTACTATTTTTAGGCTGATTTCGCTGCGTACTAGGCTTGAGTATCCAACATTACTCGTACCATTCTTGGAACAACATCAAAACAATGGCACGTTTATGACCAATAACACAACAGCGGTAGTCGGCAAAGTCACAAGAACAACAATATGGATAATCTCTGTCATAAGGATCTTCCTTCCCTCCGATGCCATCTCCGGCGGAAGTCGGCGGCCTTGGTCGGACTCTGTTACGGTCGTCGCTCGTGTTCGCAGGTGTGGCTTCCGCCCATTTACGACATAATCTAACCAATTATACCCACAAAAGAGACAAGACAACCAAATACCAGAGAGGCAGCTGGAAATTGTAAAGATAGGGGGAGGTAGAGAGAGAGAGAGAGAGAGAGAGAGAGAGAGAGACGGGAAACTACGGAGAAAGAGGGGTGAGTGAGTGAGTGAGTGAGTGAGTGAGTGAGTGAGTGAGTGAGTGAGTGAGTGAGTGAGTGAGTGAGTGAGTGAGTGAGTGAGTGAGTGAGTGAGTGAGTGAGTGAGTGAGTGAGTGAGTGAGTGAGTGAGTGAGTGAGTGAGTGAGTGAGTGAGTGAGTGAGTGAGTGAGTGAGTGAGTGAGTGAGTGAGTGAGTGAGTGAGTGAGTGAGTGAGTGAGTGAGTGAGTGAGTGACCCCGAAAGAGAGAGAGATGGCCATACCTCTCCAAATCCAATTTGTTAGTCCCTGTCTCGCCCTGCAGTTGATCAGCAGGACATAGATTATCCGCCGTGATTGTGTCGTCCGTCTTCGAAATTGCGGGCCCAGTGGCGTCTTCTGAGGCCATTTGTCAGCTTAGCATGCGTAATGCGAGTACTCGAGGAATGGCCGCCGCCTTATGGAAATGCGCGAATCCCTCATCTGAGAGCTCTCTGGAGTAAACAGTATTATCTCATTTAAAGACATGAGGGAAGAGGGAGGGAGAAAGGGGAGAGAGAGAGAGAAAGAGAGAGAGAGGACCGAGAGAGGGAAGGGCGGAGTGACGGAGGGAGACAGAGAGATAGAGAGGGAGAGAGGAAGAAAGAGAGAGAAGAGATGCAGATGTCTCTCCCTTCTTTGTTGATCCAATTGCTACGTCTGATCCTACAACAGAATCGTCTGTGTTTTCTCTCTCCCGTTGTTCTCCTCTCTTTGCCCACCTGCGCCTCCCGGCGCTTAAAAAGCCTGCGCACGTTGCAATTTCAAAATGTTACGCTTTCTTCTATTTGTTCTCTCATTCCAGGTGATTTTTGCTACGTTTTTTACAAAAACTGTTTTTCTTACGCTTCACAGGCGGTTTTCTGCCAGGAGCTGGAATCATCCACTTCAGAAGCAGCACTTCAGAATGAAGTTGAGCCGGCTACACAAGCTCCTGTTGCACCACTAACAATTCCACCCATTCCACCAATTGATTTGAACAAGTTATTGGTAAAAGCTGAATTTGAGTTTAAAACTTCAAAATTACCCGTTTTCAGCAAGGAGTGATACCGACACTACCTCCGATTCAATTACCCACCTTTCCTCCCTTTGATTTGAATGCATTCCTAGTGAGTTTTTAGAGGGAAAACGAAAAAGATGAAAACATTTTTTCAGGCTGGGCTTCCAACTTTCGCACCATTCACTTTTGTGAGTTGAAATTGAGCTTTATTGAAAGAGACAATAATAATAATAATAATAATAATAATAATAATATCGTTTTTCAGCCTCCGATTCCCACATTTGCACCGTTTACTTTTGTAGGTTAAGAGAGAGGCAAAAGCGCGTGTGCGTGTGCGTGTGCGTGTGCGTGTGCGTGTGCGTGTGCGTGTGCGTGTGCGTGTGCGTGTGCGTGTGCGTGTGCGTGTGCGTGTGCGTGTGCGTGTGCGTGTGCGTGTGCGTGTGCGTGTGCGTGTGCGTGTGCGTGTGCGTGTGCGTGTGCGTGTGCGTGTGCGTGTGCGTGTGCGTGTGCGTGTGCGTGTGCGTGTGCGTGTGCGTGTGCGTGTGCATGTATATGTGTGACACTAACCTCTTTTTTAGCCTCCCCTCCCCACTCTTCCACCATGGAATCCCAACTTCGTCTGGGTAATCTACCTCTCGTTTATTCAAATCCTTTTTTCAGCCAACAATCCCTCCTCCAACAGCTCACTGCATCCCAAAATTACTAAATGCAGGAAAAACTCCCGGAAACTTCAGGGAATCATTGGATAAATTCACAGAAAAAGCTGATATCTTAGGCGCTTTTCAGGCAGGAATTGCTGAGGTTCAACAAAACGTTTCAAATGAAATCACCTTTTTAGGCTGAAACCCTATGTTCTGAGGCTCAAGTTCAGAAATTGAAGGATCTCATTTCGAAAAATCAGGCAACCTGGAAGGAAATGGGAGAGGTGGGTGGTTAAAAAAGCACAGTTCTGACATTTTTTAATGTTGAAACTTTTGAAGGTTAATTTTGCATTGCATTCGGACAGATGCAAAAAAGCGGCGGACCGCGACGCACGTCCGCGACGCGTCCGGTGCCCCTGAAAACCCCTTTTTGTTTAACTTTTATAATTTTTGGTATTTTGAAAAGAATGTGATAGAATAAGATAGTTTCTTTTACTACACTTGAAGAAAAAGACAAACCTTTACGTTTTTACGATAATATGACCTTTTTTGAATGTTTCCTCGTGTTTGTAACCGGTAAATACTGATTTTATTTTTAAGACAAATGCTGAATTCACACTTTTTATCATATTCATCACTAATTAAATAGTAATATGGTATATTTCCAAAATTAATACCAAAAAACTATCGCAGAGGCGCCAAACGCGTTGCGGTCGCGTGGCGCGGTCCACCGTTTTCGCCGATCAAAAAAAGTATAAGGAATTCAGTATTCTTAACCAACCATTTTATAACGGAAACGGGTCGGCCCGTTGCCAAGGTTGCTCTTACCCAACACTTTCAACTTCAGTTCGGTAAAACGATGCCAAAAGAAGAACTCCAAAAGGTGAAAACCCTCATTTTGAACAACGACCAACTTGGACTCGCCCTTTTCAGCATGCAGAAGGGAATGGTAAAACACTCATTTTAAATATCTTTTAACTACTCTTTCAGGAAAACCTCTTCAACCTCCCCGTTTCGCAACAACTCTCCCGGATATCCAGTCAACTTTCACTGATCAACCTACAACTTTTGCTGGCACCAATTTAACAAATGAGATAATAAATCGATAATTATACGTTTGGTGGGAGACCGGTAATAGAGACAGAGATATAGTGACACAGAGAGAGAGAGAGAGAGAGAGAGAGAGAGAGAGAAAGAGAGCTGGTGGAAAAGCGCTAGATGCGTTACGTTGCGCTCTCCCCGTGACTCTCTCCAGGACATTTTTGTCTCACTTCCTCACCAACTGGTCGTCTACCCTCTGAAGAGTAAGAATTTGCACATCTTCAACAAATACTTCATTTGAGTGCTTCTACAAGCCGCCAGGGAGATTAGGAAACACAAAACTACTATGATTAAATCCTTTGCGAGAACGGATGAGCGCGTGACTACGAGAAGAAGCCGAACAAGGATCTCGTCTTTCTCCAGCCAGAATTCAAGATACCGATGAGGATGATTCTGGAGGAGGTTAGTGCGAGAGAGAGAGAAAGAGACAGAGGGAGAAATAGACAGAGAGATCTTCAAGTTGGTTTCGAGGTAATCCTGGTTTTGTAGAGATTTAAAAAAAAAATTCTGACTTGGATAGCTGCCAACTTGACTTCCAGGCATATCGTGGCGGGACCAGCCGCGAGCGGTCGCGTCGCGGCTGCAGATGGCTACCATTGGACCCTACTTGCGTATTTACTCATAACGGACACGGCGTGCTTATAATATAGCCTTGAGCATCGGATACTTAGTGACGTTGGGCTTAAATGAATTTGATGTGATTTGATGTGAATGTTTACCGGAATTACCTAATCTGAAAGGGGCCAAACTGGGGGGTTTAACTGAATCCCCTCCCCCCCCCCCCCCCCCCCCATAAAAAAAACCCTCACTTTTTTTGGTTTAGCAGTGGATCCGCGGAGAGCGCGAAATCTATAAACCCTCAGTTGATGGTGACTTCAACAAATATGAGCTTCGGAAGATGTTGTTGGCCGTGGAGCACGAGTACAATGACCACGTCCTCTTGAAGCGACGTAGGAGGAAGTTCGTGTTGAAGAAGATGAATGAAAATCAGATAGATTTCTTGGACATCGCCATGGATGTCAGCCAGATGATGTACATCACGAGCTTCAAGGACATGATCAGCCCTGGTCTTCTCGAGGAGCTGAGGATGTGGTAGGATAGACTTACCTCAGTCGAAATAAATGATGCTCGAAAGTTGAGAGAGATAGAGAGAGCGAGAGAGAGAGAGAGAGAGAGAGAGAGAGAGAGAGATCCAGCCAACTTTCATTGATGAATCTCCATGGAATCAGTTTAACAAAAATAATAAATCAATAGTCAGACACGTGGTGCGGAAGCGGTAATGATAATTACACATTCAATGAGACACTGGTTGATGAGGATCTTGGAGGAGTGCCCGAGGATTAGACCAGCTTCAGGTTGCGCTCGTAGAATGCGAGGACCTGCGCCGTGTACCTGAAAATGGGACAAGTGAGTACTTAAAGCCCGATGTTCAGCGAGTACCCCCTATTGACACACTACAGACACGCAAGCATAATGAATTTACTCGGTTAGAAAAAAAACTCGGTTGAACACCGTTCTCGAGCCCACACCTCAGGTATTGGAATTTTGTCAATTGAGTTTGAATTTTGCCAGTTGCCCAGAATAAAGAAAATGATGCGAAAAGCGCTGGCGAGGTGCCAAACCCCCGCGATTCTGTTAAAAACGCAAGTTTTGACAAATTGTCAGCGCTTGTGTGGCACCTTTCTGGCAGTTGTCCAAATTCAGGGAAGAGGGCGGGTTTGACAAAAGTTCAGCTGTGGTTTTGAAATAGTCCTAGTTAACAATTGACAAAGTTGTGTCAATGAAAGGTGTGTTGAGGATAAAATACCAAAAGGGGCCCCAAACCAAGTGAGTGATTTTTGGCGCAATATCCATAACGCACCCTTTTTAAAAATAAATAAAAAATTAAACCATTATGACCACAAACGCACGCTTTCTATATATTAAAATATTTAAAAGGCATGGTACACATCCGTGGGCAATACCTTGCCTTTTCAAACTTTTATTACAAAGAGAGGGTGCGTTAAGGGTCGTCATTTCAGCCCCCTATTGACACACGGCTGGTACGAATTACGGTAGACGACCCATGAAGTACCACATTCATTACAAAAGGGGGGGTGCATTCAGGATATAGCGCCAACTTTCGGCCCATGCATGATGGTATAGCCCGCGACTGTATGGGTTGAACAGGTCCCGAAACGAAAATACAATTAGGATGTTGGCAGTTCTGCTTCTAAACGTCAACAGCGAAATTCTGCTGTGTTCGTGTCGCGAGCCATTATATCCAGACTCTGCTTTTTGCCTGAGACAACGGCTTCTCGCCAAAATACAGCGTGAACACACGCATTTTCAACAGAATAAGCAACCGTGACTCACTTGGCATTGGCCTCTCTGGCGGCGACGAGATCGGCCGTGCCGTCCTTAAACTTGATGAGAAATTGAATATCTCCATTGATATTCGTGGCTCCCATGATTTCGTCAACCTCTTTCCGCGATGCCTCCCGTTCGCGTTTCGAGCTCTTCTCCGTCTTTTCCGCACGAGCGGCCCTCTTCTCAGCGGCCTGAGGTTACAAAAACCATTGAAAATGGGAATAAATCTCACCCTAGCCGACGCTTTGCGCTCGTACTCCGCTATCAGTTCGGGGCAGGAGACGTTGTCTTCCGGCTCCCAGGTCGCCTCCTCCAGGGGGAAACCCTAAAAAAGAGAACTTTTGATAAACCAGTGTATGACAGCCAAACTATGGGACACAGTGAGCATCCAAAATCAAATTATCGCCAAAAAAAAAACATCAAAAATCGAACAAACCTGCCACTTCAGTAAGTATTCGTTGCCGCCGTCCTTTCCTCGACGTTTATTTATGACAGACTCCACAACGTACACGTCCTAATAAAAATATGTTTAAAAAGTAAACAAAAGACAGCCTACTTCTTCCTCCTCCTGTTTTTTCTTGTCCTTCTTAGACGACATTTTTGGAAACCGCCTGGAAACGCATTTTAAAAACAAGAAAAATTGCATAAGAAGCGTAAAAAATGAAATTTTTAAATAATTTCAGCGGCAACCTGATAGTCAGCTTCAGATTAAACAGAATTATAAGAAAGTGGCCAAAAATGGGGGAAACAGCCGGAAACACAAAACAAGAGTTTATAAAAACACTTTTTCATTCTCCAAATAGCCAAAACGTAAAATTAAACCGTTTTAAATTGAAAAAGAGATCGCTGACTCAATTAGAAGTCTTTCAAAACAAATTCTAAAACGGAACAGCCTTTCCGGAAAGCGTTTTTTGGCGATTTTCGCTGAAAACATTCAAAAAAAAGTTTGTCAGTAACTTGGCTTTAATGTTCGCAATTGATTATCGATTTTTATTTTCAAATTTCAAAAAAGCGATACAAAATTAAAAGAAAACCATAAAAGCAAAGCAAAAGCGCTCAAAAAGCAATAATTCAAACGCGCTCCAAATGACGCTCAGCTTTTGTGTGCCCCACTTGCAGAGAAACGTGCGCTTTTTTGCATTTCCAACAACGTCTCCTCCACAACACACCCGTATTTTATTCAAATAAAATGGCAAAGAAGAGGACAAAGGCTGCCGATGCGAGGAAAACGAGAAAGGTACGAAATTAACAATATACATAAAATATAACAATTATCTAACATTTTTTGCTGTGCTTATTACGTTTATGTTTTCACCTAATGGCAAATTTTTTTTTAAAACACAGGCTTATCCCTTTTAAAAATCGTTTTTTTTTTAAATCGCAATTGTAATTCATACTGATTTAAATCTCATAATCCAATTAGACACACATACACACACAGACGCACAGACACGCACACACACACACACACGTACACACACGTACACACACGTACACACACTCGCACACACACGCACACGCACGCACACATAAACGCATGTACACATGTACACACGCACACGCACACGCACACGCACACGCACACGCACACACGCACACACGCACACACGCACACACGCACACACGCACACACGCACACACACTTACACTTATAACTATTGCCAAAATGAAATCATATGCTAATTGCGGAAATGTGCAAAGCATGCTCTGTCGTCTGGTGATTAGACTACGAAGTTCAATGTCAACAGAGGATCACTAGAACATTCTAATTTTATTGGCATGATTTCCATTTGGCGACAGCTATACACTCACACTTACACTCACACTCACACTCACACTCACACAGAGAGAGAGAGAGAGAGACCAAAAGAGAAACCTCTTTTTCAGAGAAAGGAATCCACCTCCGATGTAGAAGAAAGGTCTCCCTCGCCCGACATCGCCATGACAAAGAAAGGCAGTGTTCGGAGGTACAACATCGAAGAATTAGTGAAGTGTAAGTCTCATTTCAATTAAAAATCAATACCATAACCAATCTTCAGCTGATGAGTTCGACCACCCCGAGCTTCTCCTAACCGACCTGCCTGCGAAGGACTTCACCAAGGAGTACATAGCTGAAAATGGCCTCCCAAGGCCGATCATTTTCACTTGTTCACCCGAAGAATTGGGCATGAAGTGAGTCATTTAACACCAAATTGTTTGTAAAATATATTTTCAGAATGCCTGATCCACGAGTTTTCGAAGTTGAAGATGTTATGGACCTGGTGGGGCCTAAGAGAGAGGTTGAGGTGGTGGAAGTCGACGAACAGGGCTCGGCTTCGATGTCTCTTCAGGAAATTGTGGATTTTTACAAGTGAGGCTTTCAACTTTGTTTCTTTTGTGCTGCAATTAAGTTACATGGGGTTCACAACATATACGGGCCATAACGCGAAGTTTTAGAAACCTAGGCCTTTTCTGTGTGGGCGTGGCCTACTTTTTCTCCGCTTTTTGCCTCATTTGCCTTCTTTCCTAAAAACCACAGTCTGGCCTACAGCACGGAGCCACAGTGGAAAACCATTCGACTTTATATGTGGGCGTGGCCTATTTTACCCCCCCCCCCCCAGTTTTTGCCTAAACTCCAATCTTTTTAGGTCTCCAGAAAAGCCCACTCTCTACAACGTCCTCTCATTGGAATTCTCCACCGCTCCTTTGAGAAATGTCGTTTCGGGACCAGCTCTGGTGCAACAGTTGGACTGGGTGGAGAATCATTACCCAGACGAGCTAAAGAGGCGATCCGTCAAAGTTAACAAGAAGGGGTACTTCAACTTTGACCACATCTTTCCCCAAGTTCAAAAGTGAGTTATTCTCTTTTTCCTCTTTATTTTCGACTGTTCAGCTACTGCTTGATGTCAGTGGCCAAGTGCTATACCGACTTCCACGTGGATTTTGGAGGCACCTCCGTGTGGTACCACGTTTTGAAGGGAGAAAAGATCTTCTGGTTGATTGAACCCACGGAACACAATCTGATGGTTTATGACCAGTTTACGAAGAATTACAATGTTTCAACTTTCTTGGGAAAGATTGTGGAAAAGTGTCACAGAGTTACCATCAAAGCTGGGCAGACGGCGATCATTCCTTCAGGTGAGATATTTCTGTCTCTGTCTCTGTCTCTCTCTCTCTCTCTGTATCTCTCTCTCTCTCTGCGTCCCTCCCTCCCTCTCTCTCTCTTTCTCTCTCTATCTCTCTCTCTCTCTTAAAAACACTTACCAAATGTATATTTCTAGGTTGGATTCACGGCGTCTACACCCCGGTTGACAGCCTCGTCTTCGGAGGAAACTTTGTCATCGACGAGACCGCTGGAATGTGCGCTGAAGTAAATCAACTAGAGACTAAGCTTACGGTAGTGCTTTAACCTTATTTAGGTAATTTTGGTTTAGATTCGGCAGAAATATCGATTCCCTTACTTCGAAGAGCTCGTCTTCTACGTGTTCGCCGATTTGGTGAAAGATTGCACAGGGAGGATATACCTAAGACCAGTTATAGTCGACGATGAGTGAGTAGGGAGTGAGAGAGATATACAGAGAGAAACAGAGAAAGAGAGACAGAGGCAGAGACAGCTAGAGACAGAAAGACAAAGAGACAGGAGTTTGAAGAGAGAGAAAGAGACGAAGAGACAAAGAGACAGAGACATTTTCAGGTTCGAGTACGTCGGCAAACGTTTCATCGCTGAGAAGAAGTACATGACACCAGTTAGTTTTCATATTTTAGTTGTATTTATCCCTTTTTTAGATCAACCCAGATGATTATGTGAATCCCACGACGAAGACGGAGCCTCCGAAGGAAGTTATGATTGAGGTAGGATGGTTTTCGAAGGCCACGGCTTCCCTTTCCCCCTACCAAATTGGCCTAATCAAGGCCACAGCGGCCACCGCCAGGCCACATCGCATATCAGTCTCTTTCATATTGGCCACAGCTGCCACAAAACATCTTTTTCAAGCCGTTGTCACGGCAACAGCGGACACCATTAACTAAGAAATAAGCTACAGGACGCTTCGTTGGTCCTCATCTGGGCCATAGCTGCACCACTCTAGTTTTAGTCAAGCGCCATACCAGTCCACTTACAAGGCCATAACGCGAATCTTTCTCATTTGCTAGGCTACAGCGCCGAGTTTAAACCCCACAGCGCACAATTCAAGTTTTACTTTCAGTACGGTGGTGATGACATTTTCTACGACCCTCCGGTGATTTCATCGAGGAAAAAGTGCAAAACCCCTACCCACCGAATTCCATTTGATGAAGACCTAGTGGACAGTTTTATTCAAGGTTTGTTTTACTCATAAATTTCACTTTTAAGCTTTTCAGAAGAGTTAGACAAAATTGGAGCAAAGAAATTGGAGGAATTTGAGCATCTCTGGGGCTATATCAGGAATAAGAAACTGGTTGATGTGCCCGAATTCATTACAAGGCCTTCAAGTTTGCTAATAGCTGTGGCTTGTGTTTTGAGGAAACGGCGATCTCAGCTGGTTTGTTTTGGTAGAAATTGAGTTTTCATCGAGTTTTAGGTTGAACAGGGTGTGAATGTGAAGGAAGAACAGGAGTTGTTTGCCAGGGAGCTGAGGAATGCTCTGAAAAGGGTGAGTTTTGAGGTTTTAATATCTTAAGGAAGTTACTCACTCACTCACTCACTCACTCACTCACTCACTCACTCACTCACTCACTCACTCACTCACTCACTCACTCACTCACTCACTCACTCACCCTCTCCCTCACTCACTCACTCACTCACTTACTCACTCACTCACTCACTCACTCACTCACCCTCTCCCTCACTCACTCACTCACTCACTCACTCACTCACTCACTCACTCACTCACTTACTCACTCACTCACTCACTCACTCACTCACTCACCCTCTCCCTCACTCACTCACTCACTCACTCACTCACTCACTCACTCACTCACTCACTTACTCACTCACTCACTCACTCACTCACTCCCTCACTTACTCACTCACTCACTCACTCCCTCACTCACTCACTCACTCACTCACTCACTCCCTCACTCACTCACTCACTCACTCACTCACTCACTCACTTACTCACTCACTCACTCACTTACTCACTCACTCACTCACTTACTCACTTTTTCTTTCAGATTTCCGCATCTCCCACGAAGGCGAGACGCTCCGCAGCGAGCACCGCCTCCCGCCCGGACAGCCCTGTCCCATCTGACTCCGGCCGAAGCGAAGAATTGGGAATGAGTAACGACGATGAGGATCATCTCCCCCTCTCTGCGTTCCTCCCCAAGGCATGAAATCATATAAATTGAGCTTATTCTCCGTTTCAGACCACCAAGGAGGCGGTCCCTAAGGAGGAAGAGCCAACTTCAGAGGAGGCTGCATCGGTTTCTGGTGTTAAGCTAGAAGAAGAAGTTGAAATGAAGGAGGAAACGGCTTCTAAAGAGGCACACGAGGTATGTAATGAGAGACAAATGCACTGTTACCGCCCTCGGGTCGCTCATTAGCCAGCAGAGAGCGGTACGCTTTTTAAACATGTTGGCACAGTTGGTAAACTCCCCGTTCAGTAAGCCAAGTATCCCAGGTTCAAATCCTGAACGATGTTTTCCTTTTGCTTTTTATTCAGAATCACCATTTTTTCACATTTCCTTTGTTAAAATGGCATTTTAGGCTTCTGAATCAAGTGGAGCCAATGGAGTCAAAGAAGAGGCTGACGACAGCCAGGTGAAAACCGAAAAAGTGGAAGAAGAAGTGGCCGATGAAGCCAAAGAAGAAGACGAAACTTCTAAAGAAACCTCCAAGAAGGGTAGAAATGGGGCGGAGAAGCAGAAAAAACCACTGAAACTACCGGCTCCGAAAAAGACGCCCAAGCCCAAAGAGAAGAAGAAAAGGACTTCGACATTTGAGGAAGCCCTGGCTGCTCGTGAGTAAAACCGAATTATTTTGAATTTTGTGTTTTTTCAGCGGATAAAAAGAAAAAGAAGAATGACAAGAAGGATAAACCTCAGTTTGTTGGGGGACTCCCAATGGCTCCGATTCAGGTAAGGCTTCAGAAGCATGTAAAATTTAGAGTTCTGTTTCAGCACGAACCGGTGGTTCCAAATCTGTATAATTACGATCCGATGGCTGAGATTATGCAGTTGGGGACGGGTCAACTTCAAAGTGCTTATAGGAAATCGAGACAGGTTAGAGGGAGAGAGAGAGAGAGACAGAGACAGAGACAGAGACAGAAGAACTCCATTTCAGACGATAGCCCCTCCCAGCGAAAAGAAGTTCTTCAAGCTAGAGCATAAGGACTCAATGGAGGCGGAGGAACCTCCTCCGGTCGTCTCTCAGCCGGCGCCTCCCATTTTACCTCCTCCTGCTCCCCTAACTTTCACGCAGAGGCGTAGTACCTTTTCGGGTCAGGCTTCACAAACCAAGACGCCTGAGCCATTGAGCTCTCCGGTCTCTTCCTCAAGGTGAGTGAATGAGTGAGTGAATGAGTGAGTGAGTGAGTGAGTGAGTGAGTGAGTGAGTCACTGAGTCACTGAGTCGCTCTCTAATTCCTCTTTCAGACGTTCCTCTGGAGGAGAAAACATCTACTCCCCGACCGCTCCTCGTCAGGAATACGAGAGAAGGTCCTCCACGAGTACTCCAATGCGTGTTAGCATCTTTCCCGTAAGTTTTCTGAACATTCTGTCAATAGGGCACGTTTTCAGGATGTCTCTTCCCCTCCGGCCTCCTTCTCTCCTCCCTTTGTCAGCCCCGTGGCCCGGGCTACCTTCACAACAATGAAAAGTCCCATTGAGAAAAGGTAAAATACTCACTATTCAGTCGAAACTGTCGATTTTCAGCATCCACGTCTCCTCCATCTCCATCGATTTGACTCCTCTGGAGATGGCTGCCAGAATCAACGCAGAAAGGGAACTCCTCGACGAACTCAACAAAGTCTAGCCAAATCTGAAAATTCCACGTCGGATCTCCGTAGATCTCTTGTAGTTTTAATGTAAAGATGAAATTGTCTTATAATTTATGTACCGATATACAAATAAATGGAGATTTTCACGTTTTTCAATTTTTATTGCTGGTAAACTAACCAATTTGTGATTTCTGATTTAGATA
This sequence comes from Oscheius myriophilus, assembly GCA_964057215.1. Classification (NCBI taxonomy): domain Eukaryota; kingdom Metazoa; phylum Nematoda; class Chromadorea; order Rhabditida; family Rhabditidae; genus Oscheius; species Oscheius myriophilus. Next base: position 27,438,318 of record OZ059904.1, on the reverse strand, counting down.
AAAACCAATTAAACAGCCTTAAAAACAGAAAGTCTAAAAGTTGTTTTTGAAGTTGATAGATCAGTAAACCTGGTCTCGCAACGATAAGTGTGAACTTTAGCGCAAAACCCTGCGGTAAACTGCAAATTTCCGTTGATTTCGTTTTTTTTTTTTTTTTTTTTTTTAAATTAATTAATTAAGTGATTAACTTTTTAACTAAGCGTTCAATTATAGAACTTGTTCTTGAGTGGTTATGCCTGAGCAGAACAACACGGAATTGCTGAAACGTCATCTTAACAGGACCAAGGTAAGTAATCAGTGCAAACGACACATTTGCCTAAAATTGGATTTTCTGTTTTAATTTCGTTTTTGCCATTTTATAAGTATTCGTAAAGTGCTAATTTTGAACACTTACGTCATAACCGCTAAATTGTCTGTTTCGGTCGATTATTTTGATTCGCAAAGTCCTCCAAAATTCAACCTCGCCCGCTGCACAATATTCCCGCCTATTCTAAACCGTTATTTAAATTCTCCGTAATTATCGATTTTATTATTTTCCCTGTTTCAGGAATCTTTCGTGTACGAACAGCAGCTGGGAAGTCTGGTTTTCTTCCGAACCCCCGTCTCCTCTGTCGTTTCCAGTTCGTTTTGTAAATTTTTTGGTGTATTGCGTTTTTTTTTTTAGAAATCAAAGCCGACGAAAAGAAGGCCGCCGCTAAGAAACAGTAAAAAACGAGGTGGGTTTTAAGAATTTGCACTGCGTGTTTGGGAATTACACATGACCAGCCAGCCGGCTGGCTTGTTTCGGTTCCCACGGTCTGTGTATCATCTTGTTAAACGCACGTTGCGTTACAATAAGATAAAACATGTATTTTTTTTAATTTGTGTCAGCTGGCTGGTTGGTTGGTTCCAACTGGACTCACCTGGAGCCTTTTTTAGGACATCTTCGCCAAACTGATTTTTGCTGGGTTCAGAATGCGTAAACGAGCGGTTGTCGTGGTGCTCGGCGACATCGGCCGCAGTCCCCGAATGTGCTACCATTCGTTCTCCTTGGCCACACAGCTCAACTACGATGTGACAGTCGTCGGCTACTTGGATTCCACTCCGCACGAGATGATCACCAGTAACGAACACATTACGTTAGTTTTTTGTTGCTATCCTTTTTCATTCCCTTTTTGTCATTTTTCTTAGCTATGTGCACGCTCAGTGGTGGACAACCGTGGCGCGTGCGATTCTCCGACGCCGTATATTGAGAAATTCGGCATTTTCTGGCCACTTTTCCGGCATTTTGGCAGCCTTGTGCCGCTTTCGAAGTCCTTTGGCAGCTTCATGCTCTTTATTACATTCTACAGGCGTTTTGGAAACCTAAGGCCGCTTTAAAGATGTTTTGCCAACCTCATCTCGCTTTGTGGTAGCCTCAGGTCGCATTTAAAGTCGTTTGGTAGCCTCAGGCCGCTTTCCACGCATTTTGGCAGCTGCAGTCCGCTTTTATAGCGTTTGAGTAGCCTCAGGCTGCTTTTGAAGTCTTTTGGGTAGTCTGACCGTTTTCGAAGCCATTTCGCAGCCTTTTGGTTGCTTCAGGCCGCGTTTCGGACGTTTTGACAGCTCATGTCGCTTTTCCCGTATTTTGCGTTTACTTCAGGCCGCCTTGATGACGTTTGAGTAGCCTCAGGCCACTTTTGGAGCTTGTTTGCGGCCATGGATCTCTTTTGAAGCGTAGATTTGCAGAGCCGTGACGGGCCAGCCCGAAGCTTGAAGCCGTTTGTTATTCTCAGGCCGCTTTTGAGACATTTGTCAACCTCAGGCTTTAAGCCTATTGACAGCTTCTGCCTGTACCGAAGACGTTTTGCCAGCTTCAGGCAGCTTTATTCGCCTTTTCGCAACTTCAGGACGCCTTTGAAGCAGTTGTGCAGCCTCAGGCCGCTTTTGAAGCCTTTAGGCATCTTCAACCGCTTTTCTGGCGTTTGGGTAGCCTCAGGCCGCTTTTGAAGCTTCTTTGCAGCCTCATTCCGCTTTGAAGACCCGTGACGGGTCAGCCGAAAATCATCTTTTACTATTTCTTTCAGTCTCCTCCCGATAAAGCCCCCTTCCGGCATCGACAGTCTCCCCGAGGCCGTCCAGCTGTTTCTGAAACTTCTCTGGACCTTCGTCCTCCTCCTCTTCACTCTCATCTTCAGGTTTTTTTGTTTAGAAAATCAGTTATACTACTGATTTTCAGAATCGGGAGCATCGACTTGGTCCTGATGCAAAATCCTCCGGCTATTCCGACGATGCCTGTTTGTTGGATGGTATGTTGCCCAGAATTTAAAAAAAAAAAATGATTTTTAAGGCCGCCCGTTTGAAAGGAGCGAAATTTGTCATCGATTGGCATAATTACATGTTCTCCATCGCCAGAGACAAATATGGTAAGTGAGAGCGATTGGCAGACGGATATTATGAAGCTTTTGGCATTTTCAGGCCGCTTTTGAAGGTTATATTTAGCCTCATATCAATTTTGAGGAACATTTACAAACCGAGCGATGTTTTGGTTGTCTCCTGCCGCTTTTGAAAAGTTTTATATGATAGCCTCAGGCCGCTTTAGAGGCTTTGGCATCCTCAGGCCGCTTTGAGGCACTTTTGTATCCTCAGGCCGCTATTGATGTGCTTTCGTAGCCTTAGGCCGCTTTTTAGTGGGGTTGGTAGTCTCAGGCCGCTTTTGAGGGGTTTCGGTAGCCTCAGGTCGCTTTTGAAGGACGTTGGTGGCCTCAGGCAGCTATTGAGAGGGTTTGGTAGACTGAGAGCGCCATGGTTCTCACTGGCCGGGTCGGGCCAGCTGGAAAAATTTGGTCGGCCCGGCCCGTTTTCCTTGGACCACCCAGTCACATGGCCACCCACACGACCAGGGTTCGATCCCGGTCGGTGACATTCTTTTTTGTACGAATAATATGGGACCGGGCCGTCCGAAAAAAATCCCTCGGCCCGGCCTGGCGGGCCGGCCCGTCATTTGAGAACCCCGGAGGGCACTTCTGAGGCATTTTTGAAGCCTCAGTCCGCTTTTTGGTAGCCTCGTGTAAACTTTTAGGTGTTTCGGTACACTCCGCCCACATTTTATGCACTTTAGTACTCTTAGGCCGCTTTTGAGCGGTTTTGGTAGCCTCAGACCGCTTTCAAGAGGGGTTTGGTAGCCTCAGGTCGCGTTTGAAAGTTTTGGGAGCCAAAGGTTTGGTGGTTTTGGTACCCTTAGGCTGCTCGAGGCGTTTTGGCACCCTAAAACAGTTTTTGATTAGTTTTGGTACCCTCAGGCCGTTTTTGAAGGGTTGTGGCTTTCTTTTGCGCTTAGAAATAGGGGTGGTCCATCTTTTGCTTTTTTTTCTTTTGCGATTATAGTGCGTTTCCAGAAAAGAGTCAAGAAAAAAGGGATTTTCCTAAAGGACAGGTACATTTGGTCCCACCGCGATTGCTTATTTGTCTGCGCACTCCTCTTTTACTGTGCTCTTTCGCTTGTTAAATTTCTTCTCACTTCAGTGGTTCAAGCTGGTAGTGGTTAAATACGATGGGAAATCAAGGTCTGGGGAAATTCGTCGACTCTTTGTTGGAAATGGACTATACCAGTTTTGTGGCCGGCTCCAAATCAATCACTACCAAAAATCAACCTAAATTACACAAAACTATATAACAAAAATAAAAGAAAACAAACTGGTTTTCAAGTGTATTACAAAAAGGAGAGTAATTTCATTTTTTGACTAACTTCTGCGCTTCAAAATCGCCGCTTTCATGTCTGAACCGCTCCCTCTTCTCCCCATCCCAGGAGGAGCCTCAAGACGTCCGTGAGCCTTCTCGCGAACAGAACCGACGTCGCCGAGAGGAGAAATTCGCTCCCCCGATCTCCAGAAAGAAAAAGTCGTCGGCGGAGAAGAAAGAAGGCAAAAGCTTCAGACAATAGTGAGATTTAACCTAGTTTCTACAGTATTTGTTGTTTCAGCTACGTGGAGAAGATCTATGCCCTGGAGAAGTACTTTGGAGGCAAGGCGGACGCGGGCCTGTGTGTGACGAAAGCCATGAGAGAGGATCTGAGGGCGTCGTGGGGCGTTAAGGCCGCTGTTTTCTACGATCGACCTCCCAGCTGGACATTCGGGTAAGAAATTTGAACGAATTTGGCGGCGCCATACCTCACGGGCCGGGCCATTTGGAAAATTTGATCCGCCCGGCCTGGCCCAGGTCGGCCCGTTTACTCAGGACCACCCAGTAAGACTTCCACCCACACGACCAGGGTTCGATCTCGGTCGATGAGATTTTTGTACGACTAATATTGACTGATATGTTAGTAACAAACATTATTAAGCTATTTAAAGCAGTTAAAAAAATTATTATACCGATTTATACAAAATTTAAAATTTTATTTTTCATCACCGGGCCGTCCCAAAAAATCCCTCGGTCCCGACATTTCGGTCACGACACAAAAATCCCTCGGTGCCGACATTTTCATTCCGTTCACGGGCCGGCCGGACTTGAAAAAATTCGGATGGCCTAGTCAAACTGTCACCCACGTGACCAAGGTTCTATCACAGTCGGGACACTTTATTTTTGCTAAATTACAATAGAATTAGTTTAAATATATTTAAGACGTTTTATAAAAGTGTTTGCGGAGTTTTATAATTTTTCTGTAAGCTAAAATAATCATTTGAAGAAATTTTAATTGACAAGTTTACAAGCCAGGGCCGAAACAGGCCGAGCGACACTTTTCCCGGCCCGGTTCGGTCCCCGGGCCGGCCCGTCTCGTTAAAACTGTGCCTAGAAATGGCGATCATAGATGAACAAGCACCTGTAGATTCAGTAGAGGGGGCCGAGCCTAATTTCCTATTTGGGGGACTCGCGCTACACGTCTTATTTGTATTGTGGGGGTCGCGCAAGAGGGACCCCACAGGTAGCTTCTTTATGTATGATAGCGACCAGCCGTTGGTCAGATCTTGCCTTTTTCAAGTTTTTTTTTAAGCCAGGGAGCATCAACTGTCATAGTACCGTAATTTGGGTCCTATTGGCACCGGAATGGCTCGAATACGATAGACCACCCAGAAGTCTGAATTTTATTACAAAATTGGTGCCCATGGGTTTTACGCAAACTTTTAGCCCATACCGAAGCTTCACAAGGCTAATCGTGAGGTTTTCAACAATGTCAATAGGGCCCAAAAGGCGGCATAATGACCGTTGTACGTTCTGATTCTCATTTTATGTTTCCAGAAACACAAGTCTCGAAGAGAAACACGACCTATTCATGCGCCTCGGCCAGGAGTACAAGGTTTTCCATGCCAAGCCAGAGCAAAACGGTTGGATCTCTGCCTTTTCCTCATTTTCTTACCCCCATTTCTTCAGAAAATCGGTTTACCTCCCTTTCCCCGGAAGGCCAGGTGACTTGGCAGACGGAGAGGCCGATGATTGTGATGTCGTCGACCAGCTGGACGCCGGACGAAGACTTCTCCATTCTGCTGGAAGCCGTGCAGAAGTACAACGACGTGGCGAGACTCATCTGGAGCGAGTGGTGCTTCTGAAGATATTTTGATCACTAACCCTGGGATTTAGTTCGCTAGAGAAGCGCCTGCCTTCGATTCTACTGGTTATTACGGGAAGGGGACCGATGAAGGAGTACTACCTGGAGAAGATCGCCAGGCTCAATATGGACAAAGTTGAGGTTCGAAAAAAGTCACAGGTGGTGGAAATTAGTGGATTTTTAGGTGATAACGCCGTGGCTGGAAGCGGCTGACTACCCTCGTCTCCTCGCGGCAGCCGACATTGGAGTCTCGCTTCACACCTCCACTTCTGGTAAGAGTGTTGACATTTTTGAAGCTTATGAAACCTTGAAAGATTCTATGACTGAACGTGGCCTTCCTTATATGTCCTTATGTACTTATGTGAAATTCTGAAACCAGACACGAGCTAATAGTTTGCGCTATATTGGGTGCGCATCCCTTTTTGTTATAATTTTCATACTTCGTGGGTCGTGCCAGCAGGGACAAGCAGTGTCAATTTTTAAAGGCCGGGGGTCTCACCACGACCCAAGCGACGGAACTGTACCCATGCATGCTGTAAAACTTCTAGGTCTAGGTCACGGACAGAAAGAAGGAGTTATTGTAGATCGATTGTGGGAACGGACTAGAAGAATGTCTAATTTGAAGTCCTAAAACATTAGGTTCCGTATGATACTCCAAAAAGTAAAGGATCAATTCTGACGGGACATGGACCGTTTGGGGGTTGATACGTAAGTCTCCCCAAATGGTGCCTAGGACTCAACATAAGCCCCGGTTTTTTGCTAACATTTTCCACCAAACGCTGAATTTTATGGATACCACAAACACTACACGTCCTTAGGGTCGTTTGCAGATTACTCTGTTTAAGGCAAAAATAAATGGCATGGTTATGATCCGAAAGTGTAGATCCTTGCCCTTGGGGCATAGCTGGACATGGAGTGTTTGGGGGTTTGATGCGTAAGTCCCCCAAATGGTGCCTTGGAGGCAGCATAAGCCCCCCTTTAATTTTTTTATTGCCATTTTCAACCGAACGACAAAATACGTAGGTACCGCAAGCACCTCGCGTCCAGCTATGCCTTGGGGGGAGAGGTAGCCCTGTTTTTTTGGGTTTAAAGTTTTGGGGACAGTTCGCCTAAATGTGGTAGCGCAATATGTGCTAGGTTTGTATGAGTGCGTATGCAAAGTGGGGCGAAAGGTTCTCTTTGGAGGTCGCGTGGCTTCGATATTTGGTTGGCGCAATATATGCGCGCGTTTACTATTGTACCGCATTTCTGTTCATAATACCCTTCTGTTGATTCGTGACATTTCCCCATACCTGGACACGATAAGGATGGGACTCAAAAAGTTGGGTCCCCCGAAAGGAGGGGGGCCGGAAAAATAAGTATCCCCGTTTTTATAAGGGCCCCATACAAAGTAGCCCCCCAAAACCAAGGACCCGCAAGCATTACTTGCATACCCTAAATTGGGGTAAGGATCTGCGGGGGGGGGTGCGCCGGGAAAAACCGGGACCCTGAGTCAGGAGAGGGGTTTTCGGGGGGGCCCGCAGGGGGGGCAAAAATTGTGTCCTCGAAAACGCGTAAAAACGGGGGGTTCCGCCGGCCCACCGGACCCGCCAAAAAATCCGGGGGGCTCCGCCCTGACCCAGCCGCACCCACCAATTTAGGGTATGATTACTTGTCCATCTATTGCCCCCCCCCCTGGCTTTTTGTACTATGGTTGAAATCGAAAGTATGGTTTTTGACAGAAAAAAAAACTCAACGGTACTGACAAGGGTAGTCGTTGGGGTCACGGTGGCCAAATCGAACGACACCCACATTTTTGGGTAGCCTATTACTTGGTTATTATGGGATGAAAGTCAGTTTTTGCTGAACGGTCTCCATATCCCAGAAAATCGCATTTGAAATTTGAGGGATTCGCGCTCTGTGGAGCGCCGGGCGTTCAAAAGGCCGCAGCCTACTTTCAGTGGTTCGGTGGCCGAGTGGCGAAGGGGTCGGACTGCCACGCTGGAGGTAGCTAGATCGAATCCCGGTATGCTCTATGTTCTTTTGCTTCATACCCTAAATTGGGGTAAGGATCTGCGGGGGGGGGGTGCGCCGGGGAAAATCGGGACCCTGAGTCAGGAGAGGGGTTTTCGGGGGGGCCCGCAGGGGGGGCAAAAATTGTGTCCTCGAAAACGCGTAAAAACGCGGGGTTCCGCCGGCCCACCGGACCCGCCAAAAAATCCGGGGGGCTCCGCCCGGACCCAGCCGCACCCACCAATTTAGGGTATGTTTTGCTTGTTTATTTATACTTGTTTCGAAATGTTTCGCAAGTTTTTCAAAAAAAACAAAAAAATAATTTTTTTTCAAATTGTCTCCTGGCTAATTGAGCGACAACACTTCGTGTTACGAAAATTCTTCTTGAAGGCGGACAAGATAGATGAGGACGCGGCGAAGTGTGTGGAGCGCGTGAAAGTATCTCGTCGTGATATTTGGAATAACTTTTTGGCTTTTTAAGACACTTCGAAACACGAAGTGTTGTCGCTCAATTAGCCAGGAGACAATTTTCAAAAAAAAAAAATTTTTTTTGAAAATTGTCTCCTGGCTAATTGAGCGACAACAAACCATTGAAAGTAGGCTGCGGCGGCGGCCTTTTGAAGGCCCGGCGCTCCACAGAGCGCGAATCCCTCAAATTTCAAATTCGATTTTCTGGGATATGGAGACCGTTCAGCAAAAACTGACTTTCATCCCATAATAACCAAGTAATAGGCTACCCAAAAATGTGGGTGTCGTTCGATTTGGCCACCGTGACCCCAACGACTACTCTTGTGAGAAATAGGTAGAAGACCGCTGGCCAGCCGACGTAGAGTGGAAATGTCTATAATTTCAGACCACTGACGTAAATCTATGTGTCTATTGAGCGTATGTTAACGTTGGATCGCAACTTTCCGCCTTGAATTGCGTTTTTCTTTAGGGTTACTAATGGCCGCATTGTTTGACGGTATGGGCTAGCCAAATAGGTCATCGCAATGCACCTATTCAAAAGAGTGGATATGAATTTCCCCAATTTTAGATGTTATATGTACACAAATTTTGCAATAATTTCCCCCGTTTGCAGGCCTGGATCTGCCCATGAAGGTGGTCGACATGTTCGGTTCCGGCCTGCCCGCCCTCGCCAAAAAGTTCTCCTGCATCTCGGAACTCGTCATCGAGGGCCGCAACGGCCATCTCTTCGACACGTCGAACGAACTCTATGACCATTTGGTGCGACTCGGCACTGGATTCCCCCACCACTGCAGGGTTAGCCTCCTCTTAGCCCTGAATTACGTTAATTTAGGATCTGAACGCTCTGAAGGCCTCGGTGTTGGAGGAAAAGCTGCCCAGTTGGGAGGAGAACTGGGCCACCAACGCGATGAGCATCCTGGCCCCCGAGAGGAATATCGCTTTGGAGAGGACGTTAGCAAGGTACAAAATTATGGCATAAAGCCCTATTGACACGGTTTCAGGGAGCCGGAATCGGATTCTGATTGATTTCGATGCGCCTTTTCCAGTTGATCGACATTCCATCGTTATTTATTTTAGCTTTACGTGTCTTGTTATTGGATCATCAATGAATTTCTGGGTTGATTTTGTTTCAAAACCGAGGATTTTTACTGTCCCCACTGATTTGCTGCTGTGCTATAGTTATGCCCTCCCACTATTTTCACATTGGGGTGACCGTGTATTGTGGGGGGACATTTTACACACCCCCTATATCATGGGGACTAATCTGCGTCTACATTGTCGTTGTAGGCTCAACGGCTCGCGATTCCTCTTTCTCTCTCTCTCTCCTCTCTTTCTCTCTCTCTCTCTCTCTCTCTCTCTCTCTCTGACTCACGACGACCTATATATGAAATCAGAATAACTGTTTCTAAAAGGAAAATCAATTGTACATCCTTACCTTAGCTACCTTAGCAATTTTCTCTCCTTACCTTCCTTTTCGTTTGCCACCTTTCCGTTCTTCTCGCCTTACCTTAGCTATATTTTCATCCTTATCTCCTTACCTTGTTCTTATCTCTTCACCTTATTAGGTGCCTTAACCTCCTTACTATACACCTTAACTGCTTTAGCCTCTTTATCTATTTACCTTAGCTACCTTACCTTCCCATTTTCCCTAACTAACATAGCATCTTTATCTCCTTTCTTTAGCCATCTTATCCTTTCCCTCTCTTTGCTTTAAGTGCCGTAGCATCTTAACTCCTTACTTTAGCTACCTTAGCATCATGTAGTCTTTACCTTAGCTACCTAAGTATTCTTATTTTCTTTCCTTAACAACCCTAGCATTCTTATGCTTTACTTTAGCTACCTTAACTTAGCATAATTATCTACAATACTTAGTTACCTTTACATTCTCATATCCTTAACCACCTTAACATCCCTACCCATTATCTAAACTACCTTGTTTCACCTTAAGACCATCTAGCTACCTTAGCGCCCTAATATTTGTGCTTAAACTGCATAAACTGCCCTTTACCTTTTAAGTAGACCACTCTAGCATCCTTATTCGTTTGCCTTAGCTACCTTAGCATCCTTATCTTTTTACTTTAGCATCATCTGCACCCTTACCTTCGTACTTTAGCTACCTGTATCATACTGTCTGTGCTTGAGCTACATAAGCTTCACTTTCTCCTTAATGTAGAACACCCTAGCATCCTTAACTATTTTTCTTAGCAACCTTAGTATCATTATCTCCGTACCTTATGTTAGCTACCTTATCATTTCTTATCTCCGTACGTTACTACATAATCCACATCTTTCTCCCTAAGTAGAACCCTAGCATCTTTATCTCTTTCCCTTAGTTACCTTACCACCTTTATTTGTATTGCATGATACATCACTACTGATTGTGGCAAGAATTTTGTGAATTCAGTAGTTTTTCAACTAACTGACTGTTTCTGGTAGTGCAGTGGTAACCGGCCGTCTTCCCCCTCTGCGCACCACTTCTCCTGCCCGTCGGGGGCCAGCTGGCTTCCTCCCTCCGCCGCCTTGGGGGAGCGAATTCGCCGGGCGCAGCAGCATCTGTCGTCCCTGCTGGGCACCCCGTGCCGCACTGCGTCTCTGCCTCCGACGTGGTCTCTCGCGCGCCCTTGGCCAAGCCGAGGGGCGGTGCTGGCTGTGCTGCGGCGGTGTCTCCGCCACGGCCCCTTCCAGACTCGTCTCATCTGGCCACCTACATCATCTCTTTTCCAGAGAGGGCACCATGGCACCCCTCTTGGAGTGCTTCCTTTGCACACCGCAACCCTCGACTAGTGCCGAGGTCTGCGGCGAGGATTCATGCACTATTGGTAATAAGGGGGTTTTGAAAAAGAGACTGAGTCATTTTCAGATCTTAAAGAAGCTGAGGGAACTGTTTCTTCATTTGAGGACACGGAGTCTATCAGGTGAGGAACTCACTCTGTCTCTCTCTGTCTCATTGGAGGATACGGACTTTGTCTCTGTCTCTGTCTCTGTCTCTGTCTCTGTCTCTGTCTCTGTCTCTGTCTCTGTCTCTGTCTCTGTCTCTGTCTCTGTCTCTGTCTCTGTCTCTGTCTCTGTCTCTGTCTCTGTCTCTGTCTCTGTCTCTGTCTCTGTCTCTGTCTCTGTCTCTGTCTCTGTCTCTGTCTCTGTCTCTGTCTCTGTCTCTGTCTCTGTCTCTGTCTCTGTCTCTGTCTCTGTCTCTGTCTCTGTCTCTCTCTCTGTCTCTGTCTCTGTCTCTCTCTCTGTCTCTGTTTTTGTCTCTCTCTCTCTCTGTGGCATTTCCCCCTCTCTGCTCTCCTTGAAGCCCTCTCTCTTCTCCTTCAAGTGCACTTGTCCTCCTTGCAACCTTTGGATCCAAACGATGCAACGTGAAATTGGAGGCCAAAAAGTGCAACCCCAGTGTTTAGTAATTGTTTCAAAAATACTACTATTTGTAATTGGCCCCATTTTTTTCAGACAACATCTCATCGAAGACCACGCAAAACAGGTGGCACGTGCTTTCTTCTACCCGAACATTGCCGATTCGTTGCACATGTGGCTGGTTTCCTGTGTGGACTTCACGCCGTCGCCGGAGACGTCGCCCGAGGTCAGCATTTTACGATTCAGTGAAGCCAGAGATTCTCTCTGGCGATCATCTCTCGATCGATTCGATCTCTCGCGTCCACTCGGCCGTCTTGGCCGTGACGCTGACCTGCGCGCATCAAACAACGCGGGCAAGGGGTGGTCTTGGGGGAAGAGAGCGCCGGAGAGACGAGACGCAGAGACCTGTCCTCCCGGGCGTTGAATGCTTCTTTCTACAAGAGAGAGAGAGAGAGAGAGAGAGAGAGAGAGACAGAGACACAGAGACACAGAGACACAGAGACACAGAGACACAGAGACACAGAGACACAGAGACACAGAGACACAGAGACACAGAGACACAGAGACACAGAGACACAGAGACACAGAGACACAGAGAGTACAAAGGCACAAAGATACATTGAGACGGAGACAGACACTTTTTGCCTCTGAAACAAGGAGATGTGATAAGGGTGACAAGAATAGGAGCAGCCAGGAAAGATAGCTTGCAGTATAGTCTGTGCCAATCCTAGTTCCTTATATTTGACGCTGTAACAGAAGAACACAGTAACTTTCCGCGTTGCAAATGAAATGTCACTTATCGAAAACCTTAAAATTAACACGCAGGATTCGAACTCGCGATTTCGGAAATGCGTCTGGCTGATAGGCAGACTCCCTCCCGCCTGCGCCATGGTCGCACCTTGCTCAAGAGGCGCGGCGGAGCCTGATAGACTCGCTTGTTTTCGGTTGCAGCGGTGACGCTTTTTAAAGAAGCCATTTACCTATTTTTTTAAAAAATGAAGTTAAGCACAACAATTATTTAAAACATTTTCAACAAAACAACGAAAATCCCTCGAAAATTGAACCAATATGCCAGAATAATAATACCGTAACGAAGGAAATTACCGTGTCGCCGAAAATAGCGTACGTACTGCTCAAAATGAGATGGAACTAGAATTGGCTAGAACTATATGTCTCTCAAATAAAACAAGAGGGGCTTGGCGGTCTACGCGTCGCGACGAGCTACGTTGTAACGAATGTAACCAAACCCTTTCCCTAAGCTTCTCGTAACTTCTAAAACGCAAAAGGTCATAAAGATATGTTTATTTTCAAACTTTCACAGGATTTCCTATGGCGTTTCCCATGCAAACAGAACCGTTCGAACCTCATAAACAACTGAAAAAAAACAAGCAAAAAAAAGCAATATGCCGGGATTCGAACTAGCTACCCCAAGCGTGGCATCACGACGCCCTAACCACTCGGCCATCGGGCCAATTTCTGGGAGGCGGCACCGCCCAAGGCGCGAATTCCTAAGAATTTAAACGCGATATTCTCGAAAATGGGGAACGCCCCGTGAAATTTGACTTTCATTCCAAAATGGTCTTATAATGGCCTATACAACAATGTGGAGCTCGTTTAATTTGTTCCCCAAAATTTTATTTTTTCTCTTTTATAACACTCATTCTGGTAGTTGATGTTCCAAAATTTTGATGTTCCATCTCCCCGTCGTCGAATCCCCTTTCCGTTCGATGGCGCTGCCCGCGGCTACATCGACTTTTGCTGTGTGTGTATGTGTCGCCGGGGGCAGAAGACAGTGTTTTCACTATCGTCGCCAAGGGAACAGCGAGGCGAGCAGGGAGCGATCCGATCTCATGGCGCGGCCGCCGCCGCCGCCAAGGGGGACAAACTTGCCGCCACGCACCCGAATTGGGGGAGAGAATGGAGTATTTGTGAGACGTATGCATGGAAATACCCACTTGGCCACAGCGGGCCACAGCTGGCCACAGCTGGCCACAGCAAGCCACAATGGACCCACAGCTGACCAGACGATGGTGGGGACGGCCCAAGTGGCGTTTCGAAACGTCTCATTGGCCACTTTAAAGGGACAGTCAGACGGGTTTTACATCATTGGCTCAATTAGGAGAAAAAATTCGCTGATCATGAAAATGTATATGACTAGGGGTCGCAAATTTACCGTTTTCGAGAAAATACGCTTCAAAGTCGTCAAAAACGGGTCTCCGTCTACAGATTTGTAGACGGGCAATACGCCCTGCGTGTCCGGTATTTACAAGAAATGCTAATAAGCCGAATTTCATTCTAATTGACTGAGAGAGCTCTGGAAAAGAGGAAGGTGCGAGACAATTTAGCATACGTAAATCGCATAATTTCCGACCGTAGCCGATCCAAAATTAAATGAAAAGCTCCCTTACTGCCCCTTTAAGTCAATGCTACATCAATATCCTTTCCTCTCTCTCTCTCTCTCTCTCTCTCTCTCTCTCTCTCTCTCTCTCTCTTTCTCTCTTTCTCTCTTCCTCTCTTTCTCTCTTTCTCTCTTTCTCTCTTTCTCTCTTTCTCTCTTTCTCTCTTTCTCTCTTTCTCTCTTTCTCTCTTTCTCTCTTTCTCTCTTTCTCTCTTTCTCTCTTTCTCTCTTTCTCTCTTTCTCTCTTTCTCTCTTTCTCTCTTTCTCTCTTTCTCTCTTTCTCTCTTTCTCTCTTTCTCCCTCTCTCTCTCTCTCTCTCTCTCTCTCTCTCTCTCTCTCTCCCCGAACGCCTAGCGGAAGCGGTTGGGTGGTCGCCCAATTAGCAGCTGCCGCCTCAGCGCAAGTGGCCGCTGCCCCCTCGTATTGGTCCTTGCTTGGCCAGAGGACGCACACACACAAGGGCAAGCGCCTTGGTCGTCCCGCGGGTGTTGCTCTGCGTGTCTGCATCAGCCCCTGGCCTCTGGTCGTCTGTCAGCTGTCCTCCGCCGCCTCCCCGGCCGTCACGGATATTGCGTGTGGCGGCGGATTAGGGAAGAGGCGAGGGAGAGGGCCTCCTCCTTCAGCTAATCGGGCACATGGCACAGCGTTTCCGGCGAGCACTCGAGAGGGAACTGGGGGACTCACTTACTCACTCACTAACTCACTCACTCACTCACTCACTCACTCACTCACTCACTCACTCACTCACTCACTCCCTCACTCACTCACCCACTCACTCACTCACTCACTCACTCACTCACTCACTCACTCACTCACTCACTCACTCACTCACTCACTCACTCACTCACTCACTCACTCACTCACTCACTCACTCACTCACTCACTCACTCACTCACTCACTCACTCACTCACTCCACTCACTCACTCACTCACTCACTCACTCACTCACTCACTCACTCACTCACTCACTCACTCCACTCACTCACTCACTCACTCACTCACTCACTCACTCACTCACTCACTCACTCACTCACTCACTCACTCACTCAGGAAAACAGAAAATGAAACTTTTAATTTAACCACTGTTAAAGAATCATTGAAAAAAGTACATAAACATTTTGTTATAGTTTCTATTGACAAAGCTAGTAATAATTATTCATTTATTTGTAAAAAACAATACATACTGTTTATGAATTCTGAACTTGGTTTGGATCAAACCAACGGTTCTGGCACATGTGAGATTTTTACAAATGAAACAAAATGTGAAATTTTGGCTAGGCATAAGATTTGGACCCAAAACTTTACAAAAAAGGAGCAAATTCAAGATGCAAATAACTGCATTCCAACAATTTATGCTACTCCCAAAATGCACAAAAAGGAGCCTAAATGTAGATTTATTACTGGAGCTTATAACAGTAGCATAAAGAAAATATCTGTTGAACTTAAAGATATTTTAATGTTTTTCAAAGGTCATTTTATAAGATATTGTAAGAACATAGAAAGTAGAAATAGCATAAGACTCAATTGGATTTTGGAAAGTAGTTATGCACTAAATAAAAAGTTCAAAAACGAAAATATTTCTAAATTTAAGGAATTATATACTGTAGATTTTGAAAGTCTTTTCACAAATTTACCACATGAATGCGTTATTAATTCAGTAAAGTACGTTCTAAACACGTGTTTTAAAAATGCTGGAACAAACAAAGATTATATTGTCAAAAATGGGAAAACTTTCTATTATACGGATTTGCCTAAAAATAATAAAACAAGTTTTCACGCAGCTGAAATTATTTCTCTATAACAGTATGTTTTGAATAATAGCTACACGGAATATAAGGAAATAATTTTTAAGCAAAATAAGGGAATTCCCCAAGGAAACAATGCATCTCCAGTTTTAGCAGATCTTACTCTAATGGCTATGGAAGTTAAATACATTCTCGAAAATAAAACACTTTACAATAATAGAAATGTATTTGTTGCAAGATATATGGATGATATTCTCTTCATTGGAAATAATCTTAAATCCATTCTAGACAAAAATTCACAAATGTATCATAGTTCTTTGAATCTTAGTCAAACAAACACGAATACTAGAGAATGTGAATTTTTAGATCTTACGATCAAATTACAAAATATCAAACTCGAAACTAAACTTTATAATAAAACAGATGACTACAATTTTGAAATTATACGCTATCCACATTTTGACTCTAATATACACTCTAGTTTGATTCTAAACACCATCACAGGTGAAACAGTTAGAATTTTTAGAAGTTGTAGTCTGATTATTGATTTTGAATGTAGAATTAAAAATCTTTATAAAAATGTCGTGACAAATGGCTATAAAGCAAACACTGTAGCTGTACATTTTTTTAGAATATTATGCAAATATAAAGAAATTCGGGCGAAA
>OZ059904.1:27404696-27419696 GCA_964057215.1 Oscheius myriophilus | reverse complement strand
GCGAAGAAAAGTTGGAAAGACAATGCTGAAAATTTTGAGGTTTTTTTTAAGTGAAAATCTATTTCAACAATTTGAATTTTCAGAATGACGAACGCCAGTCTCCGGTTACCGTAACCCATCCAAATGGTTTGGTTGACAGCAAAGCGAAGAATAAGGTTATGTGCCAGGTACGAAAATATGGCTACCGTACCCGAAATTGGATTTTCAGATTTGTAGAATTGAAGTTTGTAATACAGCACGACAGAGACATGTTTTCATGGTTCACGTGAAGCAGGACGACATGTACAAGTGGGTTTAGGCGGCATTTTCGTTGAAACGAGCAAGTTTTAGGTGTCCTCATTGTGAGTATATCAACAGCAATAGTATTTGGGAGGCTAAGAAACATACGGCTCAGCATGGAAAAGGAGTTGATCCTATTAGCAATGAGGACAAGTATAAAACTTCGATTATGGTGGGTCTCTCTCTCTCTCTCTCTCTCTCTCTCTCTCTCTCTACTTTGATTTGTTTGACGCTACCGTAATCTGCCCGTTACCGTATCCAGTGCCTATTACTACAGTACTCTTGAAAATGATGTCTACGGTAACCCTATACAACTGTAACATCTTTTAAACTGATATGACGGTGCCTACGGTACCTCTACAGTAACCCAAGCGCTAAACGTTACAGTACCCATTGGGTTCAGGTCCCTTTTGCGGTTACTGTAAAGTTAAATCGACTGGTCGAAAGATACCCTTACAGTAACCCAAGCGTTGATTGCCACAGTAATCTATGCTATGATCGCGACAGTAATTTTTGGGTTACGGTTATATCTGTTATTATTTTAAAACCGGCAAAATCGGCCTGTCGAATGTTGCAGTAGCCCTACAGTAATCCAAGTTTTGACCGCTACAGTATCGGCTAGGGTCCCTCTGCAGTAACCCAAAACGCTAAATGGTACAGTAATTTTCGAGTTAAGGTCCTATCGATTGTTACCGAAGATTACGATACCCCACAGTGACACAGGGGTAAAAGTCTACAGTACCCTTTGCAAAATATTTGCAAGGTCAACGAAACTTCTACAACTCCATTGCTGATCTACCGCAACCCTATGTCTAAGACGTACTGTAACGCCTGTGAAACTGACAAATCTAAGGTTACGTACTCGTACATACAATAACCGAAGTTTTGGCCGCTAACAGTAATCTTTGGGTTATGGTCCTTTCGTGGTTACTGAAAAGCCTGTAAAAAGGTTACTGTCGCGTTTGTCGCCTACAGTAATAGGGATTACGGTACTTCTCCACTTCTCTCTCTCTCTCTCTTTCTTTCTTTCTCAAAACCCCTTTTTAGACGTGGAACCGAAAATGTTTCCCCGAGTGGAAGCAGAAAAGACCCTCTTGGTGGACAGAAACCGAAGAGGATGTTACAGTGGACACCGATGACTGTACCGAACTCATTCGTGCCCAGATCATCCGCAGTTCTCCTCCTCCTCCGCCACCGAAGAACGACTTGGAAACTTTGCTACTTCAACTGGGAGCGTCTACAGAAGACGACTTGTCCATCGTGAAGGATGAAGATCGCTATGACATGCCTCCGAAACCCATGCCTGAGGGATTGGTGGTCGATGAGAGGACGTGCAACTTGTGCTGGGAGGAGAGCAGGTGGGTTGGCTGTCAGGAGCAGCTGTGTGGAGTGTGTGTGACAGCGCTGAAAGAGAGAAAGAGAAATAAAGAGAGAGATAGAGAGATATAGAGAGAGAGAGAGAGAGAGAGAGAGAGAGAGAGAGAGAGAAAGAGAGAGGTGCTTATTTCACTCTTTTCAGGTATCCTGGTCGTCACATAGCCCAGAAGCATCTGAAGCGCCCCCTCTATGAATGCCCTGTCTGCCGAAACTTTGGCAGTTATGAAAGCTGCACCGTAACCAAACACATCCATAAAATGCATCCTGAGGAGACAGAGGCTCAACCTATAAATAATCTGGATCTTTATGCTGAGGAAATCAGAGATCTGCAAAATAGGTAGAGTTTTGTTCATTTTGGGCGAAATTAGCGCGACCGCGCCGCAGCCGCAACGCGACACTTCGGCCGCGACTGCCCCGCGACCGCCCCGCAACCGCAACGCAGCCGCCACCGCCACCGCAACGCAGCTGCAACGCTTTAATCGACTGAGATTTCTTCCCGAAATCAATTCTTACCATTTAGGTGCTTCCCCAACCGCCCTATGAAGCTGGTTCGCTCCCGAGACAGCACTCGTCCTCGCGAAAGACACAACTGCATGACCTGCGGGGCTCAGGTAAGCGTTACCTTAAGGCCTTAAAGACTTAAAGTCGTTTAGGTAGCTCAGTCTGATCGTCAGAGACACGTCTACCACAAGCATCTCCAAGCCACCCGTATTTTCGAGTGTCCTCTGTGCAATTTCGCATCAAACTATGATGTACACCGCGTTAAGTGGCACATAAAGTGGATGCACAAAGACGATTGCAACTTGGAGCCAATTTCTCATGAGAACAGTTATCGGAAGGAAATTGACGCCTTGAATGAGAAGTGCTTCCCCGGGTGGCAGCACAGGAGACGGCCGTTCTGGTGGCTGGATAACAATGAAAAAGCCCAGGAGGTGAAGATAGAGGAGGGAGAGAGTACAAACGACGGCTTGGAGGAAGAGGGAGATTCTCCTGAAGTGAGGATAAAGGAGGAGCCGGAAGAGGCGGAGGTCGCCAAGATCACAACCCAGGTCAAGAGATTCAGCGAATGGACTTGTAGGGTGAGTTTTGGGAGGAGGGAGGGTGTACGCGGATGTAAGACAGCTAAGCGACTTTTTTAGGGTAACGCAGTTAAGTGACTCGTCTGGGCAACGCAGCTAAGTGACTCGGTTAGGTAACTTAGTTAAGCGAATCGGTTGCTAATTCAGTTAAGAGGCTCGACTGGGTAACGGAGAGAAGATACTCGGTTGGGTAACTCAGTTAAGTGACTCGGCTGTGTTACCAAGTTAAGCGACTCGGCTGGGTAACGCCGTTAAGTGACTCACGAGGGAAGTACACGATGTCAGCCTGGGATTTTCAAAATCTGTCGAATAGGCGATATAAGGGACCCCTAGGGCAACCTAAAACCGTTTTTGAAAAGTGCCACGGACACTTGGTTTTCGAGATAATTAGCATTTAATTTTTTGCATGCGTATAATCACTGAACGCGCGGCAGACGAAAGCACGGGCTCCATGGCCGAGTGATCCAAGGCGCATTTCCAATTCAACTTTTTTGTGGGTTGGTGGTTCGGTTCTTTTTTCAACCAATATTTTTTGCGAAATCGGATTTTGATAGTTAAACACGGAAAACAAAACATCTTGACAGTAGCAGCACTTAACGAGGGTATGCAGTGCATGACCAGTGGTGTATATGTGTCACAGAATTAATCAGACTTAGGCAGAGTTAAGAAGAAGGGAAATGCTGTATCGAACTGTGCAACAGTGTCACAAAGTTTAAAAACAAACTATCAAAATCCGATTTCGCAAAAAAAAAAAAATTGGTTGAAAAAAGAACCGAACCACCAACCCACAAAAAAGTTGGATTGGAAATGCGCCTTGGACCACTCGGCCATGGAGCACGTGTTTCCGTCTGCCGCGCGTTCAGTGATTATTCGCATGCAAAAAATTAAATGCTAATTATCTCGAAAACCAAGTGTCCGTGGCACTTTTCAAAAACGGTTTTAGGTTGCCCTAGGGGTCCCTTGCATCGCCTAATCGACAGATTTTGAAAATCCCAGGCTGACATCGTGTACTTCCCTCGTCAGTTAAAGGGGCAGTAAGGGGGGTTTCCTTGAGGGCAACTACTAAAGCCATGTTCCATACGGTGCGCGGCGGAGGGGCGTCCCGTGTAGTGAACGATTTTGTACGGGTTTGAGCCGCAGGCGTATGTTTGACTCTGCCGACGCGGCAAACTCGGTCATTTCAAGGGCGCAAACTTCTCAAATTTCTGGGACCAGACCCATGGGTAATTTCGACAATTTACATTCTTTTAACCGCAATTTTTATATGAGTACGAATTAATATATCGAGTGAGCAAGTTTTTAACTATTTGTCAGCGTTCTGCGCTGTTGTCCCCCGATAAAATGGGGTGTACCTCTCCTAATTTGTTATCGAGCCAATTTTACACTCATAGAGCATATACTTTGCATGCTTCCAGCAGCAGCCTTTCCTTTTTCGTTGTTGCCCAAATCTGGCCTAACATCACAACTAAATCATTGATTGGAGCGGGAAACTCAATAGAGAAACGATTTATGTATTCCTTAAACACAAATGTATACGAAATGACACGAATTTACAATTATAAAACAAAAAAATATCTACAGCACAGCTGCAGATGATGGCGACGGTGGTTCAGACGGCCCAGATCCTGAAAAATAACATGTTTCTCCAAAGAAAAAAGCTATATTTTGGTTGAAAGTTTAAAGATTTGACTTTTCGCTCTCAATTTTGAGAAGCGCTTAGATTTCAGCCAAGCCATGCAGCTGACTATACCTAACAGGGACATAATGTCATGGTGCCACACCTCGGAAACCGATATGTGATTTGCTGGCGGGCGTTTCCGAAAGCAAACCTATGAAACCGACTTTCCCTCTGCTAGGAAAACGCACCCGAGCCGAAACAACGCGACTCGGCGGATCACCAAAAGGTGAAAATGCTTCCATGACGGAATTACACGTGAAACGCAGGATTTTTCGACGCAGTTCTGGATTTTTTCTGGTTTGTTACGAGATGTCGCTGATAATGACTTCTATGATCCTTCCAGCGAAGCTTATTAGATTTTTTGACAAGCAAAAAGACCGCTAACAGATGAGAACCGGAAATACGAAAATTTGGGAGGGCATGCTAGAGGGAATCGCAAAAATTCGGCTATTACCTTTTTCTATGCCTAAAATAAATTCATGACCGTCTCCGAGGACAACCCTCCCCAGATTTAAAAAAAAAAGAAACTCAGAGGAAAGAAATTCGAAACGAAAATGCTCCTACTAGGAAGAAAATAACGCAACACGGGAAACCGTCGGCGGTGACTAGTTCTTTTTCGACAAATGAATAGAAATACGAAAATTTCATCGCATTTTAGAGGGAAGCGCATCACGTAGGTTTCCGCCATTTTATATGCCTAAAATAACTAATTAGAAAAATAAACCAACCGTCTGAGTCACCGTCGCCACCATCTGCGTCCTTCTTCGGCTTCTTTTTTGCCTCCCAGCCGCTCTCCCGTCCTCAGGCTGTCGCTTTCTCCCTATTTCTTGTCATCTTTGCCTGTAAATATTGTTTTAATCATGAATACGTAAGAAAAACACAAAACACAAGACTAAATGAGTATTAAATCTATTTTTGCCAGGCTGAGGCTGTTTCGCCACAAATATAGGAGTTTTTAAGGTGGAATAAACACTGAAGGGTCAACAAAAATAACATATATTTTAGTAATTAAGTTTAAAAACAAAATACATCCGGAAACGATACAAAAAAACCAGAATAAAAAGTAAAATAAAAGCCCGGAAATCAAAGAAAAATCCTGGCAAAACGCCAAAACTCTGCGTCTTGACCGCGTAAACGCCGGGCGCCCTCAACGTTAAGTCGCTCGGAAAGTGTAGACGACCGTCGTCTGCAAACGCCATTTTTGACCACTTTGAGCTTCGAAATCTCGATAACGAGGAACTTTCAACCTAAACATTGCTATGTTTTCTTGATCTACACATTGAACTTAAGCAAATAAGCTAAACTTGTAAAACCCGCCTTACTGTCCCTTTAAGAGCCTTTGTGAGGCAACTTAGTTAAGAGGTTAACTTGGGTAACTCAGTTAAGCCACTCGGTTGGGTAACTCAGTTACGTGACTCGGTTGGGTAACTTGGTTAAGAGATAACTCCCTAAAACTCTTTTTTTGTGACATGAATTTAAATCTATTTTTCAGCTCTGTCTAAAGGAGTTCAAACCCACCTCAAACTTTCTCCGCCACGTGGCGAAGGACCACCTGGACATGCCTCTCTTCGCCTGTCCCCTATGCGACGAAGGAGGCTTTTCCGAGGCTTTCGAAGTCAAAGCTCACTTGGTTAAGGTTTTTACATCTACATTTCATTTGAAGTAAAAATTCGTTTAGGTTCACGATGCAGCTCACCTCGACCCCATTTCCAACCTCGAGCTTCACCCGGAACACGTTCAGCAAAGATTCCAAGAGTGTTTTCCCAATCGGAAAATGAAGCCCGGCCTCTTTGACAAGAAAAAAGACAGTGGAAATGCGGAAGATTGCAAAGTGACTTGTCAGGAGTGCTTCCAAGAAATGAAAACGGAGGATAGACAGGTTAGTAACGTAATTTTCCCTACAATTGAATTTGTTTCATCTTTTTGTTGTACTTTTGGATAGATAATTCATAATTTTGAAATTTTCTTTTCAACCGTTAAAAATTTCATTCACAATGAAGAGAGTTACACCGTTTTTAGTGCAACCGCAACGCGTGGGCGGGGTTTGCCGGGTGTGCAAGCGGGGCGTAGGCCACGCTAAACGCCGTGCAAAATGGCAAACACATTTAAACCATATTTATTTTTGTATTTTTTCGCACAAATCATTTTTTAACGATAAAACAAAATTTATGCGCATTTTTTGAACAAAAATGGCTCGCGGCGCTGGAACCGTTGCGCAAGCGGGGCGCTGACCTCGCTAAACATCATGCAAATTGTCAAAAAAATTGATAAATATATGTTTTTGACGTTATTTTTCCACCAAAATCTGTTTTAGTAATTAAAATTAAAAATTATATTCGCAAGGCGCTGCGCCGGAAACGGGAGTTGGGCGCACACACTGTTAAACATCGTGCAGAAATCTTAGAAGTGTGAAATTCATTATTTTCTTTGCAATTATTATAAAATTCTGATTCTTTATCAAGAAAATGACTTATGTTAGTTAAACACACAAAATATACTTGTTTTTAAAAATGTGTACTTGTTAAAATGGGATATTATCGCTTTTTTCGCTGTTAATTCGAAATTTAGCAATTTGCCGGTCATAAAGGTCTAAATTTAAACAAAATATCTAAAATTGACGGAAAGTAACTAGAAAGATTTAGAATTTACAAAATTTCAAATTTCAGATTCACGTATACCGCCACCATTTGAAAGAACCGCGTCTCTACGAGTGTCCCCTTTGTGATTTCGCGCATCACGCCTGCTCCAGCGATGTCCGCGCACACATAAAGTAATTGTGTCCCAATGCTAATCTACAGTAAGCTTAGGTACACCCACCGGGAGCAACCGGACTTATTGCCTCGGGCGAATCTCCTCCAACACAGCCAGGCCATTACGGAATGGAATGAACGCTGCTTCCCAGGATGGATCAACCGAAAACTGCCGGCCAGTGTTATGGAAGATTTCAATAGGTTTTGATTTGTCAAAAATTTCAAAACGGAGGTTTCAGGTGTCGTTTATGCGATGAGGAGGTTCGTCAGACTTCCAGACACATTGCTGAGAATCACCTGAAGATTCAGCTTCATGTGTGTCCGTTGTGTGATTATGGGGCTCCGGAATCGAGACTTGTCAAGAGACATATCAAGAACCATCATGACGACGGGGTAAGAAAAAGGCAGAGGCAGAGGCAGAGGCAGAGGCAGAGGCAGAGGTAGGGAGGAAGAGGCAGAGAGGCAAGGAGACAGAGAGGCAGAGAAGCAGGGAGACAGAGATACCTCCTTTTTCCAGGACCTCGAACCAATCGCCAACGTCGTGGCCAGAAGAGCCGATTTCTCCGCCCTCCACGACAAGTGCTTCCCCGGTCGTCCAAAACGCCTCTCAAATATCACGATCTCAGGTGAAAAATGTGTATTTTATTATCTAATTTATCAAATTTTCAGACGAAGGCCGCCGAACCAAATGCAAACTGTGCTCATCGGCTGTCAGTAGGAAAAAGCGACTGTCACACACGCTTGAAAAGCACCTTAGCCGAACGGGATATGGGTATTGAAATCTCAGCTTCAACATTTGAAATTTCACTTCCAGCTGTTCAATTTGTGACTTCACCCATGACTTTGACGACGCTGTGGTGCTGAATCATGCAAAAACGGCTCATGAGGCTAGAGATAAAGCTAAGGTGAGGCAAAGAGATTGAAAATGAGAGATACAGAGAAAAGGAAAAAAAAGAGAAAATGAGTGAGTGAGTGAGTGAGTGAGTGGGTGAGTGAGTGAGTGAGTGAGTGAGTGAGTGAGTGAGTGAGTAAGTGAGTGAGTGAGTGAGTGAGTGAGTGAAGAGTGAGATATGGCTAGAGCTCAAAATTAATTTTCCAGGTCCTCTGTCTCGTCAGCAGCTTCTTCAATGAAGTCCAAGAAGTAGGTCTAGCCTGCTTCCCCGACTGGGTCTTCCAACTCAGCCATTTCGAGTAGTACGGGTTTATGAACCGATCTGTTTTTGTTACCCTCAGGTTTCCCTTTCTTTCACTTGCCCTTATCCCCATTCCAAACGGTGCGTTGTATTGTGATGTGTCATTTCCCACATTTAATCTCAAAGTTGTATAAAAATATAGAATTTTGTTTTTATCTCTTTATTACATGCCCTGAGGGCAAAAAACTAGTACTGGACTTTGTCCTGCTTGTCGTTCCACTTGTTGAATGGTCGGAGGTAGTCATCAACGGGCATGTGCTCGAGTTTTCTGAAAATGACTTATTGATTGGAGTGAATCACTCACTCACTCACTCACTCACTCACTCACTCACTCACTCACTCACTCACTCACTCACTCACTCACTCACTCACTCACTCACTCACTCACTCACTCACTCACTCACTCACTCACTCACTCACTCACTCACTCACTCACTCACTCACTCACTCACTCACTCACTCACTCACTCACTCACTCACTCACTCACTCACTCACTCACTCACTCACTCACTCACTCACTCACTCACTCACTCACTCACTCACTCACTCACTCACTCACTCACTCACTCACTCACTCACTCACTCACTCACTCACTCACTCACTCACTCACTCACTCACTCACTCACTCATTCACTCACTCACTCACTCATTCACTCACTCACTCACTTCTCTCTCTCTCTCTCTCTCTCTCTCTCTCTCTCTCTCTCTACAAACCTGTAATTATCAGTCTGAGGGTTCTTCAAGAAGTCGTGGAATGCCTTATCGTCAAAGCCAATGGCAGCCGCTTGTTCAGCAGTGGCTCCATAGTAAATGGCATCCAATCGGGCCCAAAGACAAGCTCCCATGCACATAGGGCAAGGGTAGCAAGAGGTGTACAAAATGCATCCGGAGAGGTCGAAGGATCCTAGTTTCTTACAAGCGTTGCGGATAGCTGTAACCTCGGCGTGCATGGTAGGGTCATTGGTGGCGATGACCTGAACATTTAATAGATTTTTTATGCCAAACTTGGATAACTAACCATATTGTGTCCTGTGGCGATGACTTTTCCATCCCTGACCACAACAGCTCCGAACGGGCCTCCGTCATTGGCATCAACTCCGGAGCAGGCCTCATCGAGGGCCAAACGCATGTGCTCGTCATCTGAAAATATAATCCTACAAACTCCCAAAAACAAACTAGCATTGGCCTGAAACTGACCCAAAAAAGGGGAAAATCCGTTATAAGCCATTGTTTTTAACCTCCGCCCACTTTTCCGCACAACTTAGCCCCGCCCTTAGATGCCACCCAATTTGTCCCGCAATTTTGGCCGGCTCACTTTCAAAAGACTTCATAATTTTAACTGGCACTGTCGTTTTCATAATTTCATCGATCACAACCGTTTTCGGCTTTAAAAATGCTTTTGAAAACATGCACAAACTTTCCCTTTTGGTAAGATTAGCCCAAGTTACAGTAACCCGGGGGTCACATACAGTAACCCGGGAAGAAAAGTCGATATCGATTTCAAAAAGTCTCGGAACTATTAGTCCAAAAACTCCAAAATTTTGGTACCCTTTGCTCCAAATCCAAGACTAAGACCAAAACCTTAAAGGGACCGACAGGGGCCTTTTGCAAATTTGCTTTATTTGATTATTCTTGTTTTTGTATTTCCGGCTTCAAAAACTATTTTTATGTACGTATCCCACTTCCGCAGAACCGACGTCGCGGTGTTTACAGAAAAGTGTGCGCAAATCGGCAAACTGGGACTTTGCCAAAATATTCTTTGCGGAATTTCAAACCTAGGTT
Source organism: Oscheius myriophilus (assembly GCA_964057215.1). Taxonomy (NCBI): domain Eukaryota; kingdom Metazoa; phylum Nematoda; class Chromadorea; order Rhabditida; family Rhabditidae; genus Oscheius; species Oscheius myriophilus. The sequence goes on along the minus strand of OZ059904.1, from coordinate 27,409,556 downwards.
TAATCTTAGCTATAAAAAGTGTATTTTAATCGTTTTTCACTTTTTACACTATTAAAATAATCACATAATAATTAACTGTTGCAAAAATACATGAAAATGGATAAAAAATATAGCTGGTAGCCGGGTATGCTGTAGAAACAGGGTTCCAGCGGCGTTTCTCGTTCTGTCTGCGTCTCTCAGCGAGAGATACGTTCCTCGCAGCCGAATCATTTCAAAAAATCCCCAAGGGGTAGTCGTAGCCGATCGCAATCGTAGGGAACTGTAGCATAAAAAGTCCCTGACGATCCCTTTAATGCCATATTTGACTTTTCTTCAAACGTGCCATTATTACGCTGTGTAAGCATTGTCGCGTCACCTCTAATTTCCATTTTTGAATCAATCGGTCTTAAAAACCACCACGTGTCCCAAAAAGTGCAAATGATCATTGACAATTGACGTTTTCTTCAGCAAATATCAGGCGCCTGTACTCTACCCGCTTTGAAAATACACATTCACGTTAGATGATGCCATCTTATGACGATTTCTGAACATTCAAAACACATTTTCTTTTGTTATTCATTGAACATCGACTGTCTAGAATCGTATTATTGCTTTTCGAAATTCCCTTGTGGTTTGTGATTATATTCGTCATAACCAGACGGCCTTCAATAAACCAAAAGGTCTCCGAACTTTGCCTTCACAAAGGGCTTCATCACGTGTCTTTGTGTGATAGGAAGTCGAGTGGAAGGAAGTGGCAGATAAAAAATGAAGGATTAGGTGACATGGCGAGAGATTGTGGCATCTTTTTCGAGAAGAGTCCGGGGAGAGAGAGATAGGGAGACGTTTTTTGGGAGACAGGGTGGGGTGAGGAGAGAAAACGGCAGAGATAACTAAGCATGGCTAGAAATGGAGAGATACTGACGGAGAGAGAGAGAGAGAGAGAAAGAGAGAGAGAGAGAGAGAGAGAGAGAGAGAGAGAGAGAGAGAGGGAGGGAGAGAGAGAGAGGGAGGGAGAGAGAGAGATCCAGAGAAAAACACATAAAGACAGAGATATGGAGAGATGAAAAAGAAACTGGGAGAGAGAGAGAGAGAAAGAGAGAGAGAGACGGGGAGAGACAAAGAGACAGGAACAAATTGCGTTGATAAAACAGTGAAATATACAAGAAGCATAGAGAGCAACTGATCGTAAGAAAGAGACAAAGAGAGATCCAGAGGAAAAATAGAGAAGAGAGAGATAGAGAGAGAGAGAGAGATAGAGATAGAGAGAGAGAGAGAAAGAGAGAGAGAGAGAGAGAGAGAGAGAGAGAGAGAGAGAGAGAGAAAGAAAGAGAGGCCTTATCTCTGAATTAACATTCGCCAAATGGGGAAGTTGATAGTTAGACACTAAGAAAAGAAAAACGGGTATTTTTGTGTAATTCGGTTTTTGGTTACTCTGTTTTCTTCCACTGTCAAGCCTTTTTTAGGGCCTTAAGTGTGACATTAGAGTCTAAGGTAAGGAAGACAACCTTGGGGCTTGATTCTAAAAGTTTGGCTATCATTTTGACCTAAGGTAAAACTTCTAGGGCCTAAATACTCTAATGTAATCAACTGGGCATAAGGCTTCAAGCAAAACCTTAAGGTGTTACAGTTTCTATAACTATAAGCGTTACAGTTTTTAAATCTCAGGGCTTCAAGCAAACCTTAAGACAATACAAGTTCTAAAACCATAACCTTAACTCTAAAACAAAAACTTTAAACTTTAACGTTTAAGGGTGTTTAAGGTAGCAAAAGCTTGGAAACGTATTCGCTCGAATGCCTTAGGACTTGAGTACCTGCTTAGATCTTATGAATGGGCTGAACTATCTTAAACCCTAAAGGCACTTAAGGTTAAATGCCTAAGGCCTTAGGAATGAAGTACCCCAACGTAATCAGTAAAAGTTCAATGGTGACGCAGCTTTTCCGATTAGCTGACGAAAAATAAATAAACTTTCGTTTTGAACAAACTTTCGAAGTTAACAGATTCAGATCGGAAAATCGGAAAAAACACTCAGATTTTGAAAATACCTTTGAAAAGAAATGTTGTAGAGCCTTAAACACAGTGCGCGCCACCCATAGCGCATGGGTACGAACCCCATTTTACAACCAAAAGGTCGCGGGTTCGGATCCACTCGGGTGTTTTCTTTATGATTTTTAAGTATTACAAGCCTAATGAGGTCCCAAAGCTTAAAAGTTTTCACAGAAATGAATTTCCAAGTCTAGTAATATGAAATTTTTTGAAAACGTGTTTTGAACCCACCGATCTCGTGAACGTGTGTAGGGGCGGGCATTTCCTCTGCGAACTAAAAGACCAGGGGGCGTGGTTTTCAACCAGCCTTCATCTCTAACTTCTCTGCTCCCTCTCGCTATCTCGTCTTCCGCGCATTTTTTACTCCGAGATAAGAATGTGTTATCAGTAAAACACAAAGGATCGCGCGAAAGCGCAAATCATGTGAAAAGCAGTTGGGGGCGCCCCTGGGAGGGGAAATGTCATCAGCCTTTTGATAACCCCCGGTTTAAGAGTTTTCGACGTTTTTTGCTTCAAAGTTTCTGGAATTTCGGATAAAAGTTGAAAAATTTCATGATTTCATCACTTGGGCACATATGATCGTCAAATAAACATCGTCACCGATGATATTCAACAGACGAATGGGGGCGAAGGCGTATGAGTAATAAATATTTATTGAAAAAGAGCGGAATTTCGCTTTTCACGTGATGTTTGAACCGAAAATTGCTGTTACGGCGCGCGCGTTAAAGCCGCGCGTAAACAGCATGCAGCGCAAAACCATCCCTTTTGTGCTCTTTAGGGAAAATCATGGCTTATGAAATATTTCGTTTGTTTTAATTCTTCAGTTAAAAACCAATAGAAACCGAAAATTGCCTTTTCCGGCCCGCGTGTTAAAATCTTGCGTAAATTGCATGCAACAATTGTACACCCCTTTGCAAGCTTGTGCGAAAAACCGAGATTTATAAAGTATTAATTTTAAATTTGTATTGTAATTTATTCAAAAACTAGCAGATAGCGAAAATCGCTCTGCCTCGGCGATGGCGTAAAAACGTGTAAACAGCATGCAGCTGCTTCCGCACGCTTTAGTCAACGACAATATTTTAAATTGATTTAATTTAATTGATTTAATTTAATTAAAATTGATTTAATTTAATTAAAAATACGATTTGTTTAAAAAATAAAATAGTAGAAACCGAAAATCGCACTGTCACGGCGCGCGCGTGTAAAAACCGTGCGTAAAGAGCAGGCAGCATAAGACCACCCACTTTCGCGCGCTTTAGTGAACGATGAAATTTATAACGTGATTTAATTTGAATTTAGATGTTTTTTATTTTTTTTTTTTTTGAAAAAAAATAGTAATAACCGAAAATCGTACTGTCACGGCCGGCGCGGGCGCGTAAAAACCGCGCGTAAACAGCATACAGCAGAGAATAACCCACTTTTGCGCGCTTTAGTGAACTACGAGATTTATAAAGTACTCGCATTTAATTGGAAATTAGACTTTTAAATGGTAAAAACTCCGAAACCGCGCAGTTCCGGCGCGCGCGTAAAACTCGCGCGTAAACAGCATACAGCGGTTGACCACCCCCGCGCGCTTTAGAGAACGATGAGACTTACAGTATTAAATTTGTATTGCAATTAGTTTAAAGCCGACAAAAACCGACAAATTCGCTGTTCTCGCTCTTGTGTAAAAACAAAGCGTTAAACAGCGTGCAGCAGTTAAAAACCACTCACTGTTGAGCGCTTTAGTGAACGGTTGCATCTAAAAGCTGTTTAATTTGTATAGAGTTTTAAAAAATTTGAAATCCTATAGAAATCAAAAATTGCCCCGTCCTCGCGCGTGCGTAAACACAGTGCAGCATGCCAGAACGGTCCGGATTATACGGCATGAACGGTAGCAAGTTTTCAAACCAAAAACGATTCAAATCGATTATTGATTGAATCCGAATTAACCTACGATTAATTTTCTGCATTAACACTCAAAACTTTTTTGTTCTATCGAATCGATCCAGTTTAGGCTTTCGCAAGGTTCGGACGCAACACCGTTTCGCGCCCAACCCATTCAATCAATAAATATATATTGATTGATTATTTCACCGTATTTAAAGTATCGCTTGGTTTAGGTAACATTAATGTTATATTCAGTAACATGTTCCTTTTCCCCCAGTTCTGGCCCGAGTTCGCTCCGAGACCCAAAACTGGTGAGGTACACCGAAAGAGAAGCTTTTATTCATTTATATCTATTTAATACATGCCCTCAGGGCTATCATCTAATACTTGACCTTGTCTTCTTTGTTGTGCCATCGGTTGAATGGTCGGAGGTAGTCGGCATCGGGCACGTGCTCCAGTTTTCTGCAAAAAAGCTCATGTTTCGCCTCATCTTACTTGTTTATCCCCTATCCCTCTCGCTCTCTCTCTCTCTCTCTCTCTCTCTCTCCCTCTCTCTCTCTCTCTCTCTCTCTCTCTATCTCTCTATCTCTCTCTATCTCTCTCTCTCTTCTCTCTCTCTCTTTATCTCTCTCTCTCTCTCTCTCTCTCTCTGTCTCTATCTATCTATCTCTCTCTCTCTCTCTCCAAACCTCTTTTCATCCGCCTGAGGATTCTTCACAAAATCGTAGCAAGCCTGGGTGCCGAACCCATTGTCAGCCGCTTGTTCAGCAGTGGCTGCATAGTAGACGGCATCCAATCGAGCCCAAAAGATTGTAGCCATGCACATGGGACAAGGGTAGCACGAGGTGTACATGGTGCATCCGGAGAGGTCAAAGTTACCTAGAAGTGGGAGTTAACCAACTTTTGATGCAGTTAGGTTACCAAGAATCTTACAAGCCTTGCGAATAGCTGCAACTTCGGAGTGCATG
>OZ059904.1:27364696-27394696 GCA_964057215.1 Oscheius myriophilus | reverse complement strand
TACTTTCGAGGAAACGACCTCCTGCGGGAAGGGAAGGAAAGGAATGAGTGTGGTTGGAAACTGTTAGATAAAATGCTAATTCTTTTGCCTTGTTATGATAATTGCAATTTGAGGGGAAAATGTTTGAGATTTGAATGAATGCTAATTGAAAGGATGCAGAGGCAGAGGCAGAGGCAGAGGCAGAGGCAGAGGCAGAGGCAGAGGCAGAGGCAGAGGCAGAGGCAGAGGCAGAGGCAGAGGCAGAGGCAGAGGCAGAGGCAGAGGCAGAGGCAGAGGCAGAGGCAGAGGCAGAGGCAGAGGCAGAGGCAGAGGCAGAGGCAGAGGCAGAGGCAGAGGCAGAGGCAGAGGCAGAGGCAGAGGCAGAGGCAGAGGCAGAGGCAGAGGCAGAGGCAGAGGCAGAGGCAGAGGCAGAGGCAGAGGCAGAGGCAGAGGCAGAGGCAGAGGCAGAGGCAGAGGCAGAGGCAGAGGCAGAGGCAGAGGCAGAGGCAGAGGCAGAGGCAGAGGCAGAGGCAGAGGCAGAGGCAGAGGCAGAGGCAGAGGCAGAGGCAGAGGCAGAGGCAGAGGCAGAGGCAGAGGCTGAGGCTGAGGCAGAGGCAGAGGCAGAGGCAGAGGCTGAGGCAGAGGCAGAGGCAGAGGCAGAGGCAGAGGCAGAGGCATCCGTTCCGTTGCGTTCCGTTCCGTTGCGTCAACCCGTAGCTGCTCACCCCAAAAGCCCTCATTCCACCTCCTGCCCTCCCCGAGCACGGTCGTCTCCCCACCACTTCTCTGCTACCTTCTCCAATCGTGAGCTCATTCGCAGTGCTTCGTCTGAAACAACTGTTCAGATGGGAGACAACGAATACGAAGAGTTGGTGCCGAATGAGGGTGCCATTCCGGATGCTCCAGCGGACCCCGCCCCGGCTCCAGCCGCCCCTGCGAAGGCAGCAGCTTCGGCCAAGGTTGCAGCTTCGAAAAAGGCTGCTGCTTCGAAAAAGGCCGCAGCTTCGAGCAAGGTTGCTGGTTCGAAAAAGAAGCCCAAGGCGTCACCAGCCGCTTCGAAGCCTGCCTCGGCCCTCTCCGGCTCTTCCAATGCCATCAACACCCCTGGCATCCCTGGAACTCCCGGCCCTCCCACTCATGCCATTCCTTCGGTCGACTTCAAACCGGTTGAATTGGCTCCACTGAGAGACGACGACATCAATCTGAACCCGAACCCCATTTCTGGCCCAAACGAGAGCAAGAAAGGAAGCAAGAAGGATGAAACGGTCACGGGATCCAAGATGAAAGATCCGAAGGAAGAGACGTCGTCCACTTTGATGGAGGACAAGAAGAAGAAAAAGTCGAAGGAGACGAAGACATCGAGCAGCAAATCGAAGGAACCGGTGAAGATCTCGGTGAGTTTCTCTTTCCTGTCTCTGCGTCTCTGCGTCTCTCACTGACTCACTTTCCAGAAAGGCCCTGTCATCGGTTTCCTCGCCAGTTTCGTTCTCTTCTGCGTGGGCATCGGCTTCGCCGTCCTCGTCGCGGGACACAAATGGTTCGGCCTCCAAGCCATCGAAGCCATCGCCCATTAGAACAACCGAAACGTGATACAATTGCATAAATACATGCATACATGCACCAGTAATAAACATTGATCGATATAAACATAGTTCACTTCGAAATCCCTTACCTGTTTCTTTTTGATGGAAATTTCCTTACATTGGTAGTGTAAAGAGAAAAACTGTGAACTGAAGAGGAGCCAGGAGGACGGAAGAGGGTTGAGGAAAACTGAGGAGAACAGAGGAGGACTGAGGAGGACTGAGGAGGACTGCATAGAACTGAGAACGAGTGAGGAGGACTAAGGAGGGCTGAGGAGGACTGAAGAGGACTGAAGAGGACTGAGGAGGACTGTGTCGGAGGAGAAGGTAAAGGAGTGAGACAGAGATAAACCCCATCCTGTTTTTAAGCTTTTTTAACAGACTTCGCTTTTTTGACCTTCGAACTTTGGACGAAACTTGACCTAGTTATCAGGCCACGCCCACCTCAACCAGATGACCGTTTTATTTTTCTTGTGGCCGTTTTTTCTTTACCGCATCGTTCATTGCATTAACCAAAGTTCACCCACTAATTTTTGATTGGTAGACTTGTTGGTCGAGCGATATCGGGAAATCTCGCAACGTCAATGAACTCAAAGAGCGAGCAAAAAAAGCTGCAAAAAGCGGCAAAGAATCTGGATCGGAGAAATCCCCCCCCCCCCCGTTTCTGTCTATTTCTTTATTTCTCCCTTTGGCTCCCTTTCTCTCCCAACTCTTTCAACTCTTTCTCTCCTCCACTCTCATCTTCTCGTCCTCAGTCTTCCATAGTCCGTTTCCGCCTTTCTCAGTCCCTCGCAACTCAGATCGCCTCAGTCATCCTCAGCCCTCCTCAGTTCTCTTCAATCTTCCTCTGTCCTCAGATCTCCTCAGTAATTCTTAATGCACCTCAGTCCTCCTGAGTTCTTCCCAGTTCACATTCTTCCTCCTCAGCCGCCCTCATTCCGCCTCCTATCTCTTCAGTCCAACCCAGGCCTCTTGAACCTCTCTCTCCGCAGTACACCTCAGTTCTACCAGGCCTCTTGCGATCTCCTCAGTCCTACTCAGCCCTCCTCAGCCCTCCTCAGTTTTCCTCAGCCCTCCTCGGTTTTCTTTAGACCTCCTCCTTCCGTCCTCCTTAATCCTCCTCACTTCTCCTCAGTTTTCCTCAGTCATCCTCAGTTCTTCTCATCCCTCCTTCATGTCTCGTCAGTCATCCTCATTATTCCTCAGTTTTCTACATTTTTCCTTACCAGTTTAAACTGAGGAAACTCACCAGGTCAGTTTTTTCCTCAGGTCTCCTAAGTCTTCCTCACTCCTCCTCAATGTTCATAACTCCTCCTCAGTTTCGCTCGGTCCTCCTCATAACTCCTCAGTTCTCCGCAGTCTTCCTCATTCCTCCTCAATCTTTAACAAATTTCCTCCTCCTTCTCCTCACTTCTTCTCAGTTTTTCTCAGTTCTCGTCACAACTTTTTATAACTCCTCAGATCTCCCCAATCTTTCACAAAGTTTCACAGGTCTCGTCATTCCTTCCTCAGTCCTAATCAGTCCTCCTCAGTTCTTCTTCTCACTCTTCCTCAGTCCTCAGTACTCCTCAGGTCTCTTAAGTCCTCCTTCTCCTTCTCTTCATCCTATTCCTCACCTCTCTCTCTCTCTCTCTCTCTCTCTCTCTCTCTCTCTCTCTCTCTCTCTCTCTTTCTCTGTCCTATATCTCTCTCTATCTTTCCCACCTATCTCTCCCGATACATCAAGATCCCCCATCTCCGCTGATTTTCGATCGTCTCTAGTCTAGTCACATAGTTTACACCATATCCTCCGCCAGACGTACTTTGCACCTTCTCTCCAAACTCAACCTCTTCGAATTTTCCAGTCCAAAAAGTTCTTGCAGCCGCTGTTACTATGGAAACGGGCCTCCGCCCCCCACTTCCGTGGGAAATGGAGTAATCCATCTCGTATTTGTGTGAAACAGTCGTCTTTCATGGCTTTTCCCGTTATCACGCGATTATCACTGGCGAGAGTCAGACGACGAGAGTCAGACTGGGGTAGGGACGCAGAGGAGTCAGATTCACTCGCTGTACTTGGGCGTCACTGCAACCTGTTTTATCGATCTACCACCGAAACACGTCATTTTGCTATCTAGCGCCTCCTATCGCAACCTTTGCGAAGGCTGGCGGCTGGCTGCAAGCGCCCGCCTTCCTTATTGCCAGCCTGCATCCATATTTACGGTTCCGATAACGGGATCGACATGTTGGCGCGATTCAACCGCACCCTTTCACGATTTCGTACTAAACTTGATTTTTTGAACTTGAAAAGAGGGTGACGTGTTTCTCTATGCCTCTTTTCCACCTCTCCCTCTCTGTCTTTCTGTATCTCTGTATCTCTCTCTCTCTTTGTGTCTCACTATTGCTATGCCTCTTTTCATCCCTGACCTGTGGTCTCTTTCTATCATATGAGAGATATAGGACAGAGAAAGAGAGAGAGAGAGAGAGAGTCTTTTCCCTCTATTTTTCTGTATGCCTCTTCTTGCTGTCTCTCTCTCTCTCTCTCTCTCTCTCTCTCTCTCTATGTATGCCTCTAAACCTATTTGGCTTTGTATGTCTCTCCAGGTGTCTATTTCTCCTCTTTTCATCCCTCTTTCCCCCCAAAGTCTCTTTTTTCTCTGTTTCTCTCACCCTTTATCTCGTCTCCATATGTCTCTATTCATCTCCTTTTCTCAGCGTCTACTTGTCTCTTCATTTGTCTATTTACCTCCTTCTTCTGTCTCTTGTTCTCCAATCTTTAGATCTCTGTATATCAGACGCAAAACACTCCTTTCATGTCTCCTGCCTCACATTAGCTCTATCTCCACATTACTCTCTCATATCTCTCTCCATCACCTCTCTCTCTCTCTCTATCTCTATCTCTCTCTCTCTTTTCGTCTCCCGATCGTTATCGTTAGGTCGCCCTATCTCTATGTTCATCGCAACACTCGTCATATGTCTCCCATTCTGTCTGCCCCACATATGACTATTTCTCTCTCTCTCTCTCTCTCTCGCTCTCTCGCTCTCTCTCTCTCTCTCTCTCTCTCTCTCTCTCACTTTCTCTCTCTATCCAAAAAATATTATCTCCGTCTCATCGCCCTTCGCTCTAATTCGATTACTCACGTTGTCTTTCAAAAGTACGGTTCATTTCCCCTGCTTTCCCAGAACGCAGTCCTTTAAAAAAAACAACCAAATTCCTTGTTTTTCATCAATCTACCGTATCCTTCCAGAACCTCCGCTCTCACTTTTCCCCGTAAACACGGCGTTTCTGCCCTTTTTATCGAAAACGTTGGTCGTCAAAAATCATTCGCCTCCGCGACAAAACGGTGTCTATTAGCATAGCTGGCAACAACCGGTTGTCACATGAACTACACGCGACAGTCGGCTGGCAGTCGGTCCCATCGATCCGCTTGTTTGCTCAGGAGAGCAGGCCTTCTGTTCCTGGATCGGCCCTATTTCGCGGAAACCAACACATTTTATCATATTTTTGTACTTTTGTTATCGAAAAATGACGGAATCGCTTCAAACGTACGTTTTTCAAAGCACTGCACAGCGATGGCTCCCTTTTTAGGTCGTAACTCCCGAAAAATGAATTTTTCAGTGTTTTCAATTGTGAAATCCCATAAATCAATAAAGAAAAATCGATATTCAAGAATTATGCTTTTTCCCGCATTACATTTCACCCAAAACTGCGAACATTGCAATTTGACCAATTGCAGCCGCGCCGCGTCACCCCCGCGGCGCGGTCAACCCGCGCCGTGGTCAATTCGCTTTTAAATTCGTTAATTTTCAAGCTAATTAAGTGAATTAAGTGTAAAATTTGAAGTTGTTTGATAATTTATGCGAAAATGCAAATTGTGTGGAGGGGCGCGGTGATTTTGGCCACAAATATCACGTACAATGCTTCCGATTGCACGCAATTCGCTCTATAAAAGCGAATTTTCGCGTTTAGTAAAGCCATAGAAGCAATTTGTGAGAAAAATAAAAATATTTACGAAAAAGTTAATTTTTTTGGTCCCTGATCTATTGGCTATGGCGCGATGCGCAAACATCTTTGTCTTATCTATAGAAGATAGGCGGAGGTTCGCCATTACTCCCACTCCACTCAGCGATTATGGTTCCTGTTCTCTCTCTCTCCCTCTTTCTCTCTCTCTCTCTCTTTCTCTTTCTCTTTCTCTTTCTCTTTCTCTCTCTGTCTCACTCTCTCTTCCTCTTCCTCTCTCTCTCTCTCTCTCTCTCTCTCTAACCCCTCTCTCTCTCTCTCTCTCTCTCTCTCTCTCTCTAACCCCTCTCTTTCAGTCCCCATGGCATCGGCCTCTTCCGCCTCCCAGCCCGAAGAGCTCTGCCTCGTCTGCAACGACATCTCAACCGGCTACCACTATGGGATTCCTTCTTGTAACGGATGGTACGTTCCATAGTTACGCTGTTGTAAAGAAATCCCGGTTTAGTAAGACCTTCTTCCGTCGGACGATAATGAAAAACCAAAAGTTCACCTGTCAGTATGAGGGGAAATGTGATGTGGACAAAAGTGAGGGAATTTGAAATTCTTTGAAAAAGTGGGATTTTTTAGGCATTCGGTGTGCGTGCCGTCACTGTCGCTTTGAGAAGTGTCTCCAAGTTGGAATGGATAGAAATGGTTAGAGAGAGAGAGAGAGAGAGAGAGAGAGAGAGAGAGAGAGGCAAGATGTGAAAAAAGAAATTTACACATCCATTAGTGCCGGTCGTTGGCGACATGGTGCATCAGCCATAAACCGAGAGAAGAGATGTCAACAAGAGAGATAGAGAGATAGAGAGAGAGAGAGAGAGAGAGAGAATCTTAAACTCTCAAAATTTCCAGCTATCCAACAAAACCGCGACCCAATTGGCTATACAAAGCGGACAAGGCGCTACCCTCCCATAAGAAAACTAGAGAGTTCGGAAGAATGTTCCTCGCCGAAGCCAGCTCCGCCAATGGTCAGTTTTTCTATCAACTTCAGTGTTTTCAAAACGGAAAGATCAGTTTTCATAGTTTATGTGATGAGCTTATAATTTATTCAATCCGTGCCGCAAAGCGGATTGAATCACGGGGTTGTTTTATAAACGGAGATGGAAATCACAATCGGGAGATGGTATTTTGATGTTGCGATTATTTTTTGAAAGGGAGAGCAAGAGAGGAGATACATGAGAGGCAGAGACAGAGACAGAAGCAGAGGCAGAGGCATAGAGGCATAGAGGCATAGAGGCATAGATGCAGAGGCAGAGGCAGAGGCAGAGGCAGAGGCAGAGGCAGAGGCAGAGATATATTCGCATTTGCAACAATTTGTTTTTCCCACTTTGCAAAATTCACTCATCTACGTCAGCGAATTAGAGACATTTCCCGGAAATTTGTATTTGTACTGCTACAAATTTGAAACTACTTTGCTTGCTGACGCAACCGGAGGCAAAAGTTGCAGGGAATTGCTGAAAATTGTCATGAAATCGATTTCAATCGATATTTTTTAGTTAACTGGTGCTGAAGAGCAAGATGACAACTTCCTACTCTACCTCACAGCCATGGAGTCAGCATCGACTCGCCTGAGGCTATCTGCCTTCACCTCTCAAAAGACGCTTCTGGAGAGAGTTATCGCTCCTTGTCTGCTGACTGATGAACAGTTTATGAACTCGATTATTGAGCCGGTTAGTTCTCTCTCAGAGACAGACAGAGAGAGAGAAAGACAGAGAGAGAGGCAGAGAGGCAGATTCATCCACATCAGCGCCTCTCTCTCTCTCACTCTTGAAACATAAATGTGTGACAACGTTACGCAACTGTCAAATTTATCGTCTCCAGCCCCCAATGCGTGCCCATGTCTATTCTGCGCCTCGCACCCGTACCAGATCGGCGCCGCCCGCAGGGGTGGTTATATAAGGAGGCAGCGTTTGAAAACCCAGGATGTTAGCCCAAAATAGGGTGCCTTAAAGGGGCAGTAAGTGGGGTTTTTCATTTCATTTTCGATCGTATATGGTCGGAAATTATGCGAATTAACTATGCTAAACTGTCTCGCACTCTCCTCGTTTCCAGCACTTTCTCAGTCAATTAGAATGGAATTCGGCTCATTAGCATGCCTTGTAAACGACGGACACGCAGGGTGTACTACCCGTCTACAAATCTGTAGACGGAGACCCGTTTTTGACGACTTTGAAGCGTATTTTCTCGAAAACGGTAAATTTTTTACCCAATGTCATATATATTTTAATGATCAGCGAATTTTTCTCTCCTTATTGAGCCAATGTTGTAAAACCCGCCTGACTGTCCCTTTAACTCCTTGTAAATTTGCTTTTAAATAGCATGCAAATTGGAGACATTTGAGTTTTATCCACACAGACAAAACAGCCACAACCTCACATTTTTATCGATCGATTATCAACGGGGTGTCTTCATTTTTCGATCACCCATAAGCCGATTGTCGACAATTTCATATATCGATTGATTTCGTCACAACACATTCTATTTTCATGATTTCGATTCTGTAAACCGCAGTGAATCCCAAGCATTGCTCAGCGGCAGTTGGGATGCATTTGCCGGCATCCTTGGCACCGTGCCTAGAATCTGGAGAATTCTTCCGTGACACCAAAAATGTGCTTAGGCGGGAATTAAACTTTCTTAAATTACCTTTGGTTTTTACGTTATTTCTTGCCTTTTTTTATAATATCAACTTAAAAATCCCTTAGGTTTCGAATTTCAAGATCAAAATTAGAAAAATAGTAGGAAATTATGTAAAAAGCAAATGGAATTTAAAAAATTTTAATTGCCGCCTGAGCACATTTTCGGTGTCACGGAAGAATTCTCCAGATTCTGGGCACGGTGCCAAGGATGCCGGCAACTGCCGGTCGGGACACGTCGTGAAACCCAAACGAGAATTCCCGGGCTTCACAGACAGCTTGAATTCAACTCTGCCGTTCGCACCCGTACCAAATCGGCGCCTCCCGCAGGGGTGGTTATATAAGGCAGGCGCAAACGATTTCGCGTCTAGTTCACGTTGAAGAAGAAGCTGGTAACTTTAAAACATTTTTTTGTTGTAAAAGTTAATTTAAAAACTTTTAAGACGTTCATCTCTTATTTTCAGGCTCCTCATCACACAATAACCACCCTGCAGTATGCAACCAATGCCGATTTCACCTACTGGCATGAGAGGTACACTGCCCCTGCTTTCAATCGATAATTGATACTCTTGAAGGGATTGGATGTTAATGATCGAGTGGGCTAAGACGATCCCAGCCTACCAAAGGCTGGAGATCAACGACAAGTTGGCTCTTCTGAGGCACTCTTCTATCACCTACCCCTCCCTCATTCACACCTTCTGGAGCCCTGATCACGGCATGGACACCCTGGTTTTCCCCTCGGGAGCCTACTTCGATAGGATGAATGACCCATCCAGGTTGGAAGATGAGAAACAGTCCATAACAAAAGTTTTTAGGCCTTTGGGATTCAACAAGAAGAAGCTCCAGATGCTGGATCAGCTTCTGAAGCCGATGAGGGAGATGGCCATCGATGTCACGGAGTTTGCAGCGTTTAAGGCGATTTTCTTCTTGAATCCAGGTAAGAGGAGGCCAAAGTGCAATATCAGTGAAGTCAAAGATGTCAGTGGGACCTCAGCTTTTTTGCCCGAAGGGTACCATTCAATTTTCAGTAGGACCGTTGCCAGTAGAGCCATTCTAACAATAAGACCACATCGCAGTTGTTGCCAGTTGGGTCACAGTTAACAGTGGAGTCACCATTAGGTCTAGTGCAGCTGTCACTATGACCACTACGAGGTTGTTAGTAGTGACACAGCACAGTGTCAGTAGGACCAGAGCGCGGTGTCAATAGGACCACAGTGCTGATGTCAGTAGGGCCACAGCCCAGTTCTCAGTAGGGCCACAGTGCTGATGTCAGTAGGACCACAGCCCAGTTCTCAGTAGGGCCACAGTGCTGATGTCAGTAGGGCCACAGCCCAGTTCTCAGTAGGGCCACAGTGCTGATGTCAGTAGGACCACAGCCCAGTTCTCAGTAGGGCCACAGTGCTGATGTCAGTAGGACCACAGCCTAGTTCTCAGTAGGGCCACAGTGCTGATGTCAGTAGGGCCACAGCCCAGTTCTCAGTAGGGCCACAGTGCTGATGTCAGTAGGACCACAGCCCAGTTCTCAGTAGGGCCACAGTGCTGATGTCAGTAGGACCACAGCCTAGTTCTCAGTAGGGCCACAGTGCTGATGTCAGTAGGACCACAGCCCAGTTCTCAGTAGGGCCACAGTGCTGATGTCAGTAGGACCACAGCCCAGTTCTCAGTAGGGCCACAGTGCTGATGTCAGTAGGACCACAGCAAAATGGTCATAAGGACATTACACCTGTTGCAGTAGGGCCACATCAACATATGTCAGTAGGGTCACAGCGCAGCTAACAATAAGACCACCGCGCTTTATGTCAGTAGGGCCACATCTTGTTGCCAGTAGGACAACATCACAGTTGTCAGTAGAACCACATGGCAGAGGCCAGTAGGAACACATCCAGTGTCAGTAGGACCTTAAAATCCGCAGCAAAGTATCTACACTACCGGTTTCAGATGCCGATGACGTTGACTCCATGGCCAAGGGAGCCCTCAGCGAAGGTAGAAACAACATAACCAATGCGTTGTACCGATACATGTGTAGGAAGAAGGGACCCGAAGAAGCCGGAGACCGGTTTGTAAAATTTCACATCGTTTTCAGCCTCCCGCTTTCAGATTCGGTCGACTTTTGCTGCTAGGAACTGTTTTGGCGACGATGGCTGTGGAAATGAAAGAAGCCGTTTTGGTTGCGGACTTCTTTGAACAAGTCAGGTTCAGCACTTTCGCCAAGCAACTCATGTTCGGAATCAAGGATGAGCTTCCGTAGACTACCTCTTTCGATTGTACAGTTTATTCGTTGTAATAAAGTTTATTTGGTATTTGCACCAAAAAAACTCGGGGGAACTGAACCAGGGACATTCTGCTTACAGGGCGAGACGCTTGCCGCTGCGCCACGCGGTCACATTCGGCCATTCTGCTGCGGCTTTTGTGCTGGGCGCCGGGGGACGAAATTTTCTCGACTATCAGGTCCATTGGGCATATTTAAATCTAATCAGTCGATTCTCCATTAAAGCTCTGGTTTATAGCTCGTTTGAAAATTGTTATGTTTTAAGGACTTATCGTTAGTTCTCCTCAATTCTGCTCTCTACAGAATAATGAAGATTAACTAGCATAAAAAGGGGAATTTGAAGTGAACAATGTAGGCAGCGAAGGTGACCTGACCGAGGTCGCGGGGGGCAGGGGGAAAAGGAAGGGAAGGGGAAGCAATATCTGAAAGGGGCAGCCACATGTGTCCCCGGGGGCGCCCAGAAAGCATGTGTTGCAAGCAACTACTCTCTGACCGGCCCAGGAACGCGGCATTAAAAAACAATTTTATGGTTAGAGGGGTAACCGAAGTTCCCTTACACCTGAATTTCTTTAAAACCCGGAGAAATGCTTCATGATTTCCTAAGAACTTAAGTCGTCTGTATTATCCAGCGGATTCATTCAACAGACAAGCCACACCACAATGGGCCACAACCCCACCTGACAACCGCAACCAGTGATCCGCTGGGATTACGGAATCTAGAATTACGCCGCAGCCATCCTGATGGGGCCGGCTCAACAAACCCACTCAACCAGGCCATATAAACCTTTATGCACCGAAGTCCATGTAAACCTTCACACACCGAAGTCCGTGTTTGCCAGTCGACCTATCGTTTATCGCAAATCGTAATATTACAAAGAATACAAGAATCTGCAAAAAGGGGGTAGCTCGGGGGACTTCTGGTCTTCTCTTTAAACCAATGGCTTATCTCCTTCTGAGCAGCTTCTGAAGAAGACGATTTATGGCAGACGTTCCTCCCCTTGTTCTGGGCAAAGTCTCCTCGGATGGTTCCAGCACCGGCGCAGAGGGGGTCAGTGGCTCCGAGCAGCATATTTAAACCACTGTAGCAACTTGTTCCTAAAGGCAGAGGGTCACGAAAAAATGAATTTCTATTTTGGTGCGATTTATATTTTTAGACGTTTATAGGGCATATATACATTGTTTTAAGAAACTTGAATGAGCAAAAAATCTGTAAACAATAAAATATAGAAGTAAATATGCATCAGTCGAAACCGTTCATAAAACCCCGTTTGAATTGCGCGCGACTTACCGTACTCGGATTAGTGCGCGGTAATTTTGAATTTTTTTTGGAAACGCCGTTTTTAATTTTCACTTAAATTTTTGTTTTTTTCAGTGTTTTGGTGCTTTAAGAAAATTTTTAAGAATTGAGTGACCACCCGTTAGAGAAAAAGGGTTAAATTTGCATTGAAAATCACCTGGCATCACGTTATTGAATCAGGAAGGTCATTTTACTGCCAATTCGTTGAGTTCCCGTTGTTCCTGGTCGGAGGAAAACAAGGCGGGTGGTCATACGGCTTGGATGATTCCTTAGGTGGCTATACAGAAGAATAGAAGTCACACCCTACTAATAAACCTCCTATGACGGACCGAGAATGATGCCAACAAATCGAGCGTAATCGTTGCTTCGTATGGTAGCAATGACCTTGCTGTTATTGGGCACATCGTTGTACTTCATCAACACGTACAAGGAGAATGCTCGGGACGCAGATTTCGTCAAGCGAGGGGCATCAGAGCAAATGGGGGTCGGGTCATATCCTACCCGATCGCGTCACATTCAACATTCAAACAATAGATCATACTCATACAAACCTTTATTTACGGTATTTAATGCACATAACAACAAAATGAAAACAAATAACACATCAGATATACACCAGGGGCATTATTAACATACAGGTTGCACAAAAAGGATTTGCGAATGCACAGAGGGATTTTATCAAAAATAAATGACCGGAATTTTGCTGAATATAAAAGGAATTTTAAATCATTGTAGATTTTATCTGCTTTAAAACGAATTTTGGATACTTGTTAGCCAAATTTTTGTTTCGAAAATAGAATTTTTATTGAAAAATGTTCAAATTTCTAAAATCGCGTGAAATCCAGGTACCGGGACACGTTTTAGAATCCAAAAGCCAAAAACCAGCATTAAAAATGAATTATACCTGAATTTAACTTTTATTCAAATCATTTATGTAACAACAGAAGAAAAATTCCATTTAAATATGACTTTTCCAAATTTTCACAGAATGACGATTTTAGACTATCAATCGGATTTCACAAAAATAATGAAAAGGAGAATTACTTTCACTCAAAGAAACACTAAATTTTTAAAACCCTCTGAGCACCTGAAAAACCTACTTCAACTATTATGGGGCAGGAGGAAACCATACAGAACGGCGAGTGTGGCAGGCGTCGCTGGCTCCTTGCACGCAGAATCGAACTCAGCAGCTGAAAATAAAGTATTTATCAAAGTAAAATTAAAAGGTACAAATAAACGCAAAAGTATACAAAAGAAATAGAAAAAAAAACAACACAAAGAACCAAAACGACTGACGAAAAAAGCGAACTCCGAGAACATCGCATTTGCCGCACGTTTTTCGGCTGCCTCTGCAACAGGGCGCGCGCTTTTACATCTTTTCGTTCCGTGGAGCATCTTTGACCCCCTGAGCCATCGCGGGAGAATTAAGTTTTCAAACCTCCGAACTTTAAACAGCTGAAAAATGCTTAAAATTCATTTTTACGGCCTCAGATTTTGTATACTAGTTACAAGAACACATAAAAACAAAATAAAAGCGAAAAATAAAAATTGATTTTTTCGTGACCCTCTGCCTTTAACCGAGTCCTCACACAATACTACAAATGACAAGTTGCCCTCTCTACACAATAACGAAGAGAAATTACCATCAAAAAGAAAGAGGAAAGGTATTTTGAAGTGAACAATGTAGGCAGCGAAGGTGACCTGACCGAGGTCGCGGGGGGCAGGGGGAAAAGGAAGGGAAGGGGAAGCAATATCTGAAAGGGGCAGCCACATGTGTCCCCGGGGGCGCCCAGAAAGCATGTGTTGCAAGCAACTACTCTCTGACCGGCCCAGGAACGCGGCATTAAAAAACAATTTTATGGTTAGAGGGGTAACCGAAGTTCCCTTACACCTGAATTTCTTTAAAACCCGGAGAAATGCTTCATGATTTCCTAAGAACTTAAGTCGTCTGTATTATCCAGCGGATTCATTCAACAGACAAGCCACACCACAATGGGCCACAACCCCACCTGACAACCGCAACCAGTGATCCGCTGGGAGTACGGAATCTGGAATTACGCCGCAGCCATCAGGGGAGCCGGGACCACCTGATGGGGCCGGCTCAACAAACCCACTCAACCAGGCCATGTAAACCTTCACACACCAAAATACATGTAAACCTTCACACACCGAAGTCCGTTTTTTTACGACCAATGTTTATTACTGGTGCATGTATGCATGTATTTATGCAATTGTATCACGTTTCGGTTGTTCTAATGGGCGATGGCTTCGATGGCTTGGAGGCCGAACCATTTGTGTCCCGCGACGAGGACGGCGAAGCCGATGCCCACGCAGAAGAGAACGAAACTGGCGAGGAAACCGATGACAGGGCCGTTCTGGAAAGTGAGTCAGTGAGAGACGCAGAGACGCAGAGACAGGAAAGAGAAACTCACCGAGATCTTCACCGGTTCCTTCGATTTGCTGCTCGATGTCTTCGTCTCCTTCGACTTTTTCTTCTTCTTGTCCTCCATCAAAGTGGACGACGTCTCTTCCTTCGGATCTTTCATCTTGGATCCCGTGACCGTTTCATCCTTCTTGCTTCCTTTCTTGCTCTCGTTTGGGCCAGAAATGGGATTCGAGTTCAGATTGATGTCGTCGTCTCTCAGCGGAGCCAATTCAACCGGCTTGAAGTCGACCGAAGGAATGGCGTGAGTGGGAGGCCCGGGAGTGCCGGGAGTGCCAGGGGTGTTGATGGCATCGGAAGAGCCGGAGAGGGCCGAGGCAGGCTTCGAAGCGGCTGGTGACGCCTTGGGCTTCTTCTTCGAAGCTGCAGCCTTTTTGGAAGCTGCGACCTTCGACGAAGCTGCTGCCTTCGCAAGGGCGGCTGGAGCCGGGGCGGGGTCCGCTGGAGCATCCGGAATGGCACCCTCATTCGGCACCAACTCTTCGTATTCGTTGTCTCCCATCTGAACAGTTGTTTCAGACGAATCACTGCGAATGAGCTCACGATTGGAGAAGGTAGCAGAGAAGTGGTGGGGAGACGACCGTGCTCGGGGAGGGCAGGAGGTGGAATGAGGGCTTTTGGGGTGAGCAGCTACGGGTTGACGCAACGGAACGGAACGACACAAAATGCAAAGCAAGCGGAACGGAACGCAACGGCTCACCCCAACCAAACCCTTAAACACCCAACTAAAGTCGAACTAACCGAAACAAACCCCGACCTAACACCAACCGAACCCCAATCGAACCCCAACCAAACCTAACTGAAGCCTAACTGAAGCCCAACCGAACCCCAACCGAACATAAACCGAAACCCATTCGAATCCAACCTAAACGAGCCTTAGCTAACCCAACCCAACCGATGCGAAACAAACCGATCCAGACCCATTCACTCAGGTTAAAAATGTTTATGCATATGTTAGTGGCTCTCTCAAAATCACATATTCAATAATCTGTCCCATTTCAATCGGTTAACATCGACGCAGCACCTTTACATCTGTGCTCAGGACAAGTACAGCTACTGATATTCTCCAAAGCATACACTCTGTGTGTAGATGAACCATGTACTTCGCGGAGGGATTCCAGGCGGAAAAGAAGAGAGTGAGGACTGCCGTCTCCTCCACCACAGCGGGGACGACGATGGGCTTCTGAGAGACATTCTAGGACCAGGGTCCATCTAAAGTTGAGATAAAGTGGGTATGAGAAGAGAAACCTACACATCCAGAGGACAGCTAGCTGGGCAGCAGAGACCACGATCGGGGAGACGGAGGCATCTGAAGGAGTCTGTCTCGGTCTCCCACTCACTCACTCACTTATATACTCACTCACTGACTTATTTACTCACTCACTCACTATGTCGATTTACATCTCTCTCTCTCCCCTCTCTCCCTCTCTCTCTCTCTCTCTCTCTCTCTCTCTCTCTCTCTCTATCTCCCTCACTAACCTTTGTATATCCTCCGTAGACCTCTGATAATGAGGCGTAGCTCCCAAAGTCAAACACTCCCACATAAACACTCCATACATCCTGAAACCAGCATAGTTCTGTTTTTAAACAGCGATTAAACCAAATATCTCCTTCCGAGGTATGCCTGGTTGAGGTGTGGTGAGCACAAATGATCTCCGGGGGCAACCAAGCCAAAGGTCTCGCTCCTTCCGGTAATCCAAAGTCTCCCAATTTGACGTTTACTCTAAAATTTTAGACACTTTTTGGTCACAACTTTGCGGCATACCCTCGGAGATCATACCCATCTAGGAGTATATTTCTGCTAGCTATATCGCCATGTACCATTTCTCTTCCGTTGGAATCAAAGGTTTCATGAATATGCTCCAAGGCGGAGGCTACTTGGTGGAGGATGGCGAGAATGTCTCGGAGGAGGACGATTGGGCGGTCACACTCATCTTCTCTTGCCTGAAGAGAGGATAGAGGCATAATTAGAGAGAGAGAGAGAGAGAGAGAGAGAGAGAGAGAGAGACAGAGAAACAGAGGCAGAGACAGAGGCAGATATAGAGACAGAGGCAGAGAAAGAGACAGAGACAGAGACAGACAGAGACAGAAATATCTCACCTACCCTAATATAAGTCCTGAAGTAATGTTGAAGAGACCCTCCTGCAAGCCACTCCAGGGCAACCAACGGCCGAAGTCCACCCGTCACAGCGAGTATTTTCACAATATTTGGGTGGTCCAATCGTGACAGCCGGCTGGCTTCCTCCATCAGCTTCAAAGCACTAGCTGGCACAGGTAATGCCATCTAAAAACAGTTTAAAGGTCTGTGTTTCACAAAAAAGGTCCCACCTTAATCGCAGCCGGCACTCTCTGCTTGAAGCGGCCTATAGTGTTCGGAAAGGCGTATCCTTTGAAAACGAAGCCATTGGCTCCTCTTCCAAGAGGTTCATCAGTTGTTTCGATGCTAACTTCGTCTACCAACAAATGTGACACATCTGAAAAAAACTGTTCATGTTCAAGTGGGCGCGGCTTAATATTAAAATGGCGTGGCAATGTGGGCGTGGCCTTTTAATATAAACGACTTAATCAAGTGGGCGTGACGTAATAATGTGAACTGAGGGGTCAAGTGGGCGTGGTCTAATAATATAAACAGGGTGGTCAAGTGGGCGTGGCCTAATAATATGAACGAAGTGGCCAAGTGAGCCACAGTGGCATAACGCACACACAAATTTAAGCAAAATCAACAACCCGTTTAATAACAGATGTAATTGTGGGCGTGGCTGAATAGTGTATGGGCACGGCCTTTCCATCCTTAACGTTTGAAGGAACTCCAACTTGCAAAAAAGCGGCCGTTGGCACGGCTCATTCCAAACCGTGGTCCCGCCACGAATGCATTGGCAAGGTGCCAAGACTATAAAATGCGCGGTTTTTTGCAACTCAACGGTTGTTTATCATCTCCTTTCGTGGCGGGACTCATTGTCCAGATGCAGAAAATGGGGCGGGGCTTGTCAACGTTCCACTTCCGTTTTTGACGTGACCCGAGTTCCCGTTTGGAAAGGCCGTGTGGGGGCATGGCCCAGTGGGCGGAGCCTCTTGGACCCATGACCAGGCCCCGCATAAATTAGGCCACGCCCATTTGAACGACTACACTGACAAAAATTTAGATGAAATTGAAAACACAGGTTTTTTGAGTGGGTGTGGCTTAATAGTAAGAGGGGTGTGGTCAAGTGGGCGGAGCCTGTTGCGTTTACCTACACCCCGTTTAGAAATTTCGCGTTTATCAACTGTGTGGAGAACAAAAGGGGCGTGACCTGGTTTTAGAGCCGAAAATGCAAATGTGATTCGGAAAAAGCTACTTTTCTACGTTGGGTTGACGCCCCTTTGAACCCCCACTTTTTTGGGGGCTACGCTAATTAAAATTCCTTTTTAAATTTCAATTTCAACTTGTTTAGCAGTTTCAAAAAAAGTTCAAATCCAGCAAATTCCCGCCCACCTCGTGTCAATTCACCCAATCGCTTCTGATGAACGAATAGAGAATCGGGAACTGGTGCACATAGTCGGCGATTTCCTGAAAAAAGTTTTTATTTCGAAAACTGAAATGAAAAATTAGCATATTTCTTGCGATTTAGTCAAATATATAGAAATTTTGCTCGTTTTAACAACAAAATAATCGGTGATTTTGCATAATAGCCGGTGTAAGAAACTCAGTCTTTCAAAGCTAAAAAGCATTAAATTTTTTATTTTGAATGGAACACCTACTAGTAAATAAAAACAGTAGAACAAAGTAAATAATGGTGAGAAGAGCAAATGTGAACCAGAGTGAAGGCGGCAGGGGAAACGGCGCCTGGGCGACCATAGCCAAGACTGGTTTCGAAGAGAGAGAGGGGCGCAATCTTCTCTTCACCAAAAGAGACGAAAAAACAGGTAACAACACGTATTCGCATAGTAAGTTTAGTAGTTGAGGAGGCATAAACATAAGGACGGGTGGTGGATATTAGAGGAGTTCTCAAATGACGGGCCGGGCCGAGGGACTTTTGGAACGGTTCGGCCCATCGGCTCGGGTATGAAAAATATTTATTTACTTTTTGTATAAATCAGTACAATAATTGTCAAGCTGCTTTAAATTACTTAATAATGTTTGTTTCTAACATAGATGTCAATTGTACAAAAAAAAGTCACCGACCGGGATCGAACCCTGGTCGTGTGGGTGGCAATATGACTGGGTGGTCCAAGGAAAACGGGCCGGGCCGACCAAAATTTTCCAAATGTAAGGAAAGCGATCTTTGACCACTTTTCGATGAGTTATTGTTAGTGAAAGTAAGAGAGAGAGAGAGAGAGAGAGAGAGAGAGAGAGAGAGAGAGAGAGAGAGAGAGAGAGAGAGAGAGAGAGGAGAGAGAGAGAGAAAACGTAGATGAGAAATAACATCTCATACATATGAGATGTCCTTAACAGCATCCAATATCCTTGATAAAGAACCAATCCAGTTGTTTGAGACCCCCTTATCCCCGAAACAAGATCAGTAACAGGTAACAATTTATTCACATGAGAATCGTAGAAGACTGAGACAATACAACAGTACTGCCAAGCAGTACACAACGTAGGATTACAAGGACAGCTGACGCTGTCGCGAAGGTGGAATCTACATATGGCCGTGTTTTGTGGTGTAATGTGGCCTCTCCACACACAGAGAGGGGAGAGGGCCCCACCCGCTGGTGAGATAATGGCTGTGGAGATGTAAATAAACCATATAAATAAGTATATACGGATGGGGCTAGGAGAAACTGCTAGAAGCCTGTGACGGGCCGGCCGTGTGTTTAAAGGTGGGGAATGGGGAATGTACAATTGTGGCTGGGAGCAGTTCTTTTAGGGGGGGGGCAAGTTTAGCAGGGCGTGGGCTGCGGCTGGGGCGAAGCCATGTCGGCCGGCGAGTGCTGCACCACCGAAGGAGTACTGAAAAAGGGGGGTTGGGAAAAATGAGTCCCACTCATTTTACCTGAAAGCACACAACTGAGGCGTGTCGATGACGATAGGCTCCCCCTCCTCGTCGCTCAGCAGGCCGAAGGTCGAGAAAGTGGGCACGAGAGAGCGGTGCCACAGATCGGAGATGTTCTCACGGCAACGGACCAAGTCAGAGACGTCGATCTGAACCACAAAAAGTTAAGAACAACATGGAAAAACGTACGTCAAGGTACTTGAGAAGATGGTGGCTCGACTGGACCCAGTTGCGGCGACTTCCCTCCAGAAGCAGGGAGACGACCGACAGGGCGATGGTGGACGGGCGGTAGACCGAGGCGAGACGCCAGCTGCAGACGACCACTTCCAGGTGGGACCTGAAAGCAAGAAAGGTTAACTTTGGGACTTAAAGTAGGGTAGTCCCTCAAATTGTGAACTATGAGCCACGGAGGGGGTAGAAAAAATATAGCTCCCCAGAAAGTTTTGAGCCACAATTTGGGTGGAAAGGTATGAGGGGTTCGAATAATGACTGGAATATTATAGGGGCTTGCATATGGGCTGCAAAGTTATGGGTGTCGCTCGATTTCTGGGCTCAAAATTCTAGGGGAGGGGTAGAATTTTGAGTGGAAAACTATTACGAGGGTAGAATTTTGATATGGGGACTTGAACATTGGGGTTCGTTTTGCGCTACCTCACACAGTGTGTCGAGTCGCCCAGAATCCAGCTCGGCACGATCCCACAACCGAACATGGGGTTTATTTTCTTTTGTTTGTTCATCGAAATTTGGGTAAGACATTTTTAGAGTCGAATTTCAAGAGGGATTACGTGGGCTAGAATATTGAGTGGACAATTATGGGGGCTAAAATCTGGGTGGTAAATTATATGTGGGGGCTAGAATTTCGAGTGGACAATTATGGGGGGCACTAACTTTAGGTGGAAAGGAGGGTGTATAATTTTTAGGGCCTATATAAACAGGCTACTGGTCAGTTCGGTGCGACCCCCACAACCAAACATGAGGGGGTTCATTTTTTTTTGTCTTTTCATCGAAAATTGGGTGAAAAATTATAGGGGTTAGAATCCTTCCAAATTCCAATCGCTTCTTCCAGCTGCGGAACCTAAATATAATGTATAAAACATACCTAATCGGAGCGATGAGATAGGTAGCACCCAGGGGAGAGAGGATGGCGTCGAGGAAGCGGGAGACGGTGGGCAGCTGGACGTCCCATTGCAGCAGGTCTAAACCCGAAAAATAAATGGAAATTGAGGCAAAACTCACGGAGGATGCTGGTCTCCATGCGCTTCAGCTCGGCGCTCGAGTACTCCAACCGCAGGCGCCGGAGGAAGTTGGTAGTGCTCTCCTCGTGGTCCTCCCACAGCTTTTTGGCGATGTGGAGACAGGCGGCCGCGACGCAGTTGATGTACCTGAAACCCATTGTAACATAGAAATAAAGGGCTACAGTAAGGCAAATCGATTCAAAACTCACTTGGCGGGAACCCTGGTGGAACAGACGACCTTATCCATGATGGCGATGGCGGAGGTGACGCTGTCCATGTCCAGTCCCAGGCGCCGCGCGGCCGAGCAGATCCAGGCCGCTTGGCGGTCTCGGTCCTCCCAGCCGATCACGCCCTCTCCCTGAAAAACAAGAAATTATGAATAAAAATTGTGAATTTGAAGCGACCTTTCATGTAACAGCAAAAAATTATCAATTTTTACGATAAGCTTGGCAATTTCTGAACGTTTTGACACCCGGTGGCGAAAAAAATTTGGTAAATCGGTAGCACAGGCGCCTACATTCAAGGGGCGGAGCTAAAGTGGGCGGAGTTTTACCGAATTGGGTTTTTTATAATATAATTTTTTCAGAATTCTATTTTTTAAAATTAATTTTAATACAAAGAATGCATTTGATTTTTGCAAAACCTAAGTCGGATTCTCACAAAATCGGTCGAAAAAATCGACCAAATTCGGAAAAAATCGGTAGAAAATCGTAATTTGGTAAAATGCGATCAAATGCATTCGATAAGACATTTAATGAAGCCCCACGCTCGTTCGGTGTAGCCCCCATTCAAAACGCTTAATGGGGGGGGGGGGTCAAAAGTTAAATCCCCACATTCGGAATGGGGGCTTCAATAGTACCCCTTAACTTAACTAGTCACTTAAAACCCGAGATCCAGGCTAAATGAGTTGTTTATTTGTGGTTGCAAAACAACTGTTTGGGGGGGCATAATTCAAATCCCCAAAAATCAATATTGGGGGAAGGGGCTTATGTGGGAGACATAATAAACCCCCCCCCCCCAAATACTTTTAAAAAAAAGAAATCCCACGGGAATCTAACACTCATTATTCATACTTTGATTACCACTGTAGGCCTGTAAGATGACGTAAATTCTGAAGTTATCGATTTTTTGAACGAAAACCGCTCAATGAAATGACGTAAATTCCGTGGTTATCGATTTTTCGAACGAAGCCCACTCAATAAAATGACGAAATTTCTACAGTTATCGATTTTTTTAACGAAGCCCACTCAAATCGGGCGCTCACGGGTTTGAGGTTAGAGTACACAACGTCAAGTTGATGCAAATTGTAGCAAAAATCGATATTCACATTTCTAGGAACAACATATTTCGAAAATCAATGTGTCTGCTCATTCCCAGAGGAACGGGCCAGCCCGAATTGCGTCACTTTTAGCAATAGAATTTCAAGATTTACACCAAAAAAATAGGAAAAATGAACAAACCTGGGCGAGTCGAGCCGGCAAAGTGCAGACGGCCTCCTCCCTCCGGAGCAGCAGCTTCGCGAATTCTGCTGAAGAGGAGCCATCGTCCATCTGACCGGCGCTGCAGCACACCGCGAACCCTGCAGAGAGAAAACGATGCATAGCTGGAGAGCAGATGGCGTAGAATGAATGAATGACCGAATGAAGGCCCGGTATTATATCGGGGCGTTTCGCAAGAGGAACGCAGACATTTTCGTAACTCGGCGTCCGCCGACGCCGACAAAAAGCGCACAGCTGCACGGACGGTATTAGGCGGCGTGCTGATAAAAAACGACGATGCGGGAAAGGGCAGTCACGGGGTGGAATTGAAGCCGATGAGGCAGGGTTCAGTGAGCGATTCTGAGACGATAAAACATTTCCCGGGGGAGGATTTATCGAAATGGCTTGGTATTTATCTAATCCGCCGGATAAGCGCAGAATTTTCGTAAACAATGACAAAATGTGACTCATTAGCTGCGTAAACGATTGTAAAATGGCGCCTGTGATACCGACGAGAATGAAATCAAGCTGAAGTGGCATATGGCGTGACCCGGCCAGCGAAAAAGGCGCGTTTTTTTGTAGATCAAAGGTTTTCGTTTCAGGACGAGCTTACCGTCTTCGCTACATGTCTAGTCATGGATGGCAAATCAATCGTACCCCGGGAGCTTCTGGAGCATGCATTTCTACTGCTAGATCTAATCTAGATCTACCTGCTAGCGAAAAAAAGGCGCGTTTTTGGTAGATCAAAAGTTTTCGTTTCAGGACCAAGTGACCGTAATTTGCTACATAATACAGTCATAGAAATTCAATTGTACTCCAAGAGCTTCGAGAGCATTTTCCATCGAAAACACTGACCAAAAGCTTGATAGCATAAAAAATTTCAAGATGTGCTCATCAATAGGTTCTAGGGGCATGATCCACCCTGCGAAAAAGGCGCGCTTTTGTAGACCCAAAATTTTCGCTGCAGGACCAGGTCACCGTAACGCAATACTGTCGAAATTCGAAAATATACCCCACGGCTCACCGCGGCCTCAGTGGCACCGGCGCGACGGTATTCGCGCTCCATTGCAAATGTGTTCTTAACTATACTTAGTGCACGAAATTCTCAAAAATGAGAAAAGCTTTTCTATTTCTGATTCAATTTTTGAAATCTACGCTATCGATTTTCTTGGAACTAAGTTTTTCGAAAAGGGGCACCTAATGGTTATCCATGAATATGCATTTCTTCATCAATACTCATTGAATTTCGAAAATATTTGCAAATTGGCTGCAACGACAGCAAAATCAAAAGGGAAGTGAAACGCCGATAAACTATCGATGGCACGATGCCGGCGAAAAAAGGCGCGTTTCGGTAGATCAAAGGTCTTCGTTGCCGGACCAGGTGAACGTAGTCTTCGCTACATATCATGCATTTTCCATCAAACAATCGATCACACGGATTAAAAGTTTGACAACTTGCGAAGTTCATTCGATGCTCATCAGTTGGTCCCGGGACGATTCTTATCGCGATGGCCGAAAAACCATCGAAAACGCAATCAAATGTAGTCAGAAAATTGGGAATATTGACTCACAACCCGTTGCAAATCACAAATCCTTATTAATTTTGTGATGAATTGAAATCTTTCGTTTTGAACTAACTTTCACCCACATGGACTGGGCTCGATCCGGATGCATATCCAGTTCATTACGCATTATTTCACGGGCTAGCCCGAAACTTCCACCGGCTCTCTTCCGTTTCGGTCCAAAATTCGCTTCCTGGCCGCCTCCGAAGGCACCAATGGTCACATGTTTATATGCCGTCGATAATTTATTCCAAGCAAACTCACGTGAACATGAAGGGATCACCGAAATGGTCGCCATGGCGGGTGCGCACATATGTTTCCCCCAGTAAACATTCTGCGTGTGGGGGGAACAACAATGCGACACCCGACTCACCTGATAAGCACGCGGAGTCAGCGATTTTTAAGAATGAGCCTAGGGGCTTCATTTCTTCAACAAGGGATTCGTAGAATGTCTCCAGAAATTGAATTTCCGATGGAGGATCCCCAAAAAGTTGACAAACCAGGGTTCGATCTTACTCGGCTCACGTTCCACCGTTCGGCTGAGTTCGCGCTTAGAAACGCGATTCTCACCAGCCAAATTCGAAAAAGTCGTGTCGGGACTCATAAAATCAGAAATTTTCACCGACTTGTAGCCAAATACGTCGGGTGCAGCCCCTCAGCATAAAAGTAACCCCATATAACTTCCAAAACCCACCGTATCTCAAAGATCCTTGAATATAGCTTTCGCTAGTAACTCCCATGACTGAGTTTGACTACAGTAGTAGGATGAAAACAATATCTAGTGGCAGAGGAAGTAAATACGAATTAATACACTCCTGGAGAGGGAAGTATTTAGTATTCCATCCTCTCTCGCTGTTTTCTCTCTCCACTGAAGGCGTGATAATTCGCGTGATTGATCCCGCGCCCGATCACATGTTCGCCGAGTCATCGCCGCGCCCCAGCCTCCCGAAACAGGGGAATCGGGGCACATCGTGAATTGAGGCAATTTCAGCGAAGACGAAGAAGAACTGGGGCTGTTCTACTATATTCTTTTAACGACAGGAAAGTTGCCCATTTTGTATGGAACGTGTTCCCGAGAAGCACTTACGGCTAGCTAGCCACTATTCTGTAATATTCAGGCTTCAAATTACCCTTTATACACAAAAAAATGCGCATTCTTCACAGAAATTCAGGTAGTTCCGCGTTTTTACACGCTTACCCGAATTGGGGTGTTCGTTACGGGACCATTTTCGCAAATATCACCCTTTAACCGGGAAAACCGTTCTGTTTTTTTAACGCTGTGTTATTTACTATGTCTGCACCCATTTACGGCCGTTTTTAAGCTTGAAATTCATTGTTTTTCGTGTTTTATAAGTAGCAGGTGGGAGTATTCGGTTATTAAAAGTCCTTAATCCCTTAAGGCCTTAAGATAAGCACGATCAAGCTTTAAGTCTTAACGCTGAACCACTATCTGCCTTTCAGACTCAATAAACGGCTTAGGACAAAAATCCATTGGTATTCTTGCGAAAATCCAAGATTTCCGTGTTTTGTAAGGGGAGTTCCGTGTTTCTTAAGAGTTTCCTTAAGGGGTTAAGACCGTCACTATTCTATGCTACTCTTGCTTGAATTTACAATTAATATGGAGAAAAAAATGTTGACTTGCTACCGAATTTCCGTGTCATAAAAGTGGGAGATCCCTTAACGCTCCCGCTAGTTTCTAAATCTGCATCCACTTACGAGTGTGGGTAGAGGAGTTCAAGAGGCGAAGAGGAGTCACAATCGGGAGGGTCACCCGATAATCCGTATGCCGGTCTCTCTCTCTGTCTCTCGGGGGTCGCACGTGACATATACGACCAGCCACGCGGACACCGGGGAAAACATTGTGTGTCTGGGCGCAGCATTTTCGAAGGAAGAAACGAAAGAATCCTTGGGTGCTATTACAGTGTTATCTCACAAGAGAGAAGGGAAAAGAATGCGTTCAATATCAGAAGAGGGGCGGGCAGAAGGCAGACGCGGGAGAGGATATAACCGATCGATCCGGCGCCGTAGGGGTGGAGGGAGTCCGACTTGGCAGCAGCACACACGTGACGGTCGAATCATACAAACGGAGATTAAAAAGGGTACGCGGAACTGGCCAAAGGTGATACAGGCGACCAAGGTAAAGTAGAGAACGCACCCAGAAGGTAAACAACGAGACATACACTAGTTTGTACACATTAACTACAAACATTTTTATTTTTTCGTACTGGGAAGTCGAAAACGGAGGAAAGTTTATATTTCAACAACGGGATTCAGTGAATAGTTTATCATATATCATTGGAAACCATAGGCTTATGCAGAAAAGTGAATTAATTTGGAAATATATGTACCAAGAGTTGGAAACTGTTGCTAACCATGTCGCTTTGGAAAATGACTTGTGGGAGTTCTAATAATACCCCCCCCCCTTTGCAAAATTCTTCCTGGGGAGCCCCCAGCATACCTGGACACACGGTACTTGCACCTTTGCTTTGGAGGCTACTACTAAGGTGGGTGGCTTAGGGAGACGTGGATTTTTTGGGCCCCCACCTATGTGCCGAACCATACTTTATGTTCACCCTCCGTAGCGGGTTCCACATATGGCCCCCACATCATACCTTAAAGTGGGGTCCAGGTTCGGGGGAGGTGCACTTTCACGGCGTTTCCAGTTGAAAACTCGGGTCCTTTCAACTGGATTTTCGCCAAACCCCGCCTCTTTTCCCAAATTTGGGCAAATGCCAACCCCTTGAGAGTGCAGGTTCAACACACTCCCAGGTTTGGGCAAATAGCCAGCTTATTTTCGTTGCGGGACTCTTTTCCTAGCCTACGGGGATCAATTTGGAGGCCCGAATTTTTTGTCGTATGGGCTTCAGGAGGATAGGTGGCAGTTCCGAGACCCCCTCCAAATTTGACCCCAAAACTGTGGTACGATTTTTCTTTTTACAACGCTAATACGGCATTCAAATATGCTCCGAAGCAACAAGTCGGACAGTTGAAACGGCGTAGATACTGTAGACCTTTCATGAGAATCTAAGCGCGCTTCGGGACACAATGTATAATCAAAATTTTCGGTCATATTGATAGTGGCGCCTTGGATACGCAATCTGGCTGTAAAAGCAGTCCTTTAAGAGAGATTCTGTTCAAGTCAGCCTTTCCCCGCCGTGATGGAGATATATTTAAAGTTACAAATTAACGGACTGCTCCGAAATAAGACAAACATGGAACAGCGTAACTCCAAAACTGTTTAAGAATTCTTCTCGAAGAAACTCCGTGCTTCAAGGCAATTACGGCTTATGGTAAACAACTCATAAATGCATTCTCCAAAAGGAAGTCTGCAAACGGCTCCATGTAACCAACCATGGCAGCATAATCGCGGGCCGGCCCGAAAAAAGTTTTTTTTCTTCGTTATTTTTGATTTTTACATTGAAATAATGCATAATTTTTTGGTCGGGCCCGAGTCGTGAAAATTTTGAATGCGGGCAAAATACATGCAACCATGGCTGCGGGCCGGCCCGCAGCCATGGTTGCATGTAAAAAAATGAACAATCGAACTGGCTGGGGGCGGAGCGGTAATCCTCATAAAACCCCGTTGCCAGGGAAAGAACACCCAAGAGGAAATGGAGCCCCGGAACCCAATCAACTATAGCCACAGGCAAAAAAGGTTTATACCTTCGGTTTGGGAAAATGAAGCCAATCGGCTATAGTCGGTAGCAAAAAAGGTTCATACCTTTGAATTAAGATTCCACTAAAGTAACCACGATTTATCAACAAAAAATAAACGACCTATGCTTAAAACAACTTTAGAACTCGACGGCAGCCGACCTGAATGCTTTCTTCTGGGACAGACGCTGCTTCTCGGCCAGTCTCCTCTGCGCCGCGTGTTCGAACTTCTGGAAAATAACAGATTTTAAATATACAATTGTTAAAAACAAGGAAAGCAAGATGTTCCACAGCTCGCAATCAAGCATGGCAAAATTTGGGGCCGGGCCGGCCCGAAAATTTTTTTTTCGTTTTCTTTGATTTTTACATTGAAAAAAGGCATAAATTTTCGGTTGAGTCGGGCCGGCCCGGGCCAGGCCGTGAAAAAGTTTGGAGCGGGCCGGCCCGTTGCCATGCTTGCTCGCAATCAATGGAAGCGCCGGGCATGATCAAGGACTGCCTCCTGTTAAACGACGGGCTGGAATAGAAACTTTCCTACTCTTGAAATTTGGGCTTTCTGGATGGTGTTTATAGATTTTCTGGCTTTAAAATGGTAGATAATACGTTTCGGAGGCAATTGTTGGTGAAGCTGGAAATTCACCCGAACACAAGATATAAAACATAAACTTTCGAACTCTTCGATGTATTTGCAATTTTTTCCGCTTTTTAGAACCTGAATTAATGGACTATTGATGGAGAACTAAAATCGACAAATGGTTTTCCATAAGAAGTATAAAAAAAATTGATCCCACAACGATTTAAGAAAAACAAATTGGCGAGAAGCTCGAATTTTTAAAAATTTGCAAGCGGTTGTACGGTTTAGCCCTGGAAATGTAATTTTGTTCACATTTCTTCGTAAACAGTAGCCACAATGAAACTGCCCACATCCCAAAACTGTGAGAAGCCATAAACAGTTTAAAGGACTGAATTCTGTCAAACTATTACACGTCG
Source organism: Oscheius myriophilus (assembly GCA_964057215.1). NCBI lineage: Eukaryota > Metazoa > Nematoda > Chromadorea > Rhabditida > Rhabditidae > Oscheius > Oscheius myriophilus. The sequence continues at coordinate 27,366,624 of OZ059904.1, read as the reverse complement.
GGCGGCAATCGTTATTTTCCAATCGAATTCTTGCAATTTGGATATTTCTGCTGGTCCCACAACGATCACCACTGGTTTCCAATGGTGTCGTTAGGTCTCGACACGATTTGAATTTTTCTGGCGAAAACCCCTTAATTCTGTAAACAGCGGACATTCCCAAACTCCGTAACGTCGCCAGCAATGAAACCAGAAAATAACCTTTTTGAGAACAGCCAAGTCCTCCTCGCTCTCTCCACGAGCGGACATTTTCCTCTCCACGTCGTAGATGGTAGAGCGCAGTTTGTCGAAACAGTCGGCCAGATTCAGGTTCCTCTCCCTTGTTCTGTCACTGTCGATAATCAACTAAAAATATTGAAAAATCCACAAAATGTTGATTTTCCGACCTCTCCCTGTTGGTTTATGCGGTTGGCTAGGCGTAGTTTCAGTGGCTCTTTCAGGGTTTCGGGCAGCCACGGGGCGGAGTCGACGTTGAAACGAATTTCGGCCTGGTAACAAAGAAAATTACATAAAAATTAAACAAACAAGGGGTAGTATTTGCACAGGCAGCCCCATTCGCGCCATGGTTAGAGGTAGGGATACCTTAAATTGAATTTTACTTAATCTAACGTACGTTTTGCCGTTATTATTAAAGAGTTGTGTTTAAAAAGAGGTTTAGATTGATATTATTAATGGAATTCACACAAAACGAAGACCAAATCAGCCGAAAATACGAAATTTTGGCCTACTTTTACCATAACGAAACGGCTAGAAAACCGAGTGTGAGATCGAATTCACATATGTTCTCAGCTAATGCTGGTAACACAATGCTGTGCTAGCCGAATTTAAGCATAAATAAGCACTGTAAGATACAAAACCCGAATGGGGCTGCCTGTGCAAATACTACCAAAAAAGGCACCTTGGTGGCGTTTTTCTGGACATTCTGTCCCCCGGGACCGCTGCTCAACGAGAACTTCTTCTCAACCGCGTCGACGGGGATCACTCCGTTGAATGAAGACGAACACGCCTTGGAAAGGTTCTGAAAATCGATATCGTATGAAAAAAAAATCACTATAACAGTTAAAAACTGTAAAATAAAAACCAACCACAACAGAGCGAACCGTCGAAGATGTCAACGATCGCCCCAACATGCGGAATCTGAAAAAAATAACAAAATAGATCAACACTCAAAAATAGCTTTAAAATTTAAAAAGAAAATAAGAAAAATTCTACCAAAAACAAAAATAATTAAGAAAAATTAAATTTAAAAATATTTGCCGTTTGCCACACAGTTTCATTCTCGTTATCAAAACTATCGTTTCAGGACCTAACGTCTAATTGTATTTTGTCAAAACATTGTATTTTCAAAACAATAAAACAATAAATTGGGTATAATAAGGTACATTTGTACAATATGTTATATAAAAAAACATTTTTAGTTTGTTCCGGCACATTCTGAACCCTGCCTCCTCCGCCGGATGACTTCGTCGTCAAACAAACAACCTCGTTGTAGAGGAGCATGAGTTCGTGGCGCTAATTACGTGTCTCCCCACTCAAAGGGGCCAGCGGAAAACATGCGAATCCATTACCCCTTCTGATTGTACTTTACACCATGTGAGATTTCATCCCACGGCACGGATTCATTTACAACCTTCCGAGAAAAGTCGCTTTTTTGTCAAATTGTTCAATTTTCGACGCAAAAACTCTATGAAACGTCGTCTGGCTGCCTCTCTCTCGTCGGAACACATCCATTTTCAACGGGAATATTAAAATAGGTACACTGAATGGCGCACGAGCAATAGGTTGTGTATGTCTCACCTCCTATCTCTCTCTCTCTCTCTCTCTCTCTCTCTCTCTCTCCCTTCCATTCCGTTTCTTTGGCAAAATGCCCTTTTCTGTTTACCTGTATAGTTTTCAGTCAAACTCAGGCGAATGTTTTGGAAGGGTTTCTA
>OZ059904.1:27307196-27359696 GCA_964057215.1 Oscheius myriophilus | reverse complement strand
AAAGGAGCTTAACAACATATCAAAAAATGGCGAGGACGTTTTTCCATATTTTGGAGAAAATAATTTTTTGGTAGTTTTTGCAGCACATTTTTACCTCTAACTTTTTTTACAAGGCGGAAATCGCTTTTAACACTAAATACAATGTTTTTTGAAATAAAATTTGCAAGCGTTTCCATTCCTGAAACGTGAAGTTTTCTCAAGTTAGAGGGTAGTTACAGTACCCCATGGGTCGATTACAGTACTCCGACCCAAAAATCGATAATCGATTTTAACGATCATTTCGTATCTTTAGGAGTCCTAGATGTCTCATACAAAAAGTTTCAGCTCATTTAAAGCAAGATGAAAAGTTTCGTCCTCTATGAGTTCGGGTCTCTCGGACACGGCGTCATAAATCCGAATTTGAAAACGTTTCAAAAACTCCGTTTGAATTGCGCGCCACATACCGTATCCGGTTTCAATGCGCGGTAATTTTCAATTTCCTAGTTTTGAATTTTCACAGCTCGCCGCCCAATAGAAACCGTGGGCGCTTTGAAAATGACCGGCTGCTAAACATCGGACAGCAATTGAAATTTCCCGACTCTAGCGATTTGCGCATAGTGCATATTTTTCTGTGTTTCAAAGTCGAGACAATAGCTGATATATTGAACTTTCGGAGGCAATTTTTCGGATTCTTAAAATTCATCCTATAAAAAGAAATACGCATATAAAACTTCATATCTCACCGGAGAAACTTTTGTGTTGTTCAGGAAAATTGCCTCCGGAAATTCAATTTTTTAGCTACTTTTTCAGGTTTTCAAAGAAAATTTTCGTCTAAAAATAGCGGAGAACTAGAGTCGGGAAAAATTTGTGCTTCTGAGAAGGCGGGTCTCGTAGCGAAGACGTTGGGTCTCGTAGCGAAGATGCAAACGGTGCACAGAATTTTCCACAGACTTTGTTAAACACCGGGTACATTGAAAGCGCCCACTCCGGCGAGCTGTTAATATTAAAAAACCAATTTTCGAAAACTCTGCTATTCGCGCTCAATCCTACAGTACTCCGTAGAGGTTGACCGAAAACGTCGCATTCATATTTTTGAGTTTGATAAATGATTAATTAATGATTTTTGGCGTTGGAAGTCAAGAATCTTGGTGCGTCAGGTAGAAGCGCGCGGAAAGGCGCAGAGAAAAGCGATCAATAATCGACTTCCAGTTCCATTAAGTAAAATTGGAACTTCACAGCTATAGGGAGAATAAAGTTTTCCATATAATGGTATATGGCCTTAAGGGATCGGAACAGCGTTGGGGCCTTATGAAATAGAAGTAGCGCTGTGACTTTTGAGTAGACGAGACTGTGGTCATACTGTCGTCCGCTGTGACATTTCTGTGACTCTCCTGGGTTCGCTGTTTGTGTGGCTTTTGGTGGTGGTCAAAGGACGACAGACAGTTTAACTTGTGGCCCTAAAAACGCTATGTGGCGTTTTACACAAGTAACGCTGTGGCCCACTGTGGCCCTTGTGATTATCCTGTGGCTCTCCTATAACCCTTGTGTAGTGGGTGGCCTTCCTGAGATCGTGTTGTGGCCCAACTTTGACACTCCTGTGGCACTCCTTGACCCTCCTGTTATCTTCCTGTGGTCCTTTTGTGATTCTCTTGTGGCCCTGCTGTGGCCCTCATTTGACCCTCCAATCCCCTTTCCTTGCCCTCTTGTGATTAGCGTGTACGTTGACCTGGCTGTGGGCATCCTGTGACCCTCCCTCCTATTGGTCTACTGTGGCTAGGGACCGCAGAGCATAAATTATATTTGAGAATTTCGACTTTTTATGTAAATATTTAAACAGATGATACTCCAACTTAAACTTTTCTTTTTTACAGTGTGAAATTTCATCCGCAACAAAACGAGATATTCCATTTTTAGTGCCTCTATTACAATCCCGTTTTTCAACTACCGCCGTGGTTGGGCGGGGTCTTTCTCGGCCGAGTGCACAGGCGCCGTTAAACACCGGACAGAAACTTGGTTAAATGCAAAATCCCTTCAATTGAAGAAAATTGAAGTATTTTGGTATTGTAATGAACAACCGTATTTTTCTACGATTTATGGCACCAAAATGAACCCCAGAGTAATTAAAATACACGTTTAATTAACTGTTTTCAAAATTGCTCCGAGAAAGGGATTTGGTATTGGAGCGCGAAAACCGCTGAAAATTCATAAAAAAATACACTTTAAAATTATATTTTTATATGTTTGCGCGAGTGAAATTGGCTCAATTATACATTAAACAAAAGAGAATTAACAATAAATTCATAAATTTAAAACATCGTGAGCGCTCCGGGCCTGTATCGCGCACACATAAGGGAAATCCAAAGAACGCTTGAAAGTTGACTTCTTTTAAAATTGTTTCACTGCAAAACAAAAGTGGTTTTCTGAAGTTTTACTATTTTAAAATAACAAAAACACTTAAATAAGTACAGTGCGCACTAATAATGCTACCAAACGTGATTCTGCGACGAATGGGAGCGCCGCAAATGTTAAAATTCGGCGTCACTTTTTTCTGCACGAACGGATTTTTGAGCTTTTGGGCAAGTATATGTAAAATAAGTTGAGTAATCATTTTAATTCAAAATCGGTCGCGCTCCGTGCCCAACCTGTTTTTAATGGCCAAAAAACCGAAAAATCATGGTTTTTGGCCCAGAAGACAAAGAGGTATCGGTTTAAAAAAATTTCATCGGATTCCTCGTGTTCTTTTACGTCGGATTCATTGTTTAGAAAAACAAAATAAAAAATAATACGCGCGAGAGCGATTGAAACCATAATTTCTTAACATTTCGGGCTGCACTGCTGTGCGCACCTCTGCGGTCCCTAACTGTGGCCCTCCAGTGGTCCTCCTGTGATTATCCTGTGGCCCTTATTGGACCTGGCTGTGGCCCTCCTGTGGTCCTTCCGTGGTTCTCCTGTGGTCCTCTGGTAGCCCTCCTGTAGCCTTCATGTGGCCCTTCACTCTCCTCTACGTTCCGTAATCCTTCTCTGGCCCTCCAGTGGCCCTTCTGTGGCCCTCCGTTGGCCCTCTTATAATCCTCCTGTGGTCCTCTAGTGGTCCTCCAGTGGCCCTTTTCTCATCCTAATGTGGTCCTTCTGTGGCCTTTGTGTTGCTCTACTGTTGTGGTCAGATGACGGTAGTTCGACTTGTGGCCTTGAACAATAGAGACGCTGTGGCCCCCATATGTTCTATTGTGGCCCTTGTATGACCATCGGCCCTGCTGTGGCTCTTCGGCGGCCCCTCTGCGGCCCTCCAGCTGCCCTACTGTCATCCTCCTGTGACAGGTCATACTGTGGCCCTCATGTGGCCTTCTAGGGCCCAACTGTGACAGCCTCCTGTGCCCGACTTATGATCCTCCTGTGCCCCTCTTGCTACCACAACGTGGCTCTTCTGTGCCCCTCCTGTGGCACTCCAGTGGCCCTCTTGTAATCCTCCTGTTGCCCTCCTGTGGCTCTCCTGTGACCTAGCCTAGGGACCTACTGTGATCCCCTCTTGTGGCCTTTTTATCCCCCTGTGGCCCTCCTGTGACCATCTTATGGCCCTCCTGTAACCTTCTTGTGGTCTTTCATGTGGCCCTCTGTGGCCTAAATTCATTAGTTATGTGACCCCATCTGTAAAAGAAAAATCCTCAAACATGTGTCTAATCGACACAAACATTCCCCATGACTCGTTTTATTTTGCAAGCTAGATAGAAGTGGCGCCATGTGATCTACGAAAACACAGCGTGTTGTATAAAAGCCCCCCCTTCAAAATGAATTTTCATTCGATTTTAACGGAGACCATTTTCATTTTGCAGGCCATCTCACACATGCTTCTTCACATCACGAAAAACCTCCTCGCGAAACGTTTTTCGCGGTTTCCTGTCGCCCCAGCTCATTAACTTTTTCCCTCGCCCCTCCCTCATTAGCCCTTTGATTGGCATCGTTCCAGAGATTCCCTGAAGAGCGAGAAAGAGAGGTCGCCTTTCCGACACCATGTGCGACGACCACACCGAGTACGAACTCATCTCTGGGCTTCTACAGTACCAGAGACACGTCCTACTTCTACTCGCCTCAGTTTCCGCAGTCGGTTGGTCTCTGTCTCTCTCAGTTTCAGTCTCTATGCCTCCCGTCTCTGTATCGATACATCCTGTCTCTGTCTCTATGCCTCCTGCTTCTGACTCTATGTCTCTTCCCTCTGTCTCTATACCCCCTCTCTTTGTCTCTATGACTCCTGTCTTTATCTCAGTGACTCCTGTCTCTGTCTCTATGTCTCCTATCTCTGTCTCTATGCCTTCTGTCTCTCTCTATATGCCTCCTGTCTCTGTGTCTATCCCTCCTGTTTCTACACATATGTCTCTTTCTCAATGTTTCATGTTTCTGTGTCGTTGCCTTTTGCCTCTATCTGTCTCTATGCATCTCGTATTTGTCTCTGTACATTGCCTATCATTCAGCCACATCTCTTTCTCTCTCTCTCTCTCTCTCTCTCTCTCTCTCTCTCTTTGTCGTCACCTCACACCCGTGCTCTAATCTGATTCCGTGCCAGATTGCGCGTATAATTAGAAATCCAACCTCATCCCGCCACCAGGAAATGTGGTTCAAAATAGCCTGGGTGGTCAAAGATGATCTCCTAAAAATCAAAAACTCTAGCAAAGATAGTTTTAGTGAATGTCGGTTTTCTTGTGTTTGTCGTCCGTGGGTGTCAGTCCGAAGAGATGCCGACAAAGAGATTTCTATTTGTGCTTAATCGATCGGCAGCTGACATGGTTACGGCCTTAGTAACCTTAGTGTACCTTATTATAAGTATATCTACGCCTTGCTTGGAGGATACTCATTTGGGCTGTACGGCTCAGGATACCATAGCTCATCCTCTTCCTTTACAGGTGGGAGACACACACTCACACTCACACTCAAACTCACACTCTCTCACACACACACACACTCACACAAACTCACATTCACACTCACACTCACACTCACACTCACACTCACACTCACACTCACACTCACACTCACACTCACACTCACACTCACACTCACACTCACACTCACACTCACACTCACACTCACACTCACACTCACACTCACACTCACACTCACACTCACACTCACACTCACACTCACACTCACACTCACACTCACACTCACACTCACACTCACACTCACACTCACACGCATTCAGGTGGCTATATCTCTCGACTTTTGGAATGTTGCTGTGAGCTACAGTGGAGTAGCTCTCCTCATTGTCTACGCTGTTCGAAATCCAATTATTTACAAGACCAGGCTTACTGTAATGCATGTCTACACCTTCATAGCGTGTTCTTGGGTTCTACTTCTGGTGGTGCTCAGTGCGATTTACATGAAACATGGGTTTGTTAGAGAGAGAAATAGAGAGAGAGAGAGAGAGAGAGAGAGAGAGAGAGAGCGAAGACTATTTCAGGTGGGGGTCATCTTTTGACTCAAACGGAATGATCTATATGATGCTCCATGGCTACTTTCCAACCGAACTTTCTTACTGGCTCTCGGACCTTTGTAGTAACATGGGCAGGCAGGAACCAGTGTTGATGGCGACGTTGTCCCTAGCCCTGCCGATTTTTCTTCTGGTGCTAGCTGCAGCCTCATACATCATGGTTAGTCTCTCTCTCTCTCTCTCTCTCTCTCTCTCTCTCTAAAAGAATCCCTCGATGGTAAGAGGATTCCTACAAAGAGAGAAACACTACTAAGGGTTGTATATATTCATTATAGAGAGAGAAGTATACACAGTACAATACTAGAGATAGAGAGATAGAGAGGAGATAGAGATTTCCCTTAGAAGTATTTCCATAGATTACCATTGTATTCCCTGTCAACCGCTCTCGTGGGACGTTTCCTAGAAAAGTACCAAGCCACGCCCCTCCGACGGATCGGGTGACGTGTCCTGGGTATCGTGGCTACAGAGTAGTCACGACACTCTCTCTCTCTCTCTTTCTCTCCTTCTATGTATCATTTATACCAGGTAGCTCGTGCCCTTTGTTCCCGCCGTGGTTCAGCAGCCCTTCACCAGAATGCCCTACTCCGCCTCGGCATGCACCTGGCACTTTTTGCAGTCACAGTGGGTCTCATGGCAGTGACCTACGTTGTGTCTATTCCTATTCCTAAATACTGCAGAGGAGAGGTTAGTTGAAAAGAAATGTGATTGAGTGAGTGAGGGGCTGTGGAAGTGAGGAAAGTCGCCTAACTCTTCCACTTTAGGGAGACTGCGGCATAAACCCATTTTGGTCTTACTCCTTCCTCAGCGCCGTTTCCAGCTTTGGTTGGTTTCTTCGTATGAGCCTCGACCCAATCATCGATGTGGTGAGTCCTGTAACCCTTACAATGAGAAACCCCAAAATTCAGGCTGTAGATGCCACTCTCAGACGCTCTCTTTTCCCTCGTCAGAGACATCGCCTATCGACTTTTACGCTGTCAACAGAGGTTAGACCGCTAAGAAATCTTTCTTGTGAATTCAAATTTTAGAATCACCGCTTTTCTGTTACGACAAGAACTTCAGTACCAGTGGATGCCATTCTGGTGGCAACGAGAGTTTAACGGATAGAACGGGAGATTTAAAAACGAGCTTTATTGTGTGTTGTGACTTGCCAATGAATATTTGTATAGCTCGTGCGTGTGCGTGTGCGTGTGCGTGTGCGTGTGCGTGTGCGTGTGCGTGTGCGTGTGCGTGTGCGTGTGCGTGTGCGTGTGTGGTGGTCTCATCTTTCAAACCCCATGGGAATGCTCAGCATATGCTCCTTTCCCCAGCCGCCAGCCATCTGTCACTCTCTTGTCCGCCCAATTGACAACCGTTCCCAATTAGCATATTCCATGCCCACGGCATCTAGGATTCATACCCATCCAATGTCCCGTTCATTTGATATTCAGTCATTCTTAGCATAAGCGATCCCTATCGTACTAATGCTCTCAAGCACCTAAGAGAATACATTTTTTTGTTATCTTAATCGCTTAGAGAGTCCGTTAAAGGGTACGTACCGAATAGCCTTAACGAGGACCTTTAAAATAGCTTAGGGACCAAACTGGCACCTTTTAAGTCAGTCGTGTCTATTCTGCTATTATAATCTAAGTTTTCCATCCCCATAGGGATCCAAAAACTATAATTGTGTATTAAAAAGGTTATTTTTTCAATGCATCATAGTGAATTCATGAAGTCTCGTCATGTCAGTAGTAAATAACTCACAAGAATCAGTTGCAAATTGTCTGACTGCCTGCTGGGAGAGCGAGCGCTTTCGCATCGATCCGAGGAGGTTACCTTCAATGGAGCGTTTTTTCCTGTCTGTCATAACGAAACTCACTTCTCCTTCAATTTCAACCTGAAAATTCAATTGTTTTGCAATACAATAATTTCACCTGTTCTCTTTGAAATTTTGCAGTCGCTCTTTCGAAATCTTGCGCGGTGTCTGAAAATCTCGATATAACTCTGATAATAAATTTCAAAGTGGTCAAATCTGGCTGAAATTTTGTGCAAAGTATCTAAGAAGCAATAAAATGAAAAATATTAAAAAATATAGATTATAGTGATGCCCAGGAGGGTGCGCGCGGCAATGACGCGCACCCTCCTTGCTTGTGGTCTGCGGCCGTACCTGCACGCGGCCTTATGCCGCGTAAACAGGCAGCCTACGGCCGCAACCACAAGCCGCATTCGGATTGGCAGATGTGTTTAATGAGCAACTGAAAGCGAAATAATGAATGGGTGTCGACTAAATACCCAGGACAGAACGTCCCAGGTCATTGACCCCGATCTGATCTCTGACAGACTGTCCCAAATCTGCAAAAAGCGGATTTCCGCAGGTCAAAAAAGCTGTGTTTTGCTTTAATTTAGCACGCCTGCAGCAGTTCCTCGCTTTTTGCAGTTCAATTTATCCTTTTTGTCCTTTTCCCTGTCGGACTGTTTATATATCCCAACATCGTAAACATCTGGCAAGCTGCGTAAACCAAAGTTGCCCTTTGTCTGGTTTCCAGATTCTAACCCGATCTCTCTCTCTCTCTTTCTCTCTCTCTCTCTCTCTCTCTCTCTCTCTCTCTCTCTCTTGCTCTGCCTCTGTCTCTCTTTATCTGTCTCATCATATGTTCGGTGTCTTTGTAATCTTTTACTCTTAAAATTGGCCCAAAATTGGCCGGTCACCTTCTTAGGGCCCATATATTCATTTTGAAACTTTTAGATCCATTTTTTACCCGGGTTACGGTAGAGTACTGTAATTTTTCAAAATTGGTCAGAATTACTTTTTCTTTAGAAGCTTATCGCATCAAAAATATCCAAATGCTGAAATTTTGTGTTTAAAATTTTAGTTTTTCGCATTTTTCGACCTTTGGCATAAAAGTTGCGCAAATGGCACTATAAGCATTGAATTCTACGTGTTTTCCCATACATTTTGGAAAATTAAAGTCCAAAAAACTCTATGGCAATTATGATGAAAACTGACTTTGAAGATTGATTTTTCCATCCATTTGATCAGGAAAAATCAGTTTTGGGCAGGTCAAAAATATTTTTGGCAATCAACCGGCAGAAAACATTTTCACCAAGTACTACAAGGGCAGTTAAAGTGTTTTTGTTAAGGTTGTTTTAATTTTCGAACCAAAAAATATTTTTGACCTACCAAAAGTGAATTTTTCCTGCTCGAATCGATGGAAAACTTCATCTTCTATGTCGATTTTCGTTATGAAGGTCACGGAGTTTTTCGGACTTTAATTTCTCAAAATGTGCGGAAAAACACGGAGATTTCAATGATAATAATTTAATTTTGTGTAATTTTTTTGTCAAAAGTCGAAATATTTGAAAAACTGCAGTTTTCAACGGAAAATTTCACTCTTGAGATTTTAGGACTCCTATGTGAAATCGCACGATAACTTTGCCAGTTAAGTGATAGATTTTTTTTAAACTTTTTTCTACCTTCATAGCCGATTTGTTTATAACCCAGTCACGTAAACATCTGGCAAGCTGCGTAAACCAAGGGTGCCCTTTGTTCGGCCCCCAAAGTTTAACTCACTTTCCCCTCCCCAATCACAAAGAGAGTGGAAAACTGGATATTTTCCTTCTTTTGCTGACTCTTTCTTGAAAACTTTCTAATTACCTTGTTTTACAGCCAGCCGGGCGTTCACGTTCCAGCCGGGTGGCAGGGCAAGTGACCAGCCTTGACCGCCGTCTGCGAACAGCGCGCGTGTTTGCGAACCGCATAGACACTCACTCGGAACAACAGCAGCCAGCTGACACACGGCTGCCTGGTAGGCTCATTTGCATATACCGTTACTACCAGCCGGGACTCTATTTTCCTGCGAGCCGCATCCTTTTCCTGTTGCCAGCCGCTTGTGGGTGGGGCTGCCGCCTCTTTTCTGGGTCAGCGGGCCTCCCCCCGCTCTTCTTCTCCTTTCACTTTCTCCTCCCGCCGTTCACTGTGTGAATCCTGGATAAACATTCAAAAATAGCGGCTTTAAACCGAAATCCTCCGCTTTTTCGCAAGAGGGGATTTTTGGAACACGCGCGGACAAAGACACTCCGAAAACATGAGCCGATTTTGGACAAACACCGAAAGATTATCCTTCTTTGCACGGGAAAAACTGAAATTCCCAGTTTTATTTGAAATCTTTTAGTATTTTTCGGTTTTTAATGCTTTATTGATGTCATTTCTATCAGTTTTATATCTCTAAAACGTCAGAAAAAGAAAACCATACAATTTTAAACATTTATAGCATTTTAAAATGAATTTTTGCTTAAAACAATGTGGGCTGCATAAGTTCGTTTCAAGTTACATTTGAAAACCTTTTTATGAGTGAAAATTGCATTCTATTCAACGGCGCGCAACATATTACGAACGTTAAACATCTTCAAACTTGTTGCAGGCGATTTTCCCTGCAAATAGTCGAAATACGTTAAACTTTACATTATTATATGGTTTTCGTTGTCAAAACGCCCGTTAAACATCGTTCAAACTTGTTAGATGCAATTTTCCATGAAAATTGTTCAATTCCGCTAAAATTTACCTTAAAATAAGGTTTTAACTGTAATAAACTGCATTTATTCCTACTGCGCGCAGCAAATGACGACCGTTAAACATCGTGCAAACATGTTTCTTTTTTTCAATTCACCCTTTTCGGCCTTAAAATTCGAAAAATTTCGGAAAAACGTTTTTTACGCCACAGCCAGCTTTTTGCTTTCTGAACGAAACTGCCCTGCGCTTACAATTCTAGGCTTGTAAAAAGCGCACACTCTTTTATTCCGTTACATTTATAAGAAATGCCCATTTTCCGTTTAAAAAACAGTTATATTGTAAAAAAAACATTTCCTTAACATTGTTTATCTAAAACAGACCACGGGTAAAGTGCCATTGAGATGCTAAACTTTATAAACAACTTATTTTTTATTAAAATCAGCACAGTATTATGAAAAGATGAACTCGAAAAACAAATCCCCCTCTTTGGGGATTTCCGTCTCATTTCCCTCGTTCGTCCTCCAAAGGTCATCGCCGTTTGTAATCGCGATCCCTCTCGTTTTTGTCTCCCACGACGAGCGTGCGCGGTCAAAGGAAAAGTGCACTTGTACGGTGGGAGGAGAGGCATTTTCTCACCTCAATGCCTCACATCTCAATCTCATTGAGTTGATCTCTCTCTCTCTCTCTTTCTCTTTCTCTCTCTCTCTTTCTCTCTCTTTCCCTCTGTTTCTCTCCCTCCCTCTGTCTCCCAGTATCCCCCTTCCCTTTCCGATGCACCATGTTGCCACAGATGTTCTCTTACGTTGTTACTCGGTTTGTATCTTATTTTCTCTCTTTTCTTTGTATATATGTCTGTTTCTTCTCTCTCCCTCTCCCTCCCTCTCCTTCGCACTTTTGCAAAACCTCCGCGCAAACAAGAAAAAAGTAAACTGCCCTTGTTTTGGCGCGCGATGACCCGCTTTCGCACTTTTACTTGTTTTCGGCATTGCGAAGCCAAGAAAGTTTCCATTCGTCGGTTTAAACCGGCCTGAGGCTGTACTAAACCGCAGAGCGGCCCGCCTCTCGCCCTCCTGATGATCCGGGATTTTCCCCGGCGTGGCCGTAATTGTCGCTCCGTGCCAATTGGCGGCCTCTCCTAACCGAATATTCATCCGACGGGCAGTCGGCTGCCACCAACTACTGTAATTAGTTGCCATTCAGTCCCCCGTGGGGATGTGCTCGCCTCCGAAATGTCTCACTTCGTCACTCACTCACTCACTCACCTACTCACTCACTCACCTACTCACCTACTCACTCACTCACTCACTCACTCACTCACTCACTCACTCACTCACTCACTCACTCACTCACTCACTCACTCACTCACTCACTCACTCACTCACTCACTCACTCACTCACTCACTCACTCACTCACTCACTCACTCACTCACTCACTCACTCACTCACTCACTCACTCACTCACTCACTCACTCACTCACTCACTCACTCACTCACTCACTCACTCACTCACTCACTCACTCACTCACTCACTCACTCACTCACTCACTCACTCACTCACTCTCTCCCCTGGCCTCTCCCCTTTCGCCTTTCTCTCTCCTCTCTCTCTCTCTCTCTCTCTCTCTCTCTCTCTCTCTCTCTCCCTTCAACCCCTCTTTTCCAGATGTCTCGATGATCCTCTGGCCGGCGCTGCTGCTGCTCCTGCCGGCCGCGTCTGCGCTGCCCTGTTCCTACCAGGTGTGCCCCCCATTCATCCCAATTCCCATTCATCCTCCCATCCACTTGACCACTGTTCATATAAAAGCCCTTTTCGAGTGGTTGAGTTGCGCGTATTCGCAAAAAGCGAGACTCGAAAGAGGAGGGGTAACTCGATGCGGGCCGTGTTGACCGAAAGCCAAAACACTCGTCACGGATTAACGGACACCGCCCGGCGGATTAGCGCAAACAGACGTCCTCACGGGTCCCCAATTAGCATGACCGGAAAGGGTCGAGAGCCGCGGCTGGCAGAAAAGAGATCGCCGGTGGTAATTGACACTTCAGAAGTACCGGTTCACTGATCATAAGTGTCACTTTACTCAAAAGATACTAACTCAAAGGACAAACGTCGTTTCGCACAAATTTCACGCGCAAAACAACCTGAGGAACGGAATTTGCAATCTTTTGGTTGAGATTATGTTCGCAACCCTAAAGTAACCCATAAACCCCTACAGAAACCCATAAACCTTGAATTAACCCTACAGTAACCTTTAAAACTTTACAGTAACCCGCAAACCCTACGGTAATCCATAAAACCCTACAGTAACCTTCAAAATCCTGTATAAACCCGAAAATAACAAGTTGAACCCTACAGTAACTTGTAAAATTCTACAGTAACCCGTAAAACCGTATAATAACCCGTGGAACACTACAATAACCCAAAAACCGCTACAGTAAGCCGTTAAACCATACAGTGACCCGTAAACCTTACAGTAATCCATAACATCTTACAGTAACTCCGTAGAACCCTACTGTAATCCGCAAAACCCTACAGTAACCCGTAAAACACCCTGCCGTAACCTGCAAAACACTACAGTAACCAGTAACACGTGAAACCATACAGCAACCTTTAAAATGCTACAGAAACCTGTAAAACCGTACAAAACCCGTGAAACACTACAGCAACCCATGAACTGCTACATAAGCCGTAAAACCCTACAGTAATTCGTTTAGCCCGACAGTAACACGTAAAACTCTACAATAACCTGGAAACCCCTACAGTAACCCGTCAAACCATACAGTAAAATGTCCTATACCCCCGCGAAACTCTACAGTAGTCCTGACAGCCCTAGAGTAACCCATGAAACCCTACTGTAACAAGTACAATCATACGGTAACCAGTAAAACCTTAGATAAACAGTGACTTTCTCACAGTATATGACAGACAACACTTTACTACAGTAATCCAGTTTGTACTAGCTAGCTACAGTAACCCATGAAAGATCAGCTAAATTTCAGTAACCTGGGCAAGCCCAGCAAATTACCCGTCGACACGTAGAGTTTACAGTAACGTCCGAAGACCCGGATAATTACAGAATTCTTTGAGAAAAAAAGACTACAGTACATTTACCATAAGAGATGGAGACTCACCCATAAGGAGAACCCAGACCTTCAGTAGCCATAAATTTCTAATTTCAGCCTCCTCGCGTGGAAGACGTGCTCCTGGAGGTGCCTCTGGATCCTGTCCCTGAGGGAACTCGCGTGCGACGCTCAGTCTCACCCCGATCTCTTCGCATTTACCTTCACTACGACCCCTCGGTCTCGAATTTAACGGAGGAAAAACAACATTACGTTAAGGTTTGGTCATTTTCCAGTGGCTTTAAAGCGTTTTTCAGACTTCGCTACTCCCCGACGCAGCTGGGTACTGGGAAAAGGCGTTGAGGGTGCGTAACCCGGCCACCACTCCCATTCGCTTGAGGAGAAAATGTTTGTCGTCTTATTACTACTTTCGTTCTGAGAAGAGGTCTGTGGCTTGTGACAAAGGGTGCCGGGAGGAGACGACTTGTGGAGAAGCGGTGGTACCGCAAAGTCATCTTCTCGACTGTTCCTACTGCCTTTCGGCCAATGACTGCCACAATTCTGGAACCACGGGAGAGGGAGTCAATGAGGCTGATTTTGTGCTTTATGTAACGGCGATTCACACGAAAAGGTGGGATAGTGGATAGTATACTTTTGAAAAATGGGATTGTAGATTACAGTAATCCGCAATTGAAGATTACAGTACCCATGATGTACCGTAAAATTTGTGGCTTACCCTTACTATTCGTCTACCGTAATACTTGTGGATTACAGTAACCATGAAGCTACCGAAAAAATTTGAATGTTACAGTATACCTTAGGTTACTGTAAACGAAATTTTGAATCTACCGTAGGGCTTGTAGATACACTTGAGACTACCGAAAAATCGGTATATTACAGTTATCCTGGCTCACCGAAAAATTTGTAGATTACGGTAACCCTGAGGCTACCGTAAAACATTGCAGATTACAATAACCCTAAGACTGCCGTAAAATTTGTAGATGACAGTAACCCCAAGACTGCTGCCAAAATCCTGAGTCTACCGTAATACTTGAACATTACAGTAACCTTGAGACCGTAAAACTTGTATTTTAGAGTACTTATGAGTGTACCGCAAAATTTTTGAGTTACAGTAACCCTGAGGCTACCGCACAAATTTGAAGATTACAGTATATCTAGGCTACCGTAACCTTTAATTTTGATACTAGCATAACCGAAATTCTGAGTTTAAAATTCTGAACTTACTGTAATCCTAACTTAGCGCAAAATTTGTGGATTACAGTACCCTACCGTACCTTATTGGAAAACATGAGCTAATTAAGGATACTGTAACATGGTCAAATTTTTGGTTTCCTGACCATTTGAAAAATTAAAAATTTCAGATGCGACTCTCCTGACACTTTGGCCTACGCAGCTCATTGTCAACAGGAGGCTGAGCTCGATCGTCCCATCGCCGGGCACGTGAATCTCTGTCCTAACTCCTTGTCAACCCACGACCACGACATTGAGATCCTCTCCTCAACCGTGAGACATGAGATCCTTCACGCGTTAGGCTTCTCCGTTGGTCTGTACGCCTTCTTCCGGGATAAGGAAGGACGTCCCAGGACTAGAAGGTGAGAAGCAGTTTTGTTTATTCAGCTCCAAAAGTATTACGTGTACTTACTCGCAATGTGAAGTGGGCGCAGTTGGTTACGGTAGACTGCTATAGGTTACGGTAATTGCCAACCGTAGGTTTATGGTAGATTGCCGTAGATCACGGTATATGGCGGTAGGTTTACGGTAGATGACCGTAGATCATAGTAAATGGCCGTAGGTCAAAGTAGCTGGCCGTATATTACGGTAGGTTGTAGTAGGTGTACGGTAGATGGCCGTAGGTCACGGTAGATGGTCTTATGTTTACGGTAGATGACCGTAGGTTACGGCAGATGGTCTTATGTTTACGGTAGATGGCCGTAGGTTACGGTAGGTTGCAGTAGGTGTACGGTAGATGGCCGTAGGTTACGGTAGGTTGCAGTAGATGTACGGTAGATGACCGTAGATCACGGTAGATGGCCGTAGGTTACGGTAGGTTGCAGTAGGTGTACGGTAGATGGCCGTCGGTCACGGTAGATGGTCTTATGTTTATGGTAGATGGCCGTAGGTTACGGTAGGTTGCAGTAGGTGTACGGTAGATTGCCGTAGGTCACGGTAGATTGTCGTAGGGTACGGTAGACTACGGTAGGTTAGGTAGGTAGTACGGTTGTTATAGTAGGCTGACGTAGGTTACAGTATGTTTCCATCCACACCTACCGTAACCCAGTTTCCCCGTACAGTAACCAAATCGCCACATTCCTTTAACAAATCTTTCATTTTCAGAAACCGCTACGGCAAGCCCATTTCACTGAACCGAGAGAGTGGTTACTACGACTGGGATCGGAAGACGGTGGACACTGTGTTGAGGGAAAAGTGGCAGACCACAGACGACGGCAGTGTTGTGATCCACCCAGTTCACATGATGGTCACCCCTCGTGTCCGTGAAGAAGCGAGGAAACACTTCGGCTGCGACACGTTGGAAGGAGCCGAGTTGGAGAACCAAGGAGGCGATGGGACGGCCCTCACCCATTGGGAGAAGAGGGTCTTTGAAAATGAGGCGATGGCCGGGACACATACTCAGAACCCCGTCTACTCCAGAATCACTCTCGCTCTTCTCGAAGACTCAGGATGGTATGATCCTGACTATGAGTGAGTAAAAGAGACGAAAAAATAGACATTTGAGACTTTTGTAGGGTAGCTGAGACTCTCCACTGGGGAAAGGGATTGGGATGCGACTTTGTCAAACGAAGCTGTGGCGAGTGGATCAGATCCCGCAAAGAATTGTAAGTTAGACTTTTAACCTTAAGTACCTTAATGTTTAGGGGAATGTCGCCATTTCCATTCTGTGATGAGGTTAAGCACGATGGGAAGAAGTCCTTAGCAGTGACGAGATGTACGGCCCAGAGGGACTCACTCGCCTTGTGCAATTTAGTGCCTTATAAGAAGCAATTGCCTCATCAGGTAAGGTTAAGGTTAAGGTTAAGGTTAAGGTTAAGGTTAAGGTTAAGGTTAAGGTTAAGGTTAAGGTTAAGGTTAAGGTTAAGGTTAAGGTTAAGGTTAAGGTTAAGGTTAAGGTTAAGGTTAAGGTTAAAGTTAAGGTTAGGGTGAGGGTGAGGGTGAGAGTGAGAGTGAAGGTTAAGGTTAAGGTTAAGGTTAAGGTTAAGGTTAAGGTTAAGGTTAAGGTTAAGGTTAAGGTTAAGGTTAAGGTTAAGGTTAAGGTTAAGGTTAAAGTTAAGGTTAGGGTGAGGGTGAGGGTGAGAGTGAGAGTGAAGGTTAAGGTTAAGGTTAAGGTTAAGGTTAAGGTTAAGGTTAAGGTTAAGGTTAAGGTTTAGGTTAATGTCAAGGTTAAAGTTAAGGTTAAGGTTAAGGCGAAGGTTAAGGCTAAAGTTTAGGTTAGGGTTAAGGATAAGGCTGGCCTTAAGGTTAAAGATAAGGGTAGGTTAAGGTATTTCAAAGTCAAATCCCATTTTTCAGTTCCGTTACTTCAAACACATCCCCGGTGTCTCATCCGAAGGTGCTTCTTACTACGGCGGAGCTGTCGAGCTAGCAGATTTCTGTCCCTACAGCCAAGAGTTTGAATGGAAACTAGCCAACTCCAGCGGGAGAAGGGACTCCCGCTGTGAATTGGAAGGGAACAACCGCGCAGGCGAAGATATCTTAGAAGTCTACGGTCAAGACTCTATGTGCTTTGATTTTCCTACTCCCTGGACCGAAAGGAAATGTGGGAGGATGAAAACACTCTCTCACTACATGGCTGGATGCTATGAGAAAAAGTGCGAAGACGGGTTACTATATGTTGGAATGCACAACGGAACGATGTACCCCTGTATGCAGGAGGGACAGCTGGTCCATGTTAGGAGGGTGAGTTGGGAGAGAGAGAGAGAGAGAGAGAGAGAGAAAGAGCCACAGACCGAGAGACCGAGGGAGGTGAGGTGAGGTGAGGTGAGGTGAGGTGAGGTGAGGTGAGGTGAGGTGAGGTGAGGTGAGGTGAGGTGAGGTGAGGTGAGGTGAGGTGAGGTGAGGTGAGGTGAGGTGAGGTGAGGTGAGGTGAGGTGAGGTGAGGTGAGTGAGTGAGTGAGTGAGTAAGTGAGTGAGGTGAGTGAGTGAGTGAGTGAGTGAGTGAGTGAGTGAGTGAGTGAGTGAGTGAGTGAGTGAGTGAGTGAGTGAGTGAGTGAGTGAGTGAGTGAGTGAGTGAGTTAGTGAGTGAGTGAGTGAGTGAGTGAGTGAGTGAGTGAGTGAGTGAGTGAGTGAGTGAGTGAGTGAGTGAGTGAGTGAGTGAGTGAGTGAGTGAGTGAGTGAGTGAGTGAGTGAGTGAGTGAGTGAGTGAGTGAGTGAGTGAGTGAGTGAGTGAGTGAGTGAGTGAGTGAGTGAGTGAGTGAGTGAGTGAGTGAGTGAGTGAGTGAGTGAGTGAGTGAGTGAGTGAGTGAGTGAGTGAGTGAGTGAGTGAGTGAGTGAGTGAGTGAGTGAGTGAGTGAGTGAGTGAGTGAGTGAGTGAGTGAGTGAGTGAGTGAGTGAGTGAGTGAGTGAGTGAGTGAGTGAGTGAGTGAGTGAGTGAGTGAGTGAGTGAGTGAGTGAGTGAGTGAGTGAGTGAGTGAGTGAGTGAGTGAGTGAGTGAGTGAGTGAGTGAGTGAGTGAGTGAGTGAGTGAGTGAGTGAGTGAGTGAGTGAGTGAGTGAGTGAGTGAGTGAGTGAGTGAGTGAGTGAGTGAGTGAGTGAGTGAGTGAGTGAGTGAGTGAGTGAGTGATTGAGTGAGTGAGTGAGTGAGTGAGTGAGTGAGTGAGTGAGTGAGTGAGTGAGTGAGTGAGTGAGTGAGTGAGTGAGTGAGTGAGTGAGTGAGTGAGTGAGTGAGTGAGTGAGTGAGTGAGTGAGTGAGTGAGTGAGTGAGTGAGTGAGTGAGTGAGTGAGTGAGTGAGTGAGTGAGTGAGTGAGTGAGTGAGTGAGTGAGTGAGTGAGTGAGTGAGTGAGTGAGTGAGTGAGTGAGTGAGTGAGTGAGTGAGTGAGTGAGTGAGTGAGTGAGTGAGTGAGTAGGTGAGTGAGTGAGTGAGTGAGTGAGTAGGTGAGTGAGTGAGTGAGTGAGTGAGTGAGTGAGTGAGTGAGTGAGTGAGTAGGTGAGTGAGTGAGTGAGTGAGTGAGTAGGTGAGTGAGTGAGTGAGTGAGTGAGTGAGTGAGTGAGTGAGTGAGTGAGTGAGTGAGTGAGTGAGTGAGTGAGTGAGTGAGTGAGTGAGTGAGTGAGTGAGTGAGTGAGTGAGTGAGTGAGTGAGTGAGTGAGTGAGTGAGTGAGTGAGTGAGTGAGTGAGTGAGTGAGTGAGTGAGTGAGTGAGTGAGTGAGTGAGTGAGTGATGTGAGTGAGTGAGTGAGTGAGTGAGTGAGTGAGTGAGTGAGTGAGTGAGTGAGTGAGTGAGTGAGTGAGTGAGTGAGTGAGTGAGTGAGTGAGTGAGTGAGTGAGTGAGTGAGTGAGTGAGTGAGTGAGTGAGTGAGTGAGTGAGTGAGTGAGTGAGTGAGTGAGTGAGTGAGTGAGTGAGTGAGTGAGTGAGTGAGTGAGTGAGTGAGTGAGTGAGTGAGTGAGTGAGTGAGTGAGTGAGTGAGTGAGTGAGTGAGTGAGTGAGTGAGTGAGTGAGTGAGTGAGTGAGTGAGTGAGTGAGTGAGTGAGTGAGTGAGTGAGTAGGTGAGTGAGTGAGTGAGTGAGTGAGTAGGTGAGTGAGTTAGTGAGTGAGTGAGTGAGTGAGTGAGTGAGTGAGTGAGTAGGTGAGTGAGTGAGTGAGTGAGTGAGTAGGTGAGTGAGTGAGTGAGTGAGGGGCAGGTATGAGTAAGTGAGACTTTTCAGATAGTCGATGGCTGGCTCCGCGAGGGTTCCATCATCTGCCCCGCTTGTTCCTCTTTCTGCTTTGTCTGCCGACCTTCGGCCGCTTCCACCTCCCCCATTGGTGACCCTCCCCTCCCCGAACCTTGTTCCTCCTTCTCTCCTTTTGCCTCCCTCCTTCTCCTCTCTCTCCCATTTGTCTTCTACGGTTAAAATCCCTTGTGATCATCTGCTACGGGTGTAATTCTCCGGTAATGAAGCGTCTTTCTCTCTCTCTTTGACAGCCTCCGCCCATCAGATTGTCGGCTATACGGATCCAAGACAAACACCGCCTTCCGGCAGGCAAACAGCGTTCTGGAACGGTCCCTTATTACGGGTGTCGGGTTGCTTTTCCTTTTCCGTCGAAATGTCCGCCTGTGTATGCTGCTCCAGAGTATTTGTGTTTGTACTCAACCTTCTAATGCTAGTGAGTTTTAGCATTTGTTCTTTTTTTGAAAATATGAGCCTATAAATTTCTCTCTCCCTTTCTCTCATCCACGTTTCTCTCTATCTCAATCCAGCCTTCTTTTTTTCTATGTATCTTTTTCTCTATCACTCTCTTTGCCTTTGTCTATCTGCATCTGTCTTTATACCTCTGACTCTCAGCATATATCTCTATGCCTCAGTTTCATTTTGCGTTTGCCTCTGTCTCTTTTCCTCAATTTGCGCCTAGATCTCTCTGCCTCTATGCCTCTTTGCCTCCGTCTATGACTCTGCGCCTGCCTCTGTCTATGCATTTTGCATTGTCTTTGTCTCCCTATCTTTCTACATTTATTCCTCTGCCTCCACCTCTCGGTCTTTGTCTCTGTCTCTCTGCTTTTACCTCTGTCTCTATGTCTCTGTATCTGTCTCTCTGCAAATATTTCTTTGCGTCTATCTGTTTCTGAGCCATTATTTTTCTGCCTCTGTCTTTTTACCTCAATTTGAGCCTCAATCTCTCTGTCTCTTTCACTTTACCTCTGTGTCTCTGCCTCTGTCTCAATCTTTGACTTTTTGCCTCTATGCCTCTGTCTATGTCTCTGTACCAGCATATGTCTCTGTCTCTGGCGTTGCCTATGTCTTTATACTTCTACCTCCTGCCTCTGTCTCCCTGCCTCTGTCTGTGCTTATGTCTCTATCCCTCTGCCTCTGTCTCTATCTCTTTCCTTTGTCTCAATCTCTGTCTCTCTGCTTCTCTGTCTTTTTTCTCCTTCTCCATTCCGCGTATACGTGTTTTCGTCCACTTTCCCTATCTGTTGTCGTCTTTTTCTGTATCCATATCTCCCGTCTAACTTTTTTCTCTTGGCGCCTCTCATGTGGCACGTTCTCTTTTTCATCACCAATTTCAAAGCTGTATCAAACCGAACGTGAAATGAACGCACTTCTTGTTCCAATGTAAGACTGCTTAGCCTAACGTGCCTTGTTGGCTTCCAGACAAAAAATGAGATTAGAATGGGGGTGTTCTAGAGCAAACAACGCGTGATAAGACCACTCTGGCTTGAGATCTATTCACTGAGCAAATAGTTCCGGGTGCTTACTCACCGAGTAGTTGGTTTACGAAAACAGGGGGTTGTGGTTGGAGAGAGAGAAAGAAATATATAGATTAAAGGACCCAAAAATGGTCTAATTAACGAATCCCAAACATGATTTTGAATTCTGTTAGGAATGTTCCCTTGGGTTTTTGCCTTAACCACGTAGTTTTCGTATAAAGTCAGGTTAGTGGGTCAAGGTATACTTAGGTTCTAAAATAAACCTAATTTTTAACTTAAACCGAAAGAAAGTATGAGATTAACCCCTAACTTTAACCTCGACTCACCAAACCCCTTTGCCTAATTTTTACCTAATTTAAACTAAAATCTAAGATTAAACCTAAACTTAACCTTAGACCTTAATCTTTGCCGCACCTTTACCTAATCTCTACCTTAGCCAAACCAATGCTTAGACCTAACCAAAACTATTACCTAACGGGTGGGTCTCAGTTTTTGCCTCAGTCTACGCTTTTATCTCATCGCCACGTAATCTGAAATCGACTAAAAAAAAAACCAAAACAAGACTTAAACCAAAAAAAAAGGCAGAGGCCCAGAAAAATGAAAATGGACCTGTCCATAGCGTAACGTAGACGATGGAGTGTCATTTTCAACGGTGAAATGCAGAGAGTTTTATGATTAGCATGGCCAGGTCCCCCTCTTCATTTTACGTGGGCCTCTGCCTTTGACATAACATAAACCTTAACCTAAAGCTTAACCCAACCTTAAACTTTGCTTACGCTAATTTTTACTTAACCTTAACCAAAATCCCTAAACCTAACTTGAAAACTATACTCATAGCCAACCCGACTTCGACCAAAAAGCGGCCACGCCACTTTTGCAGCATAATACTTCTAATTCAAAACTTATACCTAAAACTAAATCAAAACTGAACCTAAATCTAACCAGGACTAGAACATTCATCCCCACCTAATATATAATTAACCTTAGTGATAACCTTAATCTTAACCTTAACATAACCTTAACCATAACATTATTTCACCTTGGATCATGCGATAACCTTGTCCTCTAAAATACTTGACCTTAGCTTTAATCTTAAGCCTAAGCAAGAGAAAAACTCAAGATCAACCTAAACTTAACCTTATTATGTATGACAAAACAATTTTATTAAATAGAATAATACATTTTATCTAAATAATCATATCTTTAAGAATCGGTGCATTAAGATTTGTGTAGATTTGTTCATGGGGCATCAGTTCGTATCCCCTCCTTCTCCTCCACTCCAAAATTTTAACAACGAAGAACAATGAGCCGAAAAATACGATTAGCAGGCAAAACCAAGTAAAAGCATCTGAAAGTAATTTGAATTTCAAAAAAGGTGAAAACCGTGCCTATGCCTCCGGGAGCTTCAACAGTTGCAAAAGTATTAGAAGCTGTTAGTGTTGAACCTAAAATTTCAAGATTTTGAATCCCTTAAGTCGAAAATTACGGTTTTCTGGGAGCAGCATTTTGTAGTGGTGTATAGACAGCCAGTGATGATCTACGGGAATGTGGCGATAACTTTTGCTCGAAAAAAAACTAGTCTGATCAGAAAACAGAAGATAAGGAGGGACGGGTACCAATGGCCACCAAAAATCACTTCCTGGTCAGCTGGTACGAAATTTTAAAATTATGAAGTGATTCCCCTTTAAGGTAGTTAAGGTTCACAAAACAAACTTAAAGGTCGTTAAGGTTAAACTACATTAACGAACTGTAAGGTTAGTTAAGTTAGTTTAACCTTGCTAGAGCAACATTTCACTTAAGGGCATTTTAGGGCACTAAATACAAACCTTGCTGTAGCAACATTTCACTTAAGGTCATTTTAGGGCACTAAATACAAACCTTGCTATACCAACATTTCACTTAAGGTCCTTTAGGGCACTAAATACAAACCTTGCTATAGCAAGATTTCACTTAAGGCCATTTTAGGGCACTAAATACAAACCTTGCTGTAGCAACATTTCAGTTAAGGTCATTTTAGGGCACTAAATACAAACCTTGCTATAGCAACATTTCACTTAAGGGCATTTTAGGGCACTAAATACAAACCTTTCTGTAGCAACATTTCACTTAAGGTCATTTTAGGGCACTAAATACAAAACCTTGCTATACCAACATTTCACTTAAGGTCCTTTAGGGCACTAAATACAAACCTTGCTATAGCAAGATTTCACTTAAGGCCATTTTAGGGCACTAAATACAAACCTTGCTGTAGCAACATTTCACTTAAGGTCATTTTAGGGCACTAAATACAAAACCTTGCTATAGCAACATTTCACTTAAGGTCATTTTAGGGCACTAAATACAAACCTTGCTATAGCAACATTTCACTTAAGGGCATTTTAGGGCACTAAATACAAACCTTTCTGTAGCAACATTTCACTTAAGGTCATTTTAGGGCACTAAATACAAAACCTTGCTATAGCAACATTTCACTTAAGGTCATTTTAGGGCACTAAATACAAACCTTGCTATAGCAACATTTCAGTTAAGGTCATTTTAGGGCACTAAATACAAACTTTGCTATAGCAACATTTCAGTTAAGGTCATTTTAGGGCACTAAATACAAACCTTGCTATAGCAACATTTCACTTAAGGTCATTTTAGGGCACTAAATACAAAACCTTGCTATAGCAACATTTCACTTAAGGTCATTTTAGGGCACTAAATACAAACCTTGCTATAGCAACATTTCAGTTAAGGTCATTTTAGGGCACTAAATACAAACCTTGCTATAGCAACATTTCACTTAAGGTCATTTCAGGGCACTAAATACAAAACCTTGCTATAGCAATATTTCACTTAAGGTCATTTTAGGGCACTAAATACAAACCTTGCTATAGCAACATTTCAGTTAAGGTCATTTTAGGGCACTAAATACAAACCTTGCTATAGCAACATTTCACTTAAGGTCATTTTAGGGCACTAAATACAAAACCTTGCTATAGCAACATTTCACTTAAGGTCATTTTAGGGCACTAAATACAAACCTTGCTATAGCAACATTTCAGTTAAGGTCATTTTAGGGCACTAAATACAAACCTTGCTATACCAACATTTCACTTAAGGTCATTTTAGGGCACTAAATACAAACCTTGCTATAGCAACATTTCACTTAAGGGCATTTTAGGGCACTAAATACAAAACCTTGCTATAGCAACATTTCACTTAAGGTCATTTTAGGGCACTAAATACAAACCTTGCTATAGCAACATTTCAGTTAAGGTCATTTTAGGGCACTAAATACAAACCTTGCTATACCAACATTTCACTTAAGGTCATTTTAGGGCACTAAATACAAACCTTGCTATAGCAACATTTCACTTAAGGGCATTTTAGGGCACTAAATACAAACCTTGCTGTAGCAACATTTCACTTAAGGTCATTTCAGGGCACTAAATACAAACACTGCTACCACAACTAAGCTAATATACTCCTCGCCCACGGACCTTTCCTAAAGTTTCGACGACCTGCACATCTAACGCGCGAAATAGTGTGCAAGTCGCGGAGACGCAGACAGAAATCCGTTTGTTTCCCGCTGCCGGCTAGGAAAGCTCGCTGGGCGACGAATATAAGTGTAAAACATAAAGGTAAAGATAGCGATAAATATAGTAAAATCTAATAAAGTTGTTTTAAAGTTAAGGTTAACGTTAAAGCTAGGAAAAAAGCTAAGTTTAAGTCTGAATCTGACCCGCCTGAAATCGATTTGGCTTTTAAGTCGCTTTTCCATTTTAAATTAATTTTTCAGTTGGTATCCCTGGCTGTTCTAGCCCTGGCCATCTGGATTCGCGCCGATTCCTCCTTCGAGTCAGAGTTACGTCGGAATCTTCAAAGAGAAGACGATCCCGAGCCTCTCTCCGGCACCAAAGATGACATGCGAGTTGGGGTTTGTCATTAGTGTCCTTAATAAGGCCCTGATCATCTTATTTTCAGATCCTCGTCTCATTTTGGGTCATAGTCGCCTTCTCAGCCGTGCTCGTCCTTGTCGCCTTCGCAGGAGTGCTTGGGGCGGCGGCCTCCTCCGCCGCTCTCTTGGTCGCCCACTTTGGATCTCTACTTCTCGTAATTCTCGCTGAAATCGGGATAGGAATTTTTGTATTGGTTTACCGGCCAACGGTTAGGGACACCGTCTACAATTACGTAAAGGAGTCTTATGATCTGAGTGGACAAGATGTGGCTGCAATTCAGTACAGGGTTAGTTCGAAGTAGTGAAACCTGGCTTATCAAGATTCGCTTCTAGTAACCTTAACGACCTTAAGAGAAAGTTTGCTAAAGTTTTTTGTACTTTTAACGACCTTAAATAAAATCGTACTATACCAAGGTTAGTAGCCAGCACCACTAGCAAAGTTTGTAATTAGTGATTTTACCGACTTTAAATGGTTTGTCGTTAGTGCCTTAAAATGGCCTTAAATGAAATGTTGCTATTGCAAGTTTTGTATTTAGTGCCCTAAATGACCTTAAGTGAAATGTTGCTAAAACAATGTTTGTATTTAGTGCCTTAGAATGATCTTAAGTGAAATCTTGCTTTAGCAAGGTTTGTATTTAGTGCCCTAAAATGACCTTAAGTGAAATGTTGCTATAGCAAGGTTTGCATTTAGTGCCTTAATATGACCTAAAGTGAAATGTTGCTATAGCAAGGTTTGTATTTAGTACCTTAAAATGACCTTAAGTGAAATCTTGCTTTAGCAAGGTTTGTATTTAGTGCCCTAAAATGACCTTAAGTGAAATGTTGCTATAGCAAGGTTTGTATTTAGTGCCCTAAATGACGTTAAGTGAAATGTTGCTAAAACAATGTTTGTATTTAGTGCCTTAGAATGATCTTAAGTGAAATCTTGCTTTAGCAAGGTTTGTATTTAGTGCCCTAAAATGACCTTAAGTGAAATGTTGCTATAGCAAGGTTTGTATTTAGTGCCTTAAAACGACCTTAAGTGAAATGTTGCTATAGCAAGGTTTGTATTTAGTACCTTAAAATGACCTTAAGTGAACTGTTTCTTTAGCAAGGTTTGTATTTAGTGCCCTAAAATGATCTTAAGTGAACTGTTTCTTTAACAAGGTTTGTATTTAGTGCCCTAAAATGACCTTAAGTGAAATGTTGCTATAGCAAGGTTTGTATTTAGTGCCCTAAAATGACCTTAAGTGAAATCTTGCTATAGCAAGGTTTGTATTTAGTACCTTAAAATGACCTTAAGTGAACTGTTTCTTTAGCAAGGTTTGTATTTAGCGCCCTAAATGACCTTAAGTGAACTGTTTCTTTAGCAAGGTTTGTATTTAGCGCCCTAAATGACCTTAAGTGAAATGTTGCTATAGCAAGGTTTGTATTTAGTGCCCTAAAATGACCTTAAGTGAAATGTTGCTAAAACAATGTTTGTATTTAGTGCCTTAGAATGATCTTAAGTGAACTGTTTCTTTAACAAGGTTTGTATTTAGTGCCCTAAAATGACCTTAAGTGAAATGTTGCTATAGCAAGGTTTGTATTTAGTGCCCTAAAATGACCTTAAGTGAAATCTTGCTATAGCAAGGTTTGTATTCAGTGACCATAACGCCGTTAAATGAATTTTTTTCAGTATGACTGCTGCGGAGTCCGTAATGAACCCAATCGCCAGTGCATGTCCTCCCTCCCCACCTGTTCCTCCGCCGTTTGGGACCGTCTCGACTTCACCCTAATGATCTTTGGCATCTCCATGTTGGGAGTAATCGTTCTTCAACTTATCACATCCTTCGTAGCTGTGATTGTCTTCGGCCGGAAGAGAAGAGAAGACGGACCTTATTATTAAGGCATTTAAGGCCTTAAATTAGCAACTTCCACCTCGATCAGTATTGCTCAACCCCTTCCTTTCCCAGATTACTGTATAAAATTTTTATGTTCCGGTGTCATTGTTTGCACAAGAGCAATCTGGCGGCCTCGGGCATTTTGGACGGAGCCTCTTCACGGTCTTTGCTTATGCACTCATGCATTTCTTTCGCCAGGACTCATTTTCGGGATAATTTTCACAATTCACTCTCTCATTCCACCAATTTTCTGTCTGATGCGTTAATGTTACTATCTCTTGAAGATATTTTAGGCTACTAATTACAAATCTTGGTATAGAAAGAAAAAATTTCCCTGCGTTTTAGGGCACTATTCGTTACCAAAGGAATAGTGCCTTAAAACGTCACATCCTTAACAAAGAAATATCCCGTATTTTAAGACTTTAAATATACACCCTTTCTGTAGCGAAATTTCAGTTAAGGTCATTTTAGGGTACTAAATACAAACCTTGCTATAGCAACATTTCAATTAAGGGCATTCCTTGTGGTTTAAGGACTAAATACAAGCTTTACTCTAAGAAGAATTCCCTTACGGTCATTTTAGGGGGTACAGCAAGATTTTACTTAATGTAGTTTTAGGTACCACATTTAAACATTGCTTTAGCGAAATTTAACTTTAGGGCCATAAATATAAACCTAGCTAAAACAAGATTTACCTTGGGTCGTTTTAAGGACTAAATATAACTTTGCACACCTTGCCATATCAGAAATCTCGTTAAGGTCGTTAAGGATACGAAAGATCAAACCTTGCTGAAGCAAGGTTTCCTTAAAGTCGTGTTTAGGACTAACCTTAAGTTAACAATATTTCCCTTAAAGTTGTTTAAGGTGCTAATCATAAGTACAAATCTTACCAACGTAAAGTTTAACACTTGATCATTTTAGGGCCCTAAAAACAAACCTTTCGGTATCAAGATTTCACATATGGTCGTTAAGAGGACTAATGATTCCACTTCCCCCTTAGGCGAGATCTTTCTTAAAGCCCTTTTAGGGTACTAAATACAAACCTGGCTACATCAAGATTTCCATAAGGTTTAAGGTTTTTAAGGTAAGGTTTTACCTTGGGTCGTTTTAAGGCTCGCAATTTTTAACTAAAGATTGTTTAGGTACTAAATGTAAATATCTCATTTCCATGCTTCCAAATGCTTCCCGCCCTTTTTTGTCGCATTTGAGCATTTTAAGGCACTAATTACAAACCTTGCTAAGGGAAGGTTCACTTAAGGTCATTCAAGGCACTAAATTCAATTCTATCTATCATTCCATGTTTTGAAACGCTTCCATCCCTGCTTCGTCGCATTCCGTCGACGCGGCTTAGCGGTGGCTCGTCGAGTTTCTTTGTGCTGCAACGCGATACAAACGCCGCTTTCCGCCGCCGCCCCCGGCAAAAAGCCGTCCGGCTGTTGTTCTCCCCTCGGCCTTCTGTGTGCCTGGTAACCGGACAAATCAGGCGGCATATGTTTGTTTGATGAATTACACGATTAGCCACTGCTCACCGCTGCGATACCTCCAAAAATCAGCTGCTACAGTTAAATTTGATGCTACCGTAAACAAAGAAAGACAACCCCTTGTCAATCGTCCCTCAACTTTTTATTTAATTTTTTTTCAATCAGCCCGATCTTGATCGAAAATTTTGAGAGAAAAAAATGCCAAAATTATCTAGTTTTTGCCATTTTTTCCTTTACAAGAAAAAGTTGGAAATTTTCTTTTTGACACCTACCTAAAAGAATTTTTCAATAAGAATCGCGTTTTAAAAATGTACTATTACATGGTTTTGGAAGTTTTCCTACCATACTTTGCTTAAAAATGAATAAACAGTAATCATACACCTTTTGTCATTGTTTATAAACTTAACTGTAAAAAGGCAAAACAAAAACCGCAGGGCGGATCCGAACCCTGGTCGCCAGATTTCCAAGCGAGAACACTACCACTTGGCCACCGGCGACGCGCCTTGTGAATCTATCGCATGAGCGGCGGACCGCGTCCATGGCTGAGTGGTAGCGCTCTCTCTTGTAAATCTGGCAACTCGGGTTCGATTCCGCCCTACGATTTTTCGTTTTGCTTAACTAAAGGAACTTTATAATAAAAGGATAAATTGAATCTGGTTAACTTTTTGTCCATTTTTAAGCAAAATCTGGTGTTTGTTTATGTTTTGCTTGAATATCGAAACCTCTCCTGACGTCGGTTCGCTGAAGGCCTTTTTTGGCACTGAATTTTGTTAACCACATGTTTGGAAAACTCTCTGTTACGTCTTCCTGAAATGCACGTCATACGGCAGTCTCAAAGACAAACACCTCTATCTGGTGTCTCACCTACGCCAGCTGACTGTCAACATTGTTGAACCATTTGGTCTGAAAAGGGCGGAAGGATCCGAGTGTGTGTATGTGTGTGTGTGTGTGTGTATGTGGTTGAGTGAGTGTGTGTCAGTTAGTGAGTGAATGAGTGAGCGAGTAAGAGAGATACAGAGGTAGCGAGAGAGAGAGAAAGAGAGAGAGAGCGAGCGAGAGAGAGAGAGAGAGAGCGAGAGAGAGCGAGAGAGAGCGAGAGAGAGAGAGCGAGAGCGAGAGAGAGAGAAATAGAGAGAGAAGTGAAAGTCTCTAATGCTTTGCCGCCACTATATATCGTTAATGCATTCACTCGCAGTTCAATTAGCCACGGACCTAATCCGCGGCGAGAGACAGTGACAGTCTCCCGTCAACAACCTTCTCTTTTGAATTTTACTTTAAATTTCAAAATTTAATACGATTTTCAGGATGGATACACTTAGATGGATCAGAAAACAGAGGAGACTTACAATTGTGGATAAACTTGTAACCGATGAGGGACAAAAAGTGTTTCCGGATGAGAATAACAACGAAAATGATATCATTGGTGAGTTTTTGTCTCCGTTTCTGTCTCAGCCTGAGAATTTGTCTCTCTTTGCCTCTATGACTCTTTTTCACCGCCTTCCTCTCTCTCTCTCTCTCTCTCTCTCTCTCTCTCTCTCTCTCTCTCTCTCTCTCTCTCTCTGCCCCCTCCCCATTAATCACTTCAATACCTTTAGCAAACACCCTTCCCGGGGGTTTCTCTGACCGCCTGATCCTCCTTATCTCTCGTTTCCTTATCAATCGATTCCGCTTTCTTGCATGTTCTCCCGCTCTTTTATCGCGTAAGCACAACCCCAACTTCTTCTTTCCACATGATGCTCGTAAAACCGCCCTTCGCCTCGGGCAAACACTATTTACACGTGCTCTGCTGAAAACCCTTGCAACAATTATGAAAACCGCCTTTGGCACCGTTTTTCATTAGAAACAAAGCTTTTTTTCGAACTTAAACATAAAAATTCGATAATTTCAGATTATTCCTGTTCAGACTACATCGAACATTGGTGGCCAATGTATGAACAGAATAACAATGACACGTCGTTGCGAAAAAGGTATTTTTATTAAGCAAATTATTTTGAAAACCGGCTTAAAACAGTTAAAATTGGTGCACACCTTCAGCTAATCACCGAGCACGTGGTTAAACACCGGGTTGTGAAAAAACTTTTTTTTGCCAGTTTTCAATATTTTTCCAAATAACAGCAGCATAAATATTCTTGTAGTTCCCGAACACAACAAGTTATATTTGATTTTTACAGAAACGCTAAATTACGTACTTTATTTTCGGGCACACGCCGCCTCTGGAATTATGTATTTTCGCATTGGAGCGCGAAATCAGCCAAACTTTTTCAAAATCGGTCGCGTTTGTTTTTTGTAATCATACATTTTTTTTATAATTGGTTACACTTATAATCTAATATTGCAATTTTTCGCTAAACTTTACTTTAAATGTATGTATTATTGTTTTCAGTATTTTGATGTTAAACGATTTATATACTTTTATACAAAAAAAACATATAAATGTATTTAAAAATAATAATAAGAGCGAAAACGCGCCGCATCCGCTCGTGCGGCGCGGTCACAACTGCTTACGCGACATTTTTGAATTACGGTATTTTTGCATTAGAGCAGGAATTGAATCGTGTTCACAAAATTGATTTTTTAAAGTTTTTTTTTTTAAACTTCAAAATATGAAAAACTGTACTTCAAAATCGAAACTATGTTTGAAAGCTGGAGAAACTATTATGCTCCACGAACTTTTTTGAAACTGAAAATTTTATAATTAAACGGAGAATTATTTTTCATTAAAATGTCTCATAAATAAATTGCAAAGAGTACGTTTGTGGAATAATTGAGACCGAACCGCATTCCTTTGCGCGGGCGGTCGCGGCGCCGTTATCGAACGGGCGCCCAAACCTCACTAGGGAATGTTCCCAAGGGTCCCCCAGCCAATCCCGATGAGGCCCATACATCTCGATAGAGAATTCAACGCTGATTAAGCCTCTGAAGTTCGTTTTTGCTTAATGACGTTAGTTTTCGTGTAATGATCGATTTTGTCTGTGGCATCGCCGACCAGAAGCCTTATGCGGCCTGAAAAGCTCGCAATTGGTAAATGCCTTGGCGGAGTATTGGTAGACACCTCGCTTCATAAGAAAAAGGTCAAGGGTTCGACACCCCCATACTAATTTTTGTTGCTTTTTTTGTAAAGCTAACCGTCTCACATGTGAGTAGGGGATCTTTTACAATTTTTAGTAATAAAAACCGATTTCACACGATTTCAAACACGATTCCCCACATTGACAAATCTTTCGACTTTTTACAAAATTCTTGGGCAGCCCTTGGCTATACCGATCGACTTCCACTTTTCGAAACACCATCCTGATACGTTAAATATTTCGTTAAAACTGCATTTTTGTTAGAGGATTGCAAAAATTTGTCAATGTGGGATTTCTTGTGAAATCGGTTTTTATTACTAAAAATTGTAAAAGATCCCCTACTCACATGTGAGACGGTTAGCTTTACAAAAAAAACAACAAAAAATTAGTATGGGGGTGTCGAACCCGTGACCTTTTTCTTATGAAGCGAGGTGTCTACCAATACTCCGCCAAGGCATTTACCAATTGCGGGCTTTTCAGGCCGCATAAGGCTTCTGGTCGGCGATGTCACAGACAAAATCGATTATTACACAAAAACTAATGCCATTAAGCAAAAACAAACTTCACAGGCTTATTCAGCGTTGAATTCTCTATCGATATGTATAGGTCTCATCCCGATTGGCTGGGGGACCCTTGGGAACATTCCCTAGTCAGCGTTTTACACTTAAAATAACTATTTTAAACTTAAAAGTTAGCTTTATTCCTAAAATGATCATGTCGAAAACGAATTTTCAGGAAAGTCCATTTATCTCATCTTCTTGAAGGCGTAGAACAGAACAGTGTACTCCAGTACGTGGGAGAAAATGCAGCGGTAGATTCCTAAAATCTATATTTATTTCTAAATTCGCCTTTTTCAGCTAATCGCCTCTGGGATTTGTCAAGTTTTACAAGAAATTCACGATGTTTGGTCTCTTCAAGGCCAAGGAGTTATTTGTTTTATTAGGGACTATGATAGCAAGGTGGGGACTTTGGGTAGGGACCGCAAGCCGAAATTTTACCATTGGAATTTCAAGATTATTTTCAGCCACGGTTGTAGTCCTAAGTCGTAGCAGCAAAACTTTTTTTGAATTTTGAATTTTCGTTAACTTTGAAAGGAGAAATGACAATTTTAGTGCGGCTTTTGTGGCTGCCGTTTTCAATTGAAACTTTCGAGGGGCGGGGCCAGATCGCAGTCTGCCGCAGGCTTTCCGCATGGCGTTAAACAGCGGGTCCGCCAAATCGGCAAATGAGTGATGTTCCGCCTTAAGATGTTATGGCGATATTTATTTGTTTTAACATAATAATTATGTTCTAACGTGTTTAATAAATGTAAAACAAAATAAACTTTTAATTTTGCTCAAATTGGATGGAATTCCATGCGAACTGAGTCAGTACCGCGGCTTTATTTCAAACAATGTTGAATTTAAAAAATCCGCCAACATGGATTTTTTATTTTTGTTTTTCATTTCAAGCGTTGATTTGATTTACATCGGAAAAATAAAAGAAAACCCGCGGTCTAATAATGTAAACCTGTTTTATATCAAAAACTCGGTTTTAATTGCATTTTTCAGAGGTTAGACCTTTAAATTCGCAAAAACCACTTGCATCAGCGTGTTGCGCGTACGTTTTTACGCCATAGTCAATAGTTACACATCCAGTTTTCATAAAATTGTGCGCGCGCGCCTAAAAAACCAAAATTTCTTATGGATTCGGGCTACCCGCGCCGACCCCACCTTTGCGGCGCCTAACTTTGGGTAAAAAGGATTTTAAAGAGCGTTTTGCACGTTATGTTGCAAAGAGTTTGTTGAACAACGAAAACGGGGCGCGTATGCTGGCGTGATGCGGTCGCGGTCGCGTTGCGGTTGCGTTGCGGTTGCGTTGCGGTTGCGTTGCGGTTGCGTTGCGGTTGCGTTGCGGTTGCGTTGCGGTTGCGTTGCGGTTGCGTTGCGGTCGCTTTTTTGCCAACCGATTGTTTCAGGAGGCGTCTTTAACCTTAGTCGACCCTGATCAAGACGGAGGCCTCGCTAACGTTATTTGGTATAGCAGTGTGTTTGTTTTCTATAAAGATTTCTAGAAACGAGTGATTCAGATCACGAGACTTTGTCACTTCAAAACAACACAGTCATCTGGTGACGTTCGAGACGGAAGGTGGACTTTTCGGATTGAACTTTGCTGATGCAGCTGAGGCGGAGGAATTCCATATGATAGTTTTGGATCATAGACAAGGTGAGAGAGAGAGAGAGGCAGAGAGAGAGGCAGAGAGAGAGAGAGAGAGAGAGAGAGGTGGGAGAGAGAGAGAGAGAGAGAGAGAGAGAGAGAGAGGGAGGGAGAGAGAGAGGAAGGCGGTGAAAAAGAGTCATAGAGGCAAAGGTAGACAAATTCTCAGGCCATCTCGAGAGAAAAGCGAGTCGCCGAAGCCCAAAGAGAATGGCCCCTCCTCCACCTCCCTCAGCCACCATCCCCGAAACAATCCACGAAGAAGCCCATATTTCATCAGAATGCGTCTCCCTCCCAGTACAAATTGTGAAAAAGAAGGAGAAAAAAGGATTCTTGAATAAAATTTTTGGTAAAAAGGAGAAAAAGAAGAAGAAACTGGAACTGACCATATCTGGTCCCACCGATTTCCAGTAAGTTGTCTTGAATTTGCAAGATAATACCAAATTTCAGGCACATACAGCATGGATTGGAATCGTTGACGGAAGAGCAAAAGGAATTGGCGAAAAAGCTTTGTGTGGAATTAAAGGTATGTTTAAAATAAACTGCAAAAATAGAGATGCACCGAACGGGACTGAACCTGCGATATGTGTGCCGCGCACCGTTGAGCTAACCACTAGGCCACGCTGCGCAACAGACCATGCGGTGCGCAGCGCTCATTACCCCGCGCACTTGGTCAATTATACAGTAAAGCGTATATAAAATTCTAGGTGCAACCCGGAAATGAGGAGCAGATTAAATTAATCAGACAAGTGGTTGTGGACAAGTATGAAGCATTGGTGGGAGAAATGGAGCAGGGAAAAAGTGAAGAGAAGGCCCAAGAAGAGAAAACCGGATTCAAAAGGAGTAATAGTAATGGTTTAGCGGACACAAGGAGTAGTATGTGAGTTAAAATTTGGGTTTTCATTAGTTTAAAAATGTAGAATGATCTCGAAAAGCGGAAGAGGCAATACACCGAGAGATGTGAAGAAAAATCAGCAGATTAAGAGGCAAGAGGCTGGAAACGACCCGATGAGGCCGGATTGGGATGAGGAGAATTATTACGTAGCGTGAGTTAGCACTGTGGCGCGCTGTGGCCTAAAATGGGGTGTGCTGTGGCCCGCTGTGGCCCAGTATGGCCGGAAAGCACTTGAAGACGCCAAACTGAAACGGCATTTTCGATTCATCTCCTATCATAGGTGCTAATATGGAATAAACGTAAAATTTGTTAGTTATAAGTTCGAGAAAGAAAACCGCGGGTTCCAATATTTTTTTCTCGAATGACTTGCGAAACATTTCGAAACTCATAAACAAGTGTAAATAAACAAGCAAAAGAAAATAGTGCAAGTCGGGATTTGATCCAGCCACCTCTAGCGTGGCAGCCTAACCGCTTGGCCACTCGGCCACCGAACCACTACAGGTGTGCTGCGGCGGCCTTTTCTATATGCGGTGCCGCACAGAGCGCGGATCCCTTAAATTTCAAATGTATAATACCTTCTCTATTTCAGTCCCTCCGCTCCCACTCCATCCGAGGTTCTCCCACCCGTACCAAATCGGACAGCCTCCCGCCGACCTCCTCTCCAGAGGAAAAATACGCCTCCCTACTCCCGTCATCTGAATCCTGACGACCCGGCTCCTCCCCGTCTACCTCCAAGGGCCGAATCCTACCGCAGGGCGGAGTCAGTCATCCCCACGGTATACTGAATTTTATATTTTGACCCAAATTCACTCATTTAGGCCCCGCCCATTTCGGTCCTTCCGGTACCAACTGCTCCTCCCATTTCGGTGGTACCAGTGCCTACCGCTCCGCCTTTGTCCACCACGGCGCCTCCGCCCCCGCCTCCGCCACCGCCGGGCCTCACGCTCCCGAAGGTGGCCCCACCGTCGGTTACTCCACCTCCACCGCCACCCCCGCCACCGGCTGGAAAAATGTCTCCTGTTCCTGCTAGACCAGATCCACCCAAGTCTTTGGTGGTTCCACCGGTTTCCGTGCCGGGATCCGCGTCCCCAGATAGGAGAAGCTTCTTAGATGTGAGTTGAGGTTTGAAGCGATGCGGCTGCGTTGCGGTCGCGATGCGACTGCAATGTGATTGCGACGCGGCGCGGCTGAGACGCAGCTGCGTTGCGATTGCGCGAGGCGGCGATGTCCATCACGCGCGCGGGAAATTTAAAAATTCTGGATTTCTATATTTTTAGTTTGAATATGCACTAAGTTCTGCGCCTATTTCCGTATATTATCAAATTTTGCATCAAATTTCCAGAATTTTTCCTTAAAAAAATAAAAATTTCCGTTTGTTTACAAAAAAGGTTTGTTTCAATAGTTTATATACAATTTTTTCTTTGTTTTTTAGCTTTAAAAATATTTTACAAAATCAAATTTCAAAACCAGGGGCGGCCGCAATTTGTAAGGCTTTTGCGACGTGTGGCTCTGTTGCGTCGCGCCAATTCAGCCGTTAAATTCGTGTACATTTATTTAATTACATCACACAACATAATTAAGTTGCAATTGAGTAGGTAAATATAAATCGCGGGGGTTTTAGGATATGCCCGCTGTTTAGCAGCAACTACGCGCAAGCTGCATGGTCCGACCAAAACCGCATAAATCAAAAGAATTACCGCAAAAAATTGGATATTTCAAATACTTTTACAGAAATACCAAAAAAAAAGAAGCAAAAACGAAATTTTGTAATTATTATTTAAAAAATTTACCAATTTTTATGTATTTTTTGCCCTAAAAAGAGCGCCTAACCACTCCCAAAGTTAAAATTTTGCATATCCGGTTAAATTTCACCGCAAGTATATACTCCCCAGCTAGAAATACATAATTAATATAATTGCAATAAATTACATAATTCGCATGCGGTAGATTTTCAGAGATACCCGCTGTTTAGCAGCAACTGCGCGCACACTGCAAGGTCCATCCAAATTCGCACCCATCCCGAAAAAGTTGCGAAAAAGTCGATTTTCCAACGTCTTGTAATGAAAAATTCTACAAAACATGGAGAAAAAAAATTAAATAAATCCACGTTTTATGAAATTTCCGCCCAAAACTTATCCAAAATTACATTTTCAGGAGATTCAAAGCGTAGACAAGACGAAACTTCTCCGGCCGATCGAGAAATCACCGACCAGAGTTCGATTTTCTGCAGTAAATGACAAAGATAAGCTTTCAGGCCGAAGCTACTCCGATTTCACCAGCCCTGGGGTTGATTGACTCGATTCAGAAGGAATTGGATGCGAGAAGACATGCAATGACGGATTCCAGTGATGAAGGCGAGAGATACAGAGAGAGAGAGAGAGAGAGAGAGAGAGAGAGAGAGAGAGAGAGAGAGAGAGAGAGAGAGAGAGAGAGAGAGAGGAGTAACAAAGAGACATTTCAGAATGGAGTTCAGAGGACGAAAGCGACTCTTGGACTGATTGATACGGGCATACAAATAAAACGAGTACTTTTTTTATTTCTTGAGGATTGTGACGCAGTTGGCTGGGTCTCCCGAAGCCCGCATGCGTTCTTTGATTTCGGAGAGAGGGAGGAGCATTCGGACGTTTTTGTTGTCATCTTGGCGTTGGTACAACATTTCTCCTTCGAAGTGGACGAGACCGTACTTACGCGCACGGATCAACATGCCAACAAGCTGAAAATGAGACTTTCACAGAGAGAGAGAGTGAGTGAGTGAGTGAGTGAGTGAGTGAGTGAGTGAGTGAGTGAGTGAGTGAGTGAGTGAGTGAGTGAGTGAGTGAGTGAGTGAGTGAGTGAGTGAGTGAGTGAGTGAGTGAGTGAGTGAGTGAGTGAGTGAGTGAGTGAGTGAGTGAGTGAGTGAGTGAGTGAGTGAGTGAGTGAGTGAGTGAGTGTGTGAGTGAGTGAGTAAAAGAGAGAACCTTATCTGAGTAGAAAGAGTAGATGTAGAAGAGTTTTCCGAACTTGATAATCCTGTCTGGTGGGTCTCCCTCGGCGTTTTCGTCGATCATCTCCATAAGGAAAAGAATTTCCCTACAAACGTGAACCCCAGCCTGAAGAAAAGCGATTTTCCAAAAGTTCGAATCCAATTTCTCACCCGAACTCCCCTAGCTTCAGTTTTGCTGCCAGATGGCGGTCTACCGTAGTCAACAGCAGTCTTATCGAACTTTTGCAGACCGTAGGTGTCGGAGAAAGGATTTCTGAAACCAAACAATATATTGATCATTAATTAAAAACAATCATTGAATTTCTTAGAAGCAAGTTTTTCTAAACGTTGGCGGTTGCATATTTTGTACACGCTCTCGTTTTGTAAAAACCAAATTTGGTTCTCGAAGCGAAGCCGCGTCGACTTCGAAAAACTGAAAAGGTTTTTCAAATCGATACAAAAATCAATCGATAATGTGGTATAGCGCACCAAATCATTGACTGTTATTGATTGAAAGTGTTGAGTCTCGAAACGATCTCACGCAGTTGACGAAAATCGATCAATTTCGATTGTATTACGCAGTAAAATTATTTCTGTAACTTTTTTGGTCAATCATTGGGCATTTCCACCGTAATACCAGAATTTTTTTTAGTTACGGTATCCAATGACGTCATGGACCATATTTCCAAAGTATTGTGGTGTTTGCTGTTTACGCGCGCGCGCTGTTTAAGCGGGGGTAGTGCAAAATTTGGTTTTGCTGTTTCATTTGAATCAAAATTTAAAACAAAGTAAATTTCACTTCATTTTGTTGTATAAACTTAGCTTTCACTAAAAGAGCTGCCTTATCCCCGGTTTTCTTGGAATATTGGGCTATACGCTGTTTACGGGCGTGCAAGGAAAACGCAATTTCGATTTCAAAGAGTTTGTTTTAAAAGAATTCCAATTATTACCGTAATACATTATACATATTTTGGTTTACAAAAGCGCGAAAGCGTGGGTCTCGTGATGCCCTCTGTTTACGCGCGATTTTTACGCGCGCGCCGGGACAGTGCAATTTTCATTTTTGCGAGTACATTTGTTACAAATCTCAATAAAACTTTTAGACTAAACGAAATAATGAGAAATTTTTTTATGTTAATACCACAGTATATGTAAAAACAACAAACTTCTTCAGGTTGTCTTCATTTTTATCGGCGATCGAGTTGAACCGTTTGATGGTTTCCCTGGCGGACATCGTAGAAATAGAGAAAGACCACTGGAAAAGAAGGAAAATGGCCCAACAGATGCTCAAAATCAATGCATGAGCTACGTTGTAACAGGCGCTAGGTGTTTTCCCGGGAATCCTGCCCAAAACTGCGATTTTCTACGAACGTTCCTGAACCATACACTACAAATAGGCTTTTTCACATAAAAACAACTTTATTTGACTTGTAAAACGCTAATAATACCTAATTACACCAACTTTCGTTCATTTTCCTTCCACCCAATGGGGAACAGCTGTTTCCTTGAGAATAGCAACTGCTCCGTTGGAATGGGACTAGTAAACGCTGAGAATAGAACACATTGGAGAGGAAAAAAACGAAAAAAGAGAAATCATACACCCGTTAATGTTAAAAAAAAAAATCAGCAAATTTTGCAAGTGGTTGCACAGCGTTTCCGTTTAAAGGCGATTTCGTAGACGGGATTCTCGCAGAAGCCATTCGAAGCCCAGGTGCGGCATCTGAAATGGGCAACGAACAGTGGCCTTAGCTGTGGCTATGTTACTGGCTGTGGCTGTGGCTGTCGATGTCGCTGTGGCTGTGGCTGCTTTTCTGACTGTGGCTGTGGTTGTGTTTTTGGCTGTGACTGTGGCTATGTTTCTGGTTGTGGCTGTGACTGTGGCTATGTTTCTGGCTATGGCTGTGGCTGTGACTGTGGTTATGTTTCTGGCTGTGGCTGTGGCTTTGGCTGTGGCTACGTTTCTGGCTGTAGCTGTGGGTGTGACTGTGGTTATGTTTCTGGCTGTGGCTTTGGCTGTGGCTACGTTTCTGGCTGTGGCTGTGGCTTTGGCTGTGGCTGCGTTTCTGACTGTGGCTGTGGCTGTAACTGTGGTTATGTTTCTGGCTGTGGCTGTGGCTTTGGCTGTGGCTGCGTTTCTGACTGTGGCTGTGGCTGTAACTGTGGTTATGTTTCTGGCTGTGGCTGTGGCTTTGGCTGTGGCTACGTTTCTGGCTGTGGCTGTGACTGTGGCTATGTTTCTCGCTGTGGCTATGTTATTAGCTGTGGCTGTGGCTGTGACTGTGGCTGTGGCACTAGCTGTGGATGTCGCTGTGACTGTGGCTACGTTTCTGGCTGTGGCTGTGGCTATAACTGTGGTTATGTTTCTGGCTGTGGCTGTGGCTTTGGCTGTGGCTACGTTTCTGGCTGTGGCTGTGGCTGTGACTGTGGCTGTGGCACTAGCTGTGGATGTCGCTATGGCTGTGGCTACGTTTCTGGATGTGGTTGTGGCTACGTTTCTAGCTGTGGCTGTGGCTGTGGCTCTGACTGTGACTGTAGTTGTGAATCCGTCTTTGTGTCTCACCTTGGATCATTATCCGGCTTCAGAAGATCACACTTCTTTTCTCCTGAACATCGGAAACTTTTCTACGCTAAAACATTATCTAACCTACAGTTCCCGTAATTTCAGTGCAGTGGCCACATGTTCGTTGGCAATTTATCTAGGCCACCTTGTTTACAACTGACCTTAAAAGAAAGCAACCTTAACCCAATCCTCCAATCCGATCCTTCTACAGATCGACTTATCCACGGCACAGTCGGGAACCTTATCTACACATCCTCTTTCACAGAAGCCACAGACGTTTGGGCAATCTTCAGCAAGTAGGTCACTCCATATTGGGTTTCTACACATGCGTTGGGTGACTTGGTCACACATTATTCGGGGTTCTGTAATGGGACAAGGGTGCTAACCTAGTTGGGGGGGGGGGCATCCATCGGAATATTTCCCATACATCATTCTATAGCTGTCGCCAAACGGAAATCATATGCTAACTACGGAAACATGCAAATCATGCTCTGTCGATGACTGATTAGACTACGAATTTCAATATAAACAGGGGATCACTGGAACATTCTAATTTTATTGGCATGATTCCAATTTGGCAACAGCTATAATTAGAATTTTCAACAATACCAAAGCCCTTATCATTTGCAACCTATCTTATCTGCCTTACCTACCTTAACTACCTTACCTGAAATACCTATCCTAACTACATTAACTACCTTAAATGCCTTAACTACCTTGCCCATATACGTTGCCAAGCTCAGCTAGCTTACCTATCAAACAAACTTAGTTCTTATTGTAAGTATTCTAATTGTGAATCTAATCAGAGGATAAAATATTCTAATGGATGCCCCCCCAACTAGGTTAGCACCGGGAGAAGTACCTCACCCCTCCTATCTCTCTATCTCTCTCTCTCTCTCTCTCTCTTACGTGGATTATTGGCACAGTTATATGCCGGCGACTGACAACAGTAGCCACATTGACGGGGACAAATCTCAGAAGACAGACTCTTCAGTTCATGGTCGATGATGGATCCTACACTCTGTAAATGAAAACTGCTATTTTTCAAAACTTGCGTTTGAAAAATTATAATTAAAAACCGTGAACTCACAGAAAAACAAGCTGAATTCCTGTCCGCATCACTGTCAATGGCGAGCGGGGGGCCGTAGAGGGCGGCACACGCAGCGTCCGGATACACGTTTGCGCAGTTAACGGCCCGGATGTCGAACTTCAAAAGGAAAAAGTTTATGGCGTCAGTCTTACAGGTTAATTGCCCTAATTATCAACCACACACTAGTGTCCAACAATCAAGGCGCCTTTAAAAATATCACCTTTCCATTTGTTGTGCAAACTGGGTCTTTTATCAATGCGAATGACACTTCAAATTTCAGTTGAAGGAAAATGAGATGGAGGGGAATGCTGACGACGTTCATAAGCTAATAAGATGTGCGAATGGGATGATAAGGGACCAGTCCCGTCGGAGGTTCAAGCACTTATGCATTGAACAAACAATCACACCTCTTTATTGTCTGTGGCTGTGTATATGGTTAGAGCTGCGGCTGTGGCATTGGCTGTGGCATTAGCTGTGGTCCAAATTATGGCTATTGGTATAGGTATAGTTGCGGCTGTGGTTATGCCTATGGCTGTGGTTATAACTGTGGTTGTTGTGGTTGCAACTGTTGTGACGGTGGCTAGGCCGTGGCATTCGTTGTGCCTTACTTATGGTTGTTGCTGTGGCTGTGGTTATTGCTGTGGCTGTGGCTTAACCTTGGTTGTAGTGTG
This sequence comes from Oscheius myriophilus, assembly GCA_964057215.1. NCBI lineage: Eukaryota > Metazoa > Nematoda > Chromadorea > Rhabditida > Rhabditidae > Oscheius > Oscheius myriophilus. Next base: position 27,318,591 of record OZ059904.1, on the reverse strand, counting down.
GCTGTGCTTATAGTTGTGGTTATAGCTGTGGTTGTAGTTGTGGCTGTTGTTGCTGAGGGAGTGCCTGTGGTTATAAATGCAGCATTGGCTGTGGCATTGGCTGTGGCACTGGCTGTGGCATTGGCTGTGGCATTGGCTGTGGCATTGGCTGTGGCATTGGCTGTGGCATTGGCTGTGGCATTGGCTGTGGCATTGGCTGTGGCATTGGCTGTGGCATTGGCTGTGGCATTGGCTGTGGCATTGGCTGTGGCATTGGCGGTGGCATTGGCTGTGGCATTGGCTGTGGCACTGGCTGTGGCATTGGCGGTGGCATTGGCTGTGGCACTGGCTGTGGCATTGGCGGTGGCATTGGCTGTGGCATTGGCTGTGGCATTGGCTGTGGCATTGGCTGTGGCATTGGCTGTGGCATTGGCTGTGGCACTGGCTGTGGCATTGGCGGTGGCATTGGCGGTGGCATCGCTTCGTTGTACACCAACTTTAAACAAAAATCATACATTGTGAAGAACAGATTTATAATTAGGGCTTAGAATATCTGCATGCGGTGGTTTTCGCGGTCGCTGGCGACGATAGCTCCGTCAAAGACGCAAAGAGCCTCGACGCCCTTCAACTGTCCGGCACCGCCTCCCCAGGACCCGAAAGTGGAGATGAACTCGCCGTCGAGAGTGAACACCTGTATACGATTGTTACCCGAGTCTGCCACCAAAACGTTGCCCTGAAAATGAACTTTCGAAATTTTGAAAAGTTGAGATTATACCTGGTTGTCTATCGCCAAACCGCGAGGGAACTTAAACTGGCCGCCGTGGAAACCTTCCTGGCCAAAGAAGAAGAGGAATTGTCCTTGCATGTCAAAGACGCAAACGCGGTGGTTGTTGTGGTCAGAGACGTAGATCTGAAATGACTTCGTTTCTCTGTCTCTGTCTCTGTCTCTGTCTCTGTCTCTGTCTCTGTCTATGTCTCTGTCTCTGTCTCAGTCTCTGTCTCTGTCTCAGTCTCAGTCTCTGTCTCTGTCTCTGTCTCTGTCTCTGTCTCTGTCTCTGTCTCTGTCTCTGTCTCTGTCTCTGCCTCTGTCTCTGCCTCTGCCTCTGCCTCTGCCTCTGCCTCTGCCTCTGCCTCTGCCTCTGTCTCTGTCTCTGTCTCTGTCTCTGTCTCTGCCTCTGTCTCTGCCTCTGTCTCTGCCTCTGTCTCTGTCTCTGTCTCTGTCTCTGTCTCTGTCTCTGTCTCTGTCTCTGTCTTACCTGATGGTTAGCTCTGCAAACTGTAACAAACAGCGGATTGTTCAACTGCCCCGGCCCATGGCCCAAAGTTCCAAACTTCCCAACAAACTGGCCGTTCTTTTCAAACATCTGAACTCGGTGATTGTCCTGAAACCAATATTTCCAAGAGAAACTGGGCTTTCAAACCTTGTCCACCACATAAACCGTTCCCAGGTCGTCCACAGCCACTCCCCACGGGTTGTTGAATTTTCCATTGCTCTGTCCGTGGGATCCGAAACTGCTGACAAATCTTCCGTCGAGGTCGAAGAGGCAGACTCTGTGATTGTAGCGATCCGTGACGACAAGCCTCTGTTTGCAGCAAGCGATGCCTGCAGCGGAGTCGAGTTGGCCATTAGCTGCTCCGTAGCCTCCAAATCCTCGAAGGAACTTCCCCTCGCGGTCGAAGATACAAACTCGGTGGTTTGAAGAGTCACACACTGCTAGAAGGCCTCCAGGCATCGTACAAACTCCCCTGGGCCAATTGAGTTCCCCGTCTTTAGCTCCTTTGCGGCCGAAGATGGCGCGTGGTCTTCCGCGGGCTCTCCACTCCCCTGTGTCTCTTGAGGCACTCCTCCGCCTCACACTCCTCTCCTCCTCCGAGGTTACAGATGAGTCTAAACGAGAGTTCCTCTCCTGGAGAAGTTGTTGGACGCGTTGGGAACAGAGCGAAGAGATGCCGTCGGGGTTCGTTCGGGAGCGCTGGAGGCGCTGGCGACGACGGGCCAGCCAGGGAGGCACCGATGGAGGGTCATCGTCTGCAGAGACCACAGTTTAGAACGACCAACCGAGGAAGGAGAGAGAGAGACATAAAAGAGACGACGTTAGGAGCGCGCGAGGAGGGACTTCGTGAGGTTAGCGGAGGTTAGAGGCAGAGAATTTCTAAACTAAACGAGGCAAACAGGAAAAACCAGATTTAGAATGATAACACACGCAATTTTAAGTTTGATTTTCGCGATTTTCGCTAGCTGCACGGCTATTTGCAACCCGCGCGCAACTTTTTCTAAACATCGGGCATGTCAAAACAGAAATGTGCAGTGAAAACTATAGAAATTACGAAAATGGAGTGGTTTTTTCGTAAAAAAATCTAATTAGAATAATCGCCCAATTTTGTCCGCAAAATAAGCGAATTTGATAATATTGAACTGCGCACGCTTTTAAACTTTCTGCAGCCTGCGCACAACATCTGCTAAACACAGTGCATTCCACGAACTAAATATACATAGCCGGATTAATTGAGATTCCCATGTATCTATAAGGTTATGTTGTAATTTCTAAAAATAATTAATTTTATTATTTCTCGCTTCCTGTCCTGTGTTTACCAGCTCAGATACTGAATGGACGCAAAAACTCAAAATTCTTACTTTTTGTTGAGTAAGTTTGGTAATACACTCTGAAAAACACAATTATTTATTATATCCATGCTAAATCGTACGTTTTACGTTTAGCAAGCAAAAAATCGGCGCGCCCGCTGTTTAGCAGAAAGTGCGCGCGAGCTGCATTTCCCCCCATTGTGATAAAAACGATTGAATTTCTCGTTAATTGCACATAATTTGTGTGGTTTGGTTTGTGTGGTGTGGTTTTTACGTTTAGCAAGCAAAAAATCGGCGCGCCCGCTGTTTAGCAGAAAGTGCGCGCGAGCTGCATTTCCCCCATTGTGATAAAAATGATTGAATTTCTCGTTAATTGCACATAATTTGTGTGGTTTGGTTTGTGTGGTGTGGTTTTTACGTTTAGCAAGCAAAAAATCGGCGCGCCCGCTGTTTAACAGAAAGTGCGCGCGAGCTGCATTTCCCCCCATTGTGATAAAAATGATTGAATTTCTCGTTAATTGCACATAATTTGTGTGGTTTGGTTTGTGTGGTGTGGTTTTTACGTTTAGCAAGCAAAAAATCGGCGCGCCCGCTGTTTAGCAGAAAGTGCGCGCGAGCTGCATTTCCCCCATTGTGATAAAAATGATTGAATTTCTCGTTAATTGCACATAATTTGTGTGGTTTGCACATAATTTGTGTTGTTTGGATCTGAAAGCATAATTAATATTAGTATTGTAACTAAAATTCTATGAAAGGAGAACTATACGTGATTGAAATGGAAGCCATGCACCGGTGCCTATAAAAACTAACTATTTCTAAATTTATTAGCTTCTAACACAACAATTACAACAAATTAATAAGGGAACACTGAGAACGAACGGTTAGTCTACACTCCAACGGCGGTCGTCTAAACTGTGGCATGCGGGTGCTGTGGCCCTCGCGCCGCTCCGAACGGGTCCCCCAGGCCACAGGAGACCGAGGACAAGGGAGCTAATTAGTCAGCTGTGGCGCTGTGGCCCTAAGGAGCCACAGCTTACAACTACGCGAGTGCTGTGGCTGTCTGATGTGGCGCTGTGACCTTGTCCCCTGCCTCCTGTGGTTCTGTGGCTCACCAACCTGCGAAATGGGTCACTGGGATCGGCGTTCCTTCTTCGACCACCTCCCGCTGTGGCTGCTGTGGCGGCTGTGACTGAGCTGGGGGCGTCTCCCTTGTGATACTCGCTTCCCGACACACGATGCGGATTCTCTGACGAGGTCTCAACTCCTCTCCCTCGGATTCGGAGGATTCAGAAGCTTGACGGGAGGCCGCCTGACGCTCGGCATGGGCTCGGCGGATCACCTCTACCTGAAATGAAATTGAATAGCTTGTGTTCGAGTCAAAAGAAAAGTTTCATTACTTTTTAGCGCTGTGGTCTCAAATTTTTTTTTCTATTTTGATGTGGCAGAGTGGCCTCTTTTCGTGTGTAAAACCACCGCGCTTAACCGCTAAGACGCCGTCTCTGTAAATTTCGAGCAAGGGCCATATATGCACTGTCTTAACTTTACAAAATGCGCACAGCCGCTATTTGATTTTTAAAAAACTTAAAATGAAAAGTTTTTGCGTGATATCGACTTTTTGGCCCAGGTTACGGTAGGTGCCCAAAGTGTTCTGTAAAATGTTCAATGTTTCAAATTTCAATTTGAAAAATGCGTTTTATAGACGAATACATTTCCAAAAACTTTAACTCTTGTACATAGAACGATTTATTATCAAAAGTCAAAAGTTAATCTTCAAAAACCGCCCGAAAATCAGGTATATGGCGATTTTGACCACTTGTCAAAGAAATGTGCAGAAAAGTTATTCACACCATCGAATTCTACGCATAATTCAGCGTCGGATAAGTTTTCAAAAACGAAAAATATCGACGTCAATTTTTGTTAAAAATCCACTTAAATGCGCAAAAACAGCCCAAAAATGGGCGAAAAGTGGACTTTTGCGGTCGTTGCGTTGTTTCAGACGTAATTTACAAGTTTTTTTTAGCCGAATTGTAAATTAGGCCTTTCCTAGTTCATTTTTTCATGCTGATTTCAAAAATGACGCTTAAAACGCGTTAAAATTAAGTACTGACCCGTAAAACAACAAAATATCGTTACATTTTCGGGTTTTCAGAATCCATCCACTTAATCGAGGTTTAACGCGTCGCGGCGCGTTCAAACCTCCAAAAGGCCACAGCGCGAGGTACAAAGTGAAGAAGGCCAAAACGCGCAATTTCAATGTTTAAAGGGACCATCAGGGACCTTTTTTCTACAATTAAAACCAACGTCAGAATGCAACAGTACGACTTTATCAGTTACTTTTCCCTTTGTCAGCAAAAACCATTTGCACGAGAGTGGAACCGAACCTGGGACCGTTTGGTTAAAAGCTACCGGCGCTAACCAGTTGGCCATGAGGTCGATGGAAGTTCAGCGCCGCTTGATCCTTATCCCCTGCGGCTTTCACCTTGGACAGCGGGCAGATGGTGTGCTGGAGCCCGTTGGAAAAAATTAATTTTGAGTTTTGATTTGAAATTACGGCTTTTTAGGAAAAAGGAGTTGAAAATGATAAGTGGATAATTGATCAACTAAATTAAATTAATTAATTAAAATAAACTTCAAAAAGGACCCTGATGGTCCCTTTAAACACGCTGCAGTGCGTTATACCAAAGGCTGAGAAGGCCACAGCGCGCAATTCAAAAGTCGTATAAGGCCGCAGCTCCACAATTATTAGGTTTCAAAAGGCCACAGTGCCCAATACTAAAGTCTTAGAGCATGCTCCCAGCGGGCCTCAGAAACGACTTGAGACCACAGCGGCCACAGCTCCGCAGCAACTAACCGTACCCACCTTTTCGTTGAGGGAGTCGTCATTGCTACTCTGTTGTCTTGGGAGAGGCGGCTTCCTCATAAGCGGCGTGCGAACTTCCTCTTTCTCTTCGTCCTTGATCAACGGCGTCGGCGAGGGAGGAGGCTTAGCCGAGAACGGACTATTCGTCTCCGAACGGGAACTTGTCCTCGGAAAAGGAGGCAGAGACAGGGTCTCTTTTGAGCGATCTTCCCTTTTCTCCTCCTTCTTTACCTCCTTTTTAGCTACTGTGGATTCAGGAGCAGCATTGAGAGACGACGCCTCGGGAGGTTTGTACCAAGGCGAGCGAGCGTCTCCTGAAAATTACACTTTTAAACTTTAAAAATTACATTTTAGGATTTCCAGTAGTACTAAAAGTGCTTCATTTCGCAATAGACGGTGGTTTTAGACAAAGTGGACATTTTTAGCTGTGGCCATAGAGATAACACACCACTGCGCTGTGGTCTTGAATGTTGCTATGAGTAGTACCTTAGAATACGTGGAAACAGTGTTGTGGCTCTTAGATGTACAAAAACCACAGCGCTGTGGCCATGAATGTGGCTTTAAGCTGTGGCTGTGGCCTTTAATGTTGCTATGAGTAGTAGCTTAGAATACGTGGAAACAGGGCTGTGGCTCTTAGATGTACAAAAACCACAGCGCTTTGGCCATGAATGTGGCTTTAAGCTGTGGCTGTGGCCTTGAATGCGGTCATCTTTTATGAGTGCGCTGTTTCAGTATCAGTTTTATGAGTGGCTCCTATGTGGCCCCTATGAATATGCTATGGCCATTTGTGGCCCTATGAGTGCATTGTGGCCCCATTTGTGGCATTATGAGTGCACTGTGGCTCATTTTTTTGTAAGTGCGCTGTGGCCCCATTTACGACCCTTATCAGTGCGCTGTGGCCCATTTGTGGCAATAAACTGTGCTGTGGCTCCATTTGCGACCCTTTATGTATACGTTGTGGCCTCATTAATAGCCCTTACCCTTATGAGTGTGCTGGGGCCTCATTTGTGGCGTTTATGAGGGAGGGCGTTGTGGCCCTATTTGTGGCACACATGAGCGCGCTGTGGCTTCATTTATCGCCTTATGATTGCGTTGTGGCACTTTATGAGTGCGTTGTGGCTTATTTGGGAGCCCTTATGAGTGCGCTGAGGCCTCTTTGTGCCCCTTATGAGTGCGCTATAGCCCTATTCAACTTTACTTTTTATGAGTACCCAGTGGTCCCATTTTTGGATAATTTATGGCCCTTATGAATGCGCTGTGGTCTCATTTGTGGCCTTAAAGTGCACTGTGGCCTCATCTGTGGCCCTAATAAGTGCGCTGTGGCCCGATTTGTGGCAATTATGAAAAGGCTGTGGCCTCACCTCTCAACCTCAGCCATGCCTCTTCCTCCAGTTGCTGCCTCCTTCTGTACCTCAACGATCCCTCATCCGGTTCTGCCCGATGATCTGCAGCTCTATGGCTGAATTTCGGACATTTTAAAGGACTGTCAGTAGTATTACCTTATCCGCGAAGACGGCCTATCCCCAATGGGTGGTCTCTCCTCCCTCTCCCTAGGTCGGAAGTGGTCACTTTCCAACGGCAGCCGGAAGGGCCTCGGCAGGTAAGACTGCTCCAATGGCAAATATCTGAATTATCGATTGATTATCCGTGTGGGACCACTTTGCCAATCGATTGGGTCAACTTTACAGTTTCCGTCAGCTGAGAGTTCAAAAAAGACCGCGGATCGGGTGTCTCCGCCCGCGCAGAACCAATAGCGCCTGTTGTCCGCGGATTACGCCAAAGACGCTTTTTCGATTTTATTGGTCTTGCAGCGAAAGAATTGCAACGAAAGAATTACAAAAAGACAAACCTGCCGGAAAATTGTGGAGTGAGGACGCAGAGTTCTCCAGCCGTGGCGATGGCCTGAGGCAGTTTGGCGGCATCCTCTCCGGCGGAGAAGCGGACTTTTCGGTTGAAAAGTTCATCGGCGTCGGGCTGAAACCGTTGTCTTTTTGGGTTACGGTAGGAATTACCTGGAAGTTTCGGAGGTACTCCAAGCCTTCGGTGAAGGTGTTCTTTAGTCTGATGAGTTCTGTGTCTTCCAGAGTGCACTCGCCCTGGAAAAATAAACACTTGAGGGAAAAAGAGAGAGAGGGAGAGAGAGAGAGAGAGAGAGAGAGAGAGAGAGAGAGAGAGAGAGACAGACAGACAGAGAGACAGAGACAGACAGAGAGACAGAGACAGAGACAGAGACAGAAACAGAGACAGAAACAGAGACAGAGACAGAGACAGAGACAGAGACAGAGACAGAGACAGAGACAGAGACAGAGACAGAGAGATGTTTCAACTTCAATAAATCTCTCGCTGTTTTAAACACTTGTCAGAATTTAAAATTTCCGCGCTGTTCATGTCACAACAAAAGAAATATCCCTTGGACAACTGACCTTGATAGCAGCGTCGAGGCGTGCAACAGCTTCGCTCATATTCGAAGACTCTATCTCTAGCACATCCCTGAAAATGAGCGAATCTCTTTTTCAAAACAAGAAAATCTCACCTAAGATTGGACATGAGGCGAGATTCGGTCGATTGAAACGTTTCGATTTCTTGCAAGAAGGCGTCTTCCTTCTTTTTAAGGTCGCGGTAGTACCTAAACCGATTTGACTTTAGAACTACAAGGATTTTACCTGTGAAAGTACTCTTTCACCTCGTCTTTGGTTGTTTCACAATTCAGAGCCAGAAGTTCAAGGCCTTTGCTCAGACCGTCCGAAGCTTCAATGATTCTGTTTGAAAGCCTCCGGACTTGGTTCAGAAGCCTGCTCATGTCTCTTTTGACCATGTCCATGTGGGTCTGACGACAGTCTTTGCAAGCTTTGCGGTCGCAATGGGCACATGGCTCACAGTCTGCCTTCTCATCGCAGACTTTGCAACGTTCAAGGTTGTACCTGAGAGAGTAGATTGGATTTGGTCTCACTCACTCACTCCCTCACTCATTCACAAACTCTCTCTTACCGATGTATGTACAACTCGATCTCCGCCGCAGAATCATTTGTTGCCTGAAGATGAATGTCAAGAAACCCGGTTAGCGTGTAGTTCGTCTAAAGTTTGTTATTCGTGATGAAAGGCAGCTGTCGTCGTTTATTTTTGTGACAACACGTACCGGGAGGGCTTTGACCCCATCGTAGGGCACATTGTGCTCTGCCCTGCACTCGGGGCACTTCAAAGTGCGGTGAAGGGAGTCGGCGCAGCTTTCCAGACATGGGTAGCAAAAGGTGTGATGACATGGTAAGAGCTTCGGCTGTCTGAAAAAGGGAGAGTGAGTGAGTGAGTGAGTGAGTGAATGAGTGAGTGAGTGAGTGAGTGAGTGAGTGAGTGAGTGAGTGAGTGAGTGAGTGAGTGAGTGAGTGAGTGAGTGAGTGAGTGAGTGAGTGAGTGAGTGAGTGAGTGAGAGTGAGTGAGTGAGCGAGTGAGCGAGTAAGTAAAAGAAAGGATGCGACTGAGCGAGATTCCCCGTGTCTTCCTTGCTATAGCTTTCTTAGGCTTTTCTTTGGCTTTTTCCTACTTTTCTGACGCCCTGAGGCTATTTTCAATCACTCTGAGGTAACTTGTCTTATCAGTTCGAAGGACAACGAGCACAACACTTCAGACAAGACGGTTGTTGTCGTGTGACACCCGGACACACCCAGACCGAAGCCCAACGACCACGAAAATATGAACCGGGAAAACAGTTTCAGGCGTTGTTTTCATGAAATTGAAGTAAACAGGTCGCTTTTCACAACAAAAATCACGTCTGTGTCGATAAACTTGCATTTCAAGCATGAAAAAGCGATTGCAACTGCGCGGGCCGCAGTTGGGGTAATTGCGCACGTCAATTTGACCTACGAGTTCACAAAATGTAATTTTTCGTGTGTAATTATCAATTTGTTTATTTAATTCATCAGAATTTTGGTTTCAAGGCAGTTAAACCCGTTTTTACAACAGTAGGACTCCGAATGTCACCTTCAAATTGGCCATTTCGCCGGCCAGTGGTCACATCTGGGGGCGAACATCTGCAAATCCTTGGGAAGTGCTGTACTAATATATAGAACTACCTACTGTAATAATAAATCGATAAATTCGAATATTTAAAGGCCTGGATACGTTTAGTGGAATTTGTATGTAGGTTTTCCGTTCTTAAATACCATATTTCGGAATCGCGAAAAAAAAATCTGCAAATAAAATTGGCACTAGCCGTTAGAGAAAATTTCTTGTAAATGAACCCAGTATTTAAGTATTTTATGGTTGACTGTAATTTCCGCCCTTCTGCATGAGTTGACGATTACCGTTAACAAAAAGTTTTGAGAATGGAAAATGTTTTTTAGCTAGAATATTTGGGTAATTTTTAGTTCCGTTTCTCACTAAAATTATAGAAACTGAAAAAATGCCCTTATTTTAAGATCTTAAAAACTTTTCAACATTTGAGGGTGACGGGTACTGTAACAATGGAGCGCGCTTACGGCCGAAGAGGCGGGTGCAGGCAAATTTGTTTCATTCAAAATTTGACTCGTTTTTACAAATTAGTACATTTTCTTCTGTAGTTTAATCTAATTTTAGCAAATTTACAAGAAAATATTGTCGGTGTTTGGGTACTGTAGCGTTGAAGCGCGATTACCGACGGTAAAGGTGTTTTGTATTTTTTAAATGAAGGTTTAGGCAATATTGAATGTAATATTGGCTTTTTTAAACCTCGCCGAGTTTTCGACAAAAATTCCAGAAATATTCCGTAATAAATGGGAAAATGCAAAAATTTCATTAAATATCCGATTTCCGTAAAGAAAATGAGCTTTTCCTGAGCACTTCCCTGTCCCCCTTCCTAGCCTCAGGCACCAGCTGTGTCTGTGTCCCGGCGACGTCGTTTCGCAAGGCATCACGCGCCCTGTACTCGTCAGTTGTCGTCCCTTAACCTCGTGGCAAAACAAAATTTCCCGGTCAGCAGGTCCAGTCACGATCAAAAATCGATAGAACTCGTTGTCCTCCGTGCCCTGTCCCCAAAATCTGTTCCAAATCGCGTAAAAATTGCGCGTGTGTGACCAGCGGCAGGTGGCAGCAAAGCCGCGCTGTAAAGTGGGGAAGACGGGGCTCCTCTTGCGACAAACTACTGCAATTTGTACAGTAGAACAACGGGGTTACGGTAACAAAGGTACTGTAGAGGTTACGGTAGAAGCGGTACGGTAGACTTACTTGTATCGATCCAGGCAAATGGGACAGGTGAGTAACTGCTCGATCTTCTCGAGTGGGTTCACGAATTCGGCGGGGCGCTGCGTCGGCGGGCGAGCCATCAGCTCCCGCACCTAAATTTAAGAATTTAGCACTTAAAATTCTAATTTTCATATTTTAAACCGATTACGGCAATTCATTCATTCATTTTTTGTAACAAAATTTGTTTCAAAAAAATGTTTTATCCACATTCTGACCAAAATAGTGCTTGTCGATCCCAGGAGTGGCAAAATTTTGCTATTACGTACTCTATTTTGAGTCACACGGCACTTTTACGGTATTTTAACACTGGACCACTTTTTAATAGAATTTGTTTTTTTTAAAACATTTTACATTAGAAATTAATTAGGTTTTTTGAATATTCGTCGTGTAAACTGAAATGGAGTACGCAACAAAGCAAAAAAAATGGAACTCTAGAGAGAACTGGAAGTTTTACCCAACTTTTGCAGCAAAATTCATGAGAATAGCGAGTAGGTATACTCTCGTATATATTTGTTGTAAAAACTAGACTAACTGCTCCCCAAGGGCAATTTAGCTGATTTGCCTACGTACATTGACTGAGTATCCTATAATCCACTCTTAATTTTGAGAATAACATGGAAATTTTGACACCGTGGTCCGAATTTAGTATTGCCAACAAATATAGCTGTAGGTTTCAATACAGTATTAATTTTAACTCACTTTTTGGCGCTGTTGCGCCTCGTCCCGGGGGTCCATGGCCTGCGGCGGTGCTCCTCCAG